>CM061752.1:569220-979221 GCA_030979885.1 Lolium multiflorum
AAAAAATCTATGGCTCAGAGTAATGCATCAATCATTGATTTGTATCAGCCTTCGTGGTATCCATCCTAGCAATCGTCTGTCAATTATCTGAATGACGGTTTGGAAAAGCCGCCTTGGGATTTTGTTCATTCAGAGTGGGATACCTAGATATGTGCATGAAATTCCCTGCAAGGGTTGTTGGCCATAAGCCCAATAGTCGCAAGGAAAAGATAAATTCTATTGGAATCCACATGAGTGGTAAATTTTTGTTAGACTCCACGTTCAAAATATTAGTTCATTCCTATGCTCCCATAATTAACAATAAACACGTTTGGAAAAAGTAGGTATCACTAAAAATTAAAATGTTTAGGTGGTAGCTTCGTCGAGGTGTTATTCTAAACAAACTTAACCTCGCATAGCGCAGCTGGAAAGGTCTTCAAAGTGTTGCTTTTATCATCATGATAAGAATATAAAAAAACTTATTCTTTCAATGCAAGTCCGGGTTTATATGGCTAGTTATTCATGTGGCTTCAAACTTGTATCCGCCTAGTAGTGTTGTAAATATTTTTAGCAACTGGCTACGAGATATTGATCTCAAGGATAGAATCCTCATATGGGTAGAAGCGGTTGCGTTGTTATGGTCGGTATGGCTATGCGGAAATGACATGGTTTTTAATTCTAAAATCCGTCTTATTTGTAGGACGCGGGTTATTTTTAGTGTGCTCACTAAGTCTGATCATGGTATTTCTTCAAAGACCGGGACACCGTGTTCTATTTACGAAGGTGTGAGCAAGTGGTAAAGGATATTTTTCTCCCATATGGGTGGCGGCATAGTCTATGGATCGGCCCTCATGTCCCATAGGCGTTTTTCATAGTCGTTAAGGACTTTGTAATTTTCGTTTCATTTCTTTCTGTTCCTTCTTGTACTCTCTCTCATATCGTATGTGTGCAGCCTAGTTGTCCAGAGGCCGGGTGTGATCTCTATGATGCTATCGCATTGATTCTAACTTTTGATTTTAACAAAAACACCATTTGTTATAATAAAAAATATGTGCATGGCAGTAAGCATATTGGACAGCCTAGGATATTAGCGGCAGCCAAGGCATCATCCCCTTGCATGTGGGGGGAATCAGGGTAATCTTGTAGTAAAAAATAATTTTGAAACTTTACTCTTGTGGTAATTAATTTTAAGTCGGCGAAGTCTCCGAAGGTGTCAAGTAGCAATGTGTCATCTGCGCATTAAATAGCTAGGAGGGGTGGCGTAGAATACCAACTGGATAGGTTTGATCATCTTTTGTAGACCATCAGCCATGATGTTAAAAAGATATGGAGACAAGGGGGTCACCGTGTCTACTCTCCTGGCTATATGGAACTTGTCCCTGCTAAAGCCATTAGTTAACAGATGAGCTTGCGAAGTGTCAAGAAGATGATGATGATGTTGAAAGTTTTGAATAGGTGTTGTCGTATTTACTTTCGGGTCCAGATATTTTCATAATCTAATGTAGGCACACAAGAATTAATATAAATACATTCACATTTTAAAAAAGTTGAAGCAAAATTCACATGATTTTGTTGGATTTCGATAGAATTTAAGTGGATTCTCTGGTCCGTTTTGCCAAACAGCAAACGAAACTCGAAAAGTTGAGTGTTGAAAAATATTTTTGAAGGTAAAATTTAAAGCCAAACCAGGTGGGCCTTCCTAGCTCCGAAGCCTTAAATATGGTAAATCGATTAAGTCATTAAGAGCTCTCTATAATTGGTAGCTCGAACCTGTTTTAGCTGCAAGTCGACTTTGTTTTGCCTGCGCCGTTGCGCGTACACGGCAGAAGTGATACTGGAAGCGCGTGAGAAGGAAAGGAAAAAAAAGATCTCGAACTTGGCATTCCAAACAAATAAGCCGCCGAGTATGGAAGCTGACATTTTGCTTTGGAACGTATGTGCGGTCGATGTCGATCCATCTATATATATAAATAAATCAAGCCCCCTCTTCTTCTCGATCCAAACCCAATCAATTGATCCACAGGTAGAGCAAGCTGCAAGCGAATCGACCCAGCTACAGCTCTCGCCCGGAAGCTAGCCGATCGATCATGGTGGGGTACCTGCCGAGCTTGGACATCACGCCGCCCACCCTGAACCCGCCACCACGGCCACGGCCGCGGCCGCGGGCGGCAGCAGCGGAACAACAACAGACACCCTGCTGGATGATCTTCGGAATCTCGGCCATTGCTGCGATCGTGGTGGGCGGCTTGATGATACTGTTATTTCTTCCCTGGATCGTCTATGTCATGGGATCCCCGCAATACACTGTCACGATCAACTCCGTGTCCGGCCTTGACCCCGCCACTGACCTCCGGCTGCCGGTGCTCGACCCTGCGTTCAACCTCACCTTACACGCCGCCTCCACGAGCCACCGTTTTAACCAGTGCGTCCAGCCCAGGACCTACCTCGGGGTGGCCTACGGCTGCATCACGCTGGCCACCACCCCCACGGCGCAGCGGCTCTGCGTCGGGCCGAGAGAGGCGGTGGATCAGCAGCTCATCGCGACGGGGACCGGCGTGCTCGTGCCGGGGACCGTGCTGGACAGCCTCGCCGCCGATATACGGCAGGGACAGCAGGTGTACCAAATCACTGTATATACCGGTTGGTGGTGGTGGTAGTCTTACTCTACTCGGAAGGTGTAGTCTGCTGGACGGTGATAGTCCTATACTTTCTGCTAGATTTTTAGTTTTCGTGGAACCAAGGTGTAGTTTTGTTTTTTTTTTAGTTTGCCATCAACAGGTTTGGATTTTATTTTTTTTGAAAACCAATATATTAAGTCAGCAAGCCGCCTCATTAAAAACCTTCCAGTCTTCTTTGGTACTCTGGTAAGGAAAAGAGTGCGTCTGGTACTTGCTGCTTTATAAATTCAGTACAGTTACATCGTTCAACACATGTGTTAAAACAGATGAAGGAGGATTACTATCCCAAATACAAAAAATATTAGACTCAAAACTTAATCTAGCTTGATTATGCACCGTCTTGTTTGCCTCTCTGGGACAATGCTGGAACGATATTCTTCCAATTCTTCGAGCCATTTGAAAACAATCTGCCAGTATTGCTGCATAAGGACTCCAAAGCTCAATCTCTCCGTTGCATGTTTTAATCAAGTCCAAGCTATCAGATTCCACCACTACAGGAGAACATCCAATATTTTCAAGTAACAGCATGCCATTCTTCAACGCCATTGCTTCAGCATATTCAGTAATGGCCAAGTCCCGCCTCCGATCGCCTCACCATGATCATCTCTTATCACAGCTGCTGTAGCACCCGAACCATTAGGAAAGAAATATGCATCTATGTTGAGCTTGTAATGTCGGGCTGGAGGTTTACTCCATGTTATCACCTTCGGCGTTGCTCTCTGTTCTTCTAGAGAAAAATTCATAGTTAAGGCTTTAATTGAGAATGCTGAGCTGATTGGTGAAGCGACTTTTTCTCCCTTCACTCCTTCTCGTCGTTGCCACCATATATACCAAGCCGACACCGCTACTGTCTCCTTCTTAGGGATCCAAGTAATGGCGGGTGATTCAAATCTGAACGTAGGATCTCCTCAAGCACAACACTCCCAGATTTATCAAGTTTTGACCATTGCATGATAAACTCATTCAGACCTAAAGCCGTCCAGACCTCCTTTGCTCGGTTACATGTAAAGATCAAGTGCCTAATATCCTCAGCCCCCATCTTGAAAATAGGACATTGGGCTGGCACTTTTATATGTCGATTTGCTAAGATAGCCATTCCAGGGACCAAGCCATGCAAAGCTCTCCAGATAAAAATTCCGACTTTGGATGGAACTTGCAGTTTCCAAACAATCCCCCATACAGGATTTCTTGACGATGAACCTTGTCCAGCATTGCTTCTAATTTTAAGACCAAACTGATGCTCCCATTCTGAATAGTAGGCCGACCGCACAGAGAAATAAAAATTACTAGTCTTGTGCCAGGCTACAAAGTCGTCACCTAAATCTTGGCTGATAGGAATCTGTAGAATTCTTCTAACATCCAAAGGGTTAAAAATATCCCTAATTAATTGTTCACCCCAAAGGCCAGATGTTGGATCAATTAGGTCATCCTCAGTAAGCAATTTCCACGGGCAGTTTCAATTTTACGTGTAACACTCCCTGGTACCCAGTGATCTCTCCATATATTAATCCTTGTGCCATCCTTTCTTAGGCCCAGCAGCCAACAGATTACCATCTGGATAATACTTTGCTTGAAGTATCGAAGCACATAGGCTGGTTGGATTATTGAGGAGCCTCCATGTCTGTTTTACCAACATCGCCAAATTGAAAGAATGAAGATCACGGAATCCCATCCCTCCATCAATTTTTGGAATACACATTCTCCACCATGCCCTCCAATGCATCTTCTTATGATCCTCAGTATAACCCCACCAGAAAGCTTCCATAGCATCGGTAATGGCTTTGCAAATATTCTTGGGTATTTTGAATACTCCCATCGCAAAAACAGATATAGATTGAATTACAGCTTTAAGTAAAATTTCTTTTGCTCCCATTGACATTGTTTTCTCCTTCCAACCATTCAGCCGCGCTATCACTCTTTCTAACAAATACATGAAGTTATCACTCTTGTCTATCACCACCATAGCAGGAAGTCTCAAATATCTATCAGATAAAGCCTCAGTCATAATATTCAGCTCAGAACATATATCAGCCTTAATAAGAACATCAACATTGGGGCTGAAATAAATACTACACTTCCCTTCACTCACCAATTGCCCCGAATTTGCGCAATACTCCCTCCGTTCCTTTTTATAATGCCTATAGATTTTTAGCATTTGTTTCAGAATATAAGGTTGTAGCTTGGCTTTTTTTTCAATTACCCCCTCTACCGGTCAGCTCGCACATGACATGCATGAAAAAAATTCATACAAAAGGAAAACAATTAATTAGATTCCTAATGCATGACCCCAACGATTCCTTAGATTTAGGAAGCATTGTTTTTCTTTCATTAATAGTAGAACCTGGCTGCACATATATGGAGAGTCAACCAGAGAGATTTGTGGGATTTGTTATGTTAATTTAGAAAGTTATCGATTTCCCTCATCTGATCTTAAATCGTTAAGCCAGGGGATCTTATGTAAAGAATACTCTTGCGCTAATTTCCGTGCTAAAAAATTATAGGCACTATAGAATGGAACGGAGGGAGTATTGATCAAGTACTTGTCTCAACGAGGTCAACAGGTTCGGATTAGTACCATGTACTTCCTCTGTTCCTGAAAAGCTTTACCCTATGTTCTCGGTTCCTTCAGGGCTTATCTTTCTCTAGTTTTAGACAAGCAGTTCTCCTGCATGGTTTAGAAAAAAAACTTTGTCTAGATACGAATGTATTTAGACATGTTTTAGCTATGGTTTCATTTATATCTAAAAAAAAATTGTGAAACATTTTTAGGAATGGAGGGAATATATTTTTCGCAACATGAGATTTTAGCATGCACGAGCGTTTACACCGAGAAGTTCTCCAAATATAAAGCAAAGACCACAGGTTTACCATAATCATTTTACTGAATCAGCAATACGGTCCTACTCTGAAATTCAGAGATACAGAACACCATCCAACACGTCATGTTTGGCAACCAAAAACACAAGCTGTATATTGAATCCAAAATATAACCATCCATTACAAAGTCAGACACAGAAATAAAATTAACTGGATTGTCTTCTTTTGTATCTTGCTGCTTTGTCAACCCATAACGCGTCAACGAAAGATCTGAATATTGCGTATGGCAAACTTCTCATACAAGATTCGAAACAGCATTCCAACCAAGCAGGCAGCGTAGACGGATAATTATATCAAACCATAAGGAAGGATGGAGGGCAAGACGACAAGAAACTATGTGAATCATGGACGATTAACTCCAGCCATAATTTTCCTTCTTTATGATAGTAATCATTGGGATGACGGGAGCCTTTCTTTGAGGTACGTGAGAACAGCCTTCGTGCCTCGATCCAGAATAGTCCGTCTTATGCTGTACAAGAAACCAAAACGAGGATGAGATTTTTTTTTTCTGCTAGTCGAATGTATATCATCAAAAACGGAAAGTGTGAACTACATCTTTCATGTCTTTTCTTTCTTCTTTTCATCGAGCAAGTATGCCCTATTAATCATCGAGAAATTTCATTTTTATTTTCATTTCGTGCGAAGTCTACAAATTAGTTGTTGCCAAGGTTGTGCATATGTAAATTCTCTAGTGGGTTTCTTTGCTCAACATAGGCATCAAATGGTGCATGCTTACTTATCACAAAAACAAATAAATACAGGATAGATGCTTTACCTCCTGAGGGGATTCCCATCAAGTCTCAGCACTTGCAGGTTTGGCTCAAGCAGACCCTGCTCACAAAATCCAAAATAAAACCAATGAGTACAGCGCTTAAGCGAGAGATGGAAAAATACAACTTGTGAGCAGGAACTACTATTTGTTACAAAACAGCTATTTGTAAAATGTAACAAGAATATAACTACAAACAGCTATTCTAAGAAACTGTCTATGCATATGTAACAAGAATATAACTACAAAAAAAAAAAAAAAAACATACTTGAGTTGTGCATAAGAGGCAAGTGGCCTAAACTATATCTCACAATAGTTTGCTGCAGATGCAAAACATCAGGAAAGTTGAAAAGGTTTGGAAGGACAGTAACAGACTCAGATTCAGATGCACATCCCAATTCTCAGACGAGAGCTACTAGCCTGCTACTTTGGTCAAGACAGCCTAGTCACTGCTGTCAAATGCCATGAGTACACACTTATAAAACTTGTAATAACCAGCCAAAGCCACTATGGAGTATCATCTTAACAACCGTAAGTGTGCTAGTTAGTAAAGCCACCAGCATACCAGCTCGGCAGGGAGCGCTGTTATATTGTTGTCTGATAGATCAAGCTCGACGAGAACAGTAAAATCCTTAATACCCTGTTTAAGTGCAGTGAAGTCAGCACAAGCAGAAATTTGAAGAAAGACAAGCATGTTCTAAAAGCAGAAAAAATACCATCTCCCTTGTAACCTTGGTAATTACCTCTGGTACAGTTGTAAGATGATTCTGGCCGAGGTTAAGAATACGCAGCTGTTTCAACCGCAAAAGGCCAACAGGAAACTCCTGGAGTTTCATTCGTCTGCTCACAGATAGAGAGAAAATAAGCTTTCATAGAATGGTTTATGTAGCTTACATGATTTGCATATAATTCAACCTAAGGTAGAGTTCCTGCAGCTGTGGTAATGAAGAAACCGTAGAAGGTTCGGTTAAACATGATGCATTGCCACTTAAATCCAGTACTTCAAGTTTTGACAAAGCCTCGAGATCGGCGGATGATATCTGCAAGAAATGTAACTGTTATAGTTTGCAAAATGAGATTTGTGACATTACTACTGATTTCCATGTCAAAGTTAATACTCCCTTGTCCATCCATTTTGGTCTATAAGTCATTCGAACTGTACTTAAGATATGCTCTTGGCGGTCGCCAGAAGAAAAAACATTAGACATGACATTGTACGGACAATTGGCATGTAAGAACATTTTTCAAATCAATGTAGAATTGCTCATGCATAACATGAAACACAAGCAGAAGGCTAGAATAATTTTAATTGTTAAAGCAAAAAAATTAGTGTAGATTCAACAACCATCGATCGATTCCAAAATTGAGGGAATCATGTTCAGTAGCGAGACTATGCAAGACTGATACTCACTCTCGAAATAAATGAGAAAAACACATGCTGGAGAATATGCTCATCAATAATAAGCCGGAACATGCAAGTATACAAAGATAAGATCATTATATTACCTCTGCCAGAGGATTATTGTCCAGTTTCAAAGAAGAAAGGCTTGGAAGGGAGGAAACTACCATGCCAGGCCACTTTTTTATCTTGTTATTAGACAAAATCAAAGTCTGCAAAAAGGAAGTAGAAGAAAAGAAAAAGATTTAGTTGAAACCTTTATATATATAGATGCCATGCAATTAAGACGAAAATGGTTAATAACATCACAATGCAACGTTGTCCTAGAAGACTCACTTGAAGTGATGAGCATAATGACAACTCATTTGGCAGATCTTCTATCGAATTCTTAGAAAGATCAAGTTTCAACACATCACTTGTCTCCCAAGCTGCAGGTGGTACACTGGTCGCACCAAGACCACTCAAGTTCAACTCCTGGTATAGTTAATTGACATAAAATCAGCGGCTATATAGTCAGAAAAACAAATGATCATTTACTATAAGGATCCAATTGCTTGGTTTTCCCTGTCTTTTTAATAATACAAAGGCGAGGTAAAAGAATACAGCACATAACAAAACAAAACAACCGCGAATTAGCTAGGTTAGCATGATGGCTCTGAATACGATTCCCCGAATGGTTCAGGAGCCATGTGAGAAACACTTCAGCTTTTAATTTTAAAAAGGTAATCTACCTTTCGGTTGCAAGTATGTTGGCAAAATAACCTAACCTTTGAAGACTGAGACAATCGTCTTGCTGCAGAAATCTGGTCATCTTTTGTTGGGGTACTTCTGGACCCTGATGCTGCAGGAGTAGTATGTTTAAGAAGCTTTTTAGTAGCGGTGAAGTAGTTCTAATCCAAATCTCGAGATGTTACATGTACCAAACAAGCAATACAAAATAATGCATTACAATCAAATCGAAAAAGATATGATTCAGCATTTTCAGTTACCTTCCTCATCCGATGAAAGGCGGCTACGCAGATACTTCAACAATGTTGATGTTGGTCCAGAAACCAAAGAACTGGCAACCAATATAGATTAATAGGCTGGCAACTCTGCTGAGAATCCTAACGAATAGTTTTACAACATTAAGAGTACAGGACATGTAGCATAGCATACCTACGAAGTGTCCTCATAGGATTTCCGCTGAGCAGAAGCTTTCTTAGGGTTGTCATTGTACCTTGAAATTGCATCCAATGCATGAGTGTCCAAAACAAGAATGTTCAATAAGAGGGTAGCACATCATACACCCAGACTCAGTTCTTACAACAAACGCACATGCAAGAATTTTGAAATATAGTCTATCCAACAAAAATACAATAACGTAATGCCAACGCAAGAATTACATGCACACAAACTTCAGAGTGGATCATTAATTACTTAACCAAACAGGCGACAGTAGGAACGATACTACGAAAGGTAGCACTGCACAGCAAAAAAACCTACCTAGTTCAGGTGGCAGGCCAGATAGTTCATTGTTTGACAGATCAAGGAATGCGAGCTTGAGTTTGCAAGCTCCCACAGGATACTCCTTTAGCTGATAAGAGTAGCACATTTATCAGAAAATAAAAGATAAACAAAATAAGATCTTGCTTCTTGTATCATGTTATGTCAATGCTAGCATTATGGATGCTGAGAGTTGCAATTTGGTAAGTAACAAAGAATGTTCAGTATTCACAATGCTCTCATAAGTTACAGTTAGGTGTTAGGATCAATCTTTACATCAGTTATCTATATCATGACAATGTTCCACAGTTTCCTTCGATATGTAATAGGCTAGTTAATGAGAGCTTAAAACCAGGAATATACAAGCAAGCCAATGCTTCCTAACTGTGAGGCAGGGGCGGACCTATGTTATGCTAACAGGGGACACTGGTCAAACTTGCTTTTCTTGGTAATTTTTAACCATTTATAGTGTGTGACACCCCTAAATCTTGTTAAAAAATATGAGTGACTAAGAGAGTGACACCGGTATGTTTTTATTCTGGATCCACCCGTGCTGTGAGGAAAGATTATTTGGCACCAGGGAAGGGGTAAGTGCTACACTCTATTAACTACACGCAATTCTAAATAATCAGTAGCGATCAAGGAGCTGAAACTAACTTGGTAGTTGTTACAGTATCTTCAATTTGTTAAATGAAGAAAAAAAACGTGAACCAGGGAAAAGCTTTAAATATCAGATTGAAATTCAATCATGTAAAGAATTGAATAAAACCTGATTGGAGTGAAGATCGACTGTTCCTAATTTTGATAGCATGCCAATTTCAGCCGGTATTGTCGACAATAAGTTATTTCTAAACCAAAAACAGAAATATAGTTAATTTACATTATAAAAACAATGCAGCACAACTATACTCTGAAGTAGGAGCAGATAACTAACCCCATATAGAGCTCCGCTAGAGAAGAGCAGCCTTTTATGGAAGAAGGAATTGAGGTTATTTCTGGTATAAACAAAGGTACAAAGCTGTCAATGCCAATAAAAAGATTATTGTACACACTATGACAACAAACAACAGGGTAGATTCACTCACTATTCTGGTGCAAGTCCAGACGAATTAATTTTGAAAGTGCTCCGATACTAGCTGGAACGGTAGTAAGCAGATTTTTTGCTGTATTTATTTAGATATTAGTTTCAGGGAAAGAAAAACTCAACAAGATAATGTAAATTCGATAGTATTTTGTTTGCATACCGGCATTTATCTCTGTAAGCATTGTCCATGATGTGAACATATTTTCTGGAAGTAGCAAAAGCTTGTTGCCCTGACAATTTGTAGCAATTTGAGTTTTTCCGCGAAGAACAGACAAGCAGCACAACAGAAGGGAAAATTCAACATAACATTCCATAAGAATTTTGTACCTCCAGATCAAATTTACTTAGCTTGCAGCAACCAGCAACTTCTTCTGGCAATCTTGATATCTTATTGTTTGATGCCTATAGATAACGCAATATATTATTCAGTGTACCACCAGAGTAAAGAATGAAACGTCATATAATTCGGCAATGATCGACTGCAAATTCATAGAAGCCGAAAAAATATGGTGAAAATAGAAATTCATAATTCTAGTTTACCTTTAATTCTGACAAGTTCAAGCACCTGCCAAGGCTAGCTGGCAGCTCAGTAAGGCAATTATTTGAAAAGTCAACCCTGCCAAGAATAAAAGTGGCTCATTAATATACGAATATTTAGCATCCGAGATAAAATTTTGGGCTATGTGCAAATCAGCAACATCTAGAACCAACAAATGGTATTTATTGTTGTTGAGACTGGTGAGCCCTATATTTAATGTTCACTGAATGATAAGATTCAGCATTCATATTGATCCTTGAGTAATTTGTTTCCAGAAGGGGTTAATATTAACTACATAGTAAAACAATGGCCCGTAGGATGTTCAGCACGAGAATACAAAAAATGTACAAGAAGATTGATGGTTTGTCACGTGATAGATTGAAGTCAATTAATGCAAGTGAACAACAAAAGGTACATGGTGGACTTACTTGACCAAAGCAGTAGCCGAGCCAATCTCTTCAGGGATAATATTTATCTGATTGAACGAGGCATCCAGCGATTTTAACAAAGGAAGGCTGCACAAAAGAAGATTGTCAGAAAGTGAGATGATAATATAAGGGTCCGCGTCTATCTCGGAAATCACCGAATTAGGATAAACTGCCACATACTCTCCAATAGCTGCAGGAAGGGAAGATATCTGGTTGTGGCTTATGTTTAGCACGACAAGAGAAGACAGGTTCCTAAGGTCTTCCCTCAACACTTCCAGGTTATTATGAGCCAGTATGAGCTTCTGAAGGTCTACTCCCTGAAAATCAAGCAATTGTTGGTTAACTTGGGGTCCTTGTACAGTATAGCTAGCGAATAAGAGGCACGGGTACGGTAAGCTTACCTCCCACCATTTGTCGTCCTGACTGCCCGTGTCCAAGTTGTTGTACACCTCCCCAGGGATCTCACTGAAGAATTACATTGAACAAAAACACACACGTAAAGGTACCGTCAGTAGCAAAATAACAGCAGCAAAGACGGAATAAGTATTACACCTAAGGTACGACGAGACATGAAAAGCCTCCATCTTGAGAATGTGGTTTGCACTAAGAAATTTGCATTTGGTTGCCACAATTTTAGAGTGTATAGTTTTTTTTACCATCATTAATCTTACAGTGTAGTTGTAATGTTAATTACTAAGAAGTTGGCATGTGAAGGTAATAAACAGTAACAGAGAATTTGCCGAAAATGCAGCTCATAAAAGGGACGGGTTGCACAGCTTGCAATTGCACGCAGAGGTGCCGTTGGCGGGAAAATAACAGTTAACCGAAGATGGGATAATTATTATGCATAGTATGATGAAAATAACGGTTGCGTAACAGGAGAAATCAATGAACAAGCTCCGTTGGGTGAATGTGGGTTACAGTAAACTAGTTAAACCTAGTCTCGAAGTAGGCCGTGATCTCAGAATGCGGTGATTACATTAATTAAGAAGTGTGCAGAAATGCAGGCAGTCCTGACCCCAAAAGTGCATCTCCCTCATCTCAAAAAACAAAAACTACATCTCCCTACACCCACACGTTTTACACCACTAGAACTAGCTTTATCGCATCTGGGATCTGAGCATGGCGGTGCTCAGAATCGTGTAATGTTGCATCGGTTTCTAGTATTACCAGTTCAGGGCACGGTGAGTAGAGACCAGGAACTAGTGGCGGTGAAGTTGGACCAGCACAGCGGAATGGATCGAGATCCAGCTCGAACAGAGGAGGCGGGGAGGGAGGGAGGGGAATGGACCTGAGGGAGCGGTTGGAGAGGTTGAGAGAGCCGGACTCCCTGGCGGACTTGAGGACCCGCTCCATTCTCGCCGAGCCTAGCTTCTTCTTCTTCCGGCGCGCGGGGGAGGATTCCGTCCTTCGGACTTCAGATCGCCATTGCTACGGCTACGGCATCGCGGCCGGTCTCTCTCCAGCAGCAGGCAGCAGCAGTTCAGCAAGATTAAACAAAACAGAAGTACGGAGTAAACGCTAAACTAATCACTCCAGTTTCCAGCTCCAGCCCATCCCAAGCCCAGCCCAGCCCAGCCCAGCCCAGTCCCAGCGGTTGAGGGAGGTGCGGCGTCGTGGACTCGTGGTATATGTTTTTCCTGTTGAAGTGTTGAGGTAGGTGTCAAAATGTTGTTGTTGACCACCCTCGCGTCATTTTGAAGAATCTTCAAAAGGATTATGAAAGGTAGGGAAGAATGGTTTCAAAAAACTCTTCCATTTAGCTCATTCCATACTAATGTGAACATGAAAGTATGACATATGTCATATGATCATAAAATTTTCCTTTCTACAGTATCTTTTTTTGTAAAACCAAATAGACATATCAACATAAAATAAGCTCCACGAGATCTATGGCTTAACCAATCAAAAATACAATTGTTATTCTCCTATTATAGAGCCACCCCACTTTATGTTATGCTTATAATAGACCAAAGTATCAACTAGACACGTCATAATGGCGGGGAATATTACTTTTTAATGCATATTGAGGTTGAACAAATTTGGAGCATTTTGATCCTTTATTAAAATTAGGTTTATTGCAAAACGCACAAAATACATTGTGGTTTGTCTCTCTATGTATGAATAAAAAAACATGCGTTCTTACAATGCAATATGCATCATTCAACAATGGAAAACTCTTCGATCACATTCACAAGTATGCTTCATGGGCACCCGGTACCCGCCAACCGATAAAGAAATCTTCTAGAGCCTGAGCTCTCGTTAACCAGACTCACCCGGCTAGGGACTGTTGACCAACAACAAAGGCTAGTTGGAAGAGGACGCAATCCCCTTCCGAGACCCAACACTTCTTAAGTAAGGGGAAGCTCAGGCGGCTTACATCTACTACTAACAGGCACCGGAAAACCGTGACCACGACTTGGAGTGGTCACAGGTTTGCCTCCCACGATGAGTCTTGTTGCGGACTATCAAGGTGACACCGCCATAGTACAGGGCTGCTATCTAGCTACAGTGTTGGACTGCCATGTCGCGTACGACCTTAGCAGCTGGTGTTGGCAACAGTAAGGCTAGTGATGTGCCGATTAACCCTATAGTCAGCATCCCCTTTGTAAACATTGGGCACCTCACACACTCATTTAATACATCTTGACAAGACGTAAGGTTGTTATCGGTGAACCATCTGGTACCTGATGCGTTTAGTTGATACGTCCGTTGGGAACCCAAAGAGGAAGGTGTGATGCGCACAGTAGTAAGTTTCCCTCGAAGAAACCAAGGTTTAATCGAACCAGTAGGAGTCAAGAAGCACGTTGAAGGTTGATGGTGGCGGAATGTAGTGCGGCAACACCGGGATTCCGGCGCCAACGTGGACACACAACCAAAGTACTTTGCCCCAACGTACAGTGAGGTTGTCAATCTCAAAGCTTGCTGTAACAAAGGATTAACTGTATTGTGTGGAAGATGATTGTTTGCGAAGAACAGTAAAGAACAAGTATTGCAGTAGATTGTATTTCAGATGTAGAGAATAGGATCGGGGTCCACAGTTCACTAGTGGTGTCTCTCCCATAAGATAGCAGATGTTGGGTGAACAAATTACAGTTGGGCAATTGACAAATAAAGAAGGCATAACAATGCACATACATATATCATGATGAGTACTATGAGATTTAATCAGGGCATTACGACAAAGTACATAGACCGCCATCCAGATGCATCTATGCCTAAAAAGTCCACCTTCCGGTTATCATCCGACCCCCCTCCAGTATTAAGTTGTAAACAACAGACAATTGCATTAAGTATGATGCGTAATGTAATCAACACAAATATCCTTAGACAAAGCATCGATGTTTTATCCCTAGTGGCAACAACACATCCACAACCTTAGAACTTTGTCACTGTCCCAGATTTAATGGAGGCATGAACCCACTATCGAGCATAAATACTCCCTCTTGGAGTCACAAGTATCAACTTGGCCGAGCCTCTACTAGCAACGGAGAGCATGCAAGAACATAAATAACATATATGATAGATTGATAATCAACTTGACATAGTATTCAATATCCATCGGATCCCAATAAACACAACATGAAGGATTACAAATAGACGATCTTGATCATGATAGGCAGCTCACAAGATCGAACATGATAGCACAATGAGGAGAAGACGACCATCTAGCTGCTATGGACCCATAGTCCGGTGAACTACTCACACATCAATCGGAGGCGATCATGGCGATGAAGAGACCTCAGAGATAATTCCCCTCTCGGCGGTGAGGCGATCTCTGAATCCCAGAGATGGGATTGGCGGCGGCGCGTCTTTGGAAGGTTTTCCGTATCGTGGCTCTCGGTCGGGGGTTTCGCGACGGAGGCTTTAAGTAGGCGGAAGAAGCGGGTCGGAGGCCACACGAGGCCCCACACGCGAGGCGCGGCGACACAGGCGCGCCGCCGTTGTGCGGCCCTCGTGGCCCCACGTCTCTCTCGGACTTCGGAGCTTCGTGCAAAATAGGCCCTGGACGTTGATTTCGTCCAATTAGAATATTTCCTTACTAGGATTTCGAAACCAAAAAGCGAAAACAAGCGGCTCTTGGCATCTCGTCAATAGGTTAGTGCGGAAAATGCATAATAATGACATATAATGTGTATAAAACATGTGAGTATCATCAATAAAGTAGCATGGAACATAAGGAATTATAGATACGTTTGGGACGTATCAAGCATCCCCAAGCTTAGTTCCTACTCGCCCTCGAGTAGGTAAACGATAACAAAGATAATTTCGAAGTGACATGCTATCATAATCTTGATCAATACTATTGTAAAGCACATGAGATGAATGCAGCGATTCGAAGCAATGATGAAGATAATGAGTAAACAAATGAATCATATAGCAAAGACTTTTCATGAATAGTACTTTCAAGACAAGCATCAATAAGACTTCCATAACAGTTAACTCATAAAGCAATAAGTTCTTAGTAAAAAGCTTTGAAACAACACAAAGGAAGATATAAGTTTCACGGTTGCTTTCAACTTCAACATATATATCTCATGGATAATTGTCAACACAAAGTAATATAACAAGTACAATAAGTAAACATGTAAGAATCAATGCACACAGTTGATACTAGTGTTTGCTTCTAAGGTAGAAAGAATAGGCAAACTGTCTCAACAATAAAGTAAAAGATAGGCCCTTGAGAGGAAGCATTGATTACTATATTTGTGCTAGAGCTTTTCATTTTGAAAACAAGAAACAATTTTGTCAACGGTAGTAATAAAGCATATGAGTTATGTATAAGACATCTTATAAGTTGCAAGCCTCATGCATAGTATACTAATAGTGCTCGCACCTTGTCCTAATTAGCTTGGGTTAACACGGATTATCATTGCATAGCATATGTTTCAACCAAGTGTCACAAAGGGGTACCTCTATGCCGCATGTGGGTTACAGTAAACTAGTTAAACCTAGTCTCGAAGTAGGCCGTGATCTCAGAATGCGGTGATTACATTAATTAAGAAGTGTGCAGAAATGCAGGCAGTCCTGACCCCAAAAGTGCATCTCCCTCATCTCAAAAAACAAAAACTACATCTCCCTACACCCACACGTTTTACACCACTAGAACTAGCTTTATCGCATCTGGGATCTGAGCATGGCGGTGCTCAGAATCGTGTAATGTTGCATCGGTTTCTAGTATTACCAGTTCAGGGCACGGTGAGTAGAGACCAGGAACTAGTGGCGGTGAAGTTGGACCAGCACAGCGGAATGGATCGAGATCCAGCTCGAACAGAGGAGGCGGGGAGGGAGGGAGGGGAATGGACCTGAGGGAGCGGTTGGAGAGGTTGAGAGAGCCGGACTCCCTGGCGGACTTGAGGACCCGCTCCATTCTCGCCGAGCCTAGCTTCTTCTTCTTCCGGCGCGCGGGGGAGGATTCCGTCCTTCGGACTTCAGATCGCCATTGCTACGGCTACGGCATCGCGGCCGGTCTCTCTCCAGCAGCAGGCAGCAGCAGTTCAGCAAGATTAAACAAAACAGAAGTACGGAGTAAACGCTAAACTAATCACTCCAGTTTCCAGCTCCAGCCCATCCCAAGCCCAGCCCAGCCCAGCCCAGCCCAGTCCCAGCGGTTGAGGGAGGTGCGGCGTCGTGGACTCGTGGTATATGTTTTTCCTGTTGAAGTGTTGAGGTAGGTGTCAAAATGTTGTTGTTGACCACCCTCGCGTCATTTTGAAGAATCTTCAAAAGGATTATGAAAGGTAGGGAAGAATGGTTTCAAAAAACTCTTCCATTTAGCTCATTCCATACTAATGTGAACATGAAAGTATGACATATGTCATATGATCATAAAATTTTCCTTTCTACAGTATCTTTTTTTGTAAAACCAAATAGACATATCAACATAAAATAAGCTCCACGAGATCTATGGCTTAACCAATCAAAAATACAATTGTTATTCTCCTATTATAGAGCCACCCCACTTTATGTTATGCTTATAATAGACCAAAGTATCAACTAGACACGTCATAATGGCGGGGAATATTACTTTTTAATGCATATTGAGGTTGAACAAATTTGGAGCATTTTGATCCTTTATTAAAATTAGGTTTATTGCAAAACGCACAAAATACATTGTGGTTTGTCTCTCTATGTATGAATAAAAAAACATGCGTTCTTACAATGCAATATGCATCATTCAACAATGGAAAACTCTTCGATCACATTCACAAGTATGCTTCATGGGCACCCGGTACCCGCCAACCGATAAAGAAATCTTCTAGAGCCTGAGCTCTCGTTAACCAGACTCACCCGGCTAGGGACTGTTGACCAACAACAAAGGCTAGTTGGAAGAGGACGCAATCCCCTTCCGAGACCCAACACTTCTTAAGTAAGGGGAAGCTCAGGCGGCTTACATCTACTACTAACAGGCACCGGAAAACCGTGACCACGACTTGGAGTGGTCACAGGTTTGCCTCCCACGATGAGTCTTGTTGCGGACTATCAAGGTGACACCGCCATAGTACAGGGCTGCTATCTAGCTACAGTGTTGGACTGCCATGTCGCGTACGACCTTAGCAGCTGGTGTTGGCAACAGTAAGGCTAGTGATGTGCCGATTAACCCTATAGTCAGCATCCCCTTTGTAAACATTGGGCACCTCACACACTCATTTAATACATCTTGACAAGACGTAAGGTTGTTATCGGTGAACCATCTGGTACCTGATGCGTTTAGTTGATACGTCCGTTGGGAACCCAAAGAGGAAGGTGTGATGCGCACAGTAGTAAGTTTCCCTCAGTAAGAAACCAAGGTTTAATCGAACCAGTAGGAGTCAAGAAGCACGTTGAAGGTTGATGGTGGCGGAATGTAGTGCGGCGCAACACGGGGATTAGGCGCCAACGTGGAACCACAACACACCAAAGTACTTTGCCCCAACGCAGTGAGGTTGTCAATCTCACCGGCTTGCTGTGAACAAAGGATTAAGCGTATTGTGTGGAAGATGATTGTTTGCGAAGAAAAAGAACAAGTATTACGAGATTGTATTTCAGATGTAGAGAATAGGATCGGGGTCCACGGTTCACTAGTGGTGTCTCTCCCATAAGATAGCGAGATGTTGGGTGAACAAATTACATTGGGCAATTGACAAATAAAGAAGGCATAACAATGCACATACATATATCATGATGAGTACTATGAGATTTAATCGGGGCATTACGACAAAGTACATAGACCGCCATCCAGCATGCATCTATGCCTAAAAGTTCACCTTCGGGTTATCATCCGAACCCCCTCCGGTATTAAGTTGTAAACAACAGACAATTGCATTAAGTATGATGCGTAATGTAATCAACACAAATATCCTTAGACAAAGCATCGATGTTTTATCCCTAGTGGCAGCACATCCACAACCTTAGAACTTTCTGTCCACTGTCCCATTTAATGGAGGCATGAACCCACTATCGAGCATAAATACTCCCTCTTGGAGTCACAAGTATCAACTTGGCCGAGCCTCTACTAGCAACGGAGAGCATGCAAGAACATAAATAACATATATGATAGATTGATAATCAACTTGACATAGTATTCAATATCCATCGGATCCCAATAAACACAACATGAAGGATTACAAATAGACGATCTTGATCATGATAGGCGCTCACAAGATCGAACATGATAGCACAATGAGAGAAGACGACCATCTAGCTACTATGGACCCATAGTCCGGGGGTGAACTACTCACACATCAATCGGAGGCGATCATGGCGATGAAGAGACCTCAGAGATAATTCCCCTCTGGTGCTGGGCGATCTCTGAATCCCGAGATGGGATTGGCGGCGCGCGTCTTTGGAAGGTTTTCGTATCGTGGCTCTCGTCTTGGGGGTTTCGCGACGGAGGCTTTAAGTAGGCGGAAGAGCAGGTCGGAGGCCACACGAGGCCCCACACGCAGGGGCGCGCCGGCACACAGGCGCCGCCTGTTGTGGCGGCCTCGTGGCCCTCGTCTCTCCCTCGGACTTCGGAGCTTCGTGCAAAAATAGGCCCCGGACGTTGATTTCGTCCAATTAGAGAATATTTCCTTACTAGGATTTCGAAACCAAAAACAACACAACTGGCTCTTCGGCATCTCGTCAATAGGTTAGTGCGGAAAATGCATAATAATGACATATAATGTGTAGAAAACATGTGAGTATCATCAATAAAGTAGCATGGAACATAAGGAATTATAGATACGTTTGGGACGTATCAAGCAAGCTTAGTTCCTAGCCCTCGAGTAGGTAAACGATAACAAAGATAATTTAAGTGACATGCTATCATAATCTTGATCAATACTATTGTAAAGCACATGAGATGAATGCAGCGATTCGAAGCAATGATGAAGATAATGAGTAAACAAATGAATCATATAGCAAAGACTTTTCATGAATAGTACTTTCAAGACAAGCATCAATAAGACTTCCATAACAGTTAACTCATAAAGCAATAAGTTCTTAGTAAAAAGCTTTGAAACAACACAAAGGAAGATATAAGTTTCAACGGTTGCTTTCAACTTCAACATATATATCTCATGGATAATTGTCAACACAAAGTAATATAACAAGTACAATAAGTAAACATGTAAGAATCAATGCACACAGTTGATACTAGTGTTTGCTTCTAAGGTAGAAAGAATAGGCAAACTGTCTCAACAATAAAGTAAAAGATAGGCCCTTCGCAGAGGGAAGCATTGATTACTATATTTGTGCTAGAGCTTTTCATTTTGAAAACAAGAAACAATTTTGTCAACGGTAGTAATAAAGCATATGAGTTATGTATAAGACATCTTATAAGTTGCAAGCCTCATGCATAGTATACTAATAGTGCTCGCACCTTGTCCTAATTAGCTTGGGTTAACACGGATTATCATTGCATAGCATATGTTTCAACCAAGTGTCACAAAGGGGTACCTCTATGCCGCATGTACAAGGGTCTAAGGAGAAGGTTCGCATTGGATTTCTCGCTTTTGATCATTCTCAACTTAGACACCCATACCGGGACAACATAGACAACGAGATAATGGACTCCTCTTTAATGCATAAGCATTCAACAACAATTAATTTTCTCATAAGAGATTGAGGATTAGTTGTCCAAGCTGAAACTTCCACCATGAATCATGGCTTTAGTTAGCGGCCCAATGTTCTTCTCTAACAAGTATGCATACTCAAACCATTTGATTGTGAAAACCGCCCTTACTTAGACAAGACGAACATGCATAACAACTCACATGATATCCAACAAAGGTAAAAGAGTTGATGGCGTCCCCAGAAAACATGGTTACCGCTCAACAAGCAACTTACTAAGAAATAAGACACATAAGTACATATTCTTCACCACAATAGTTTTTAAGCTATTTGTCCCATGAGCTATATATTGTTAAGGCAAAGAATAGAAATTTAAAGGTAGCACTCAAGTAATGTACTTTGAAATGGCGGATAAATACCATGTGGTAGGTAGGTATGGTGGACACAAATGGCATAGTTTTTGGCTCAAGGATTTGGATGCACGAGAAGAATTCCTCTCAATACAAGGCTAGGCTAGCAAGGTTGTTTGAAGCAAAATCAAGTATGAAATGATGCAGCAAGACTCACATATAAACATATTGTAAGCATTATAAGACTTTACATTGTCTCCTTGTTGTTCAAACACCTTAACCAGAAAATATCTAGACTTAGAGAGACCAATCATGCAAACCAAAATTTAACAAGCTCTATGCAGTTCTTCATTAATAGGTACAAGGTACATGATGCAAGAGCTTAAACAAAATCTATATGAGCACAACAATTGCCAAGTATCACATTATTCAAGACATTATACCATTTACCACATGCAGCATTTTCTGTTTCCAACCATATATCAATGAATGAAATAGTTCAAATTTCGCAATGAACATTAAAGATAAAGCTAAGAACATATGTGTTCATACGAAACAGCGGAGCGTGTCTCTCTCCCACACAAAGAATGCTAGGATCCGATTTATTCAAACAAACGAAAAATAAAAACAAAAACAAACAGACGCTTCAAGTAAAGTACATAAGATGTGACGGAATAAAAATATAGTTTCACTAGAGGAACCTGATAATGTTGTCGATGAAGAAGGGGATGCCCAAGGCATCCCCAAGCTTAGCGCTTGAGTCTTCTTAAAATATGCAGGGATGAACCACGGGGGCATCCCCAAGCTTTGACTTTTCACTCTTCTTGATCATATTGTATCATCCTCCTCTCTTGACCCTTGAAAACTTCCTCCACACCAAACTCGAAACAAACTCATTAGAGGGTCAGTGCATAATTCATATATTCGAGGTGACATAATCATTCTTAATACTGGACATTGCACAAAGCTACGAAAGTTAATGGAACAAAGAAATCCATCAAACATAGCAAAACAGGCAATGCGAAATAAAAGGCGAATCTGTCCAGAACAGTCCGTAAAGACGAATTTTAAAGTGGCACCAGACTTGCTCAGATGAAAATGCCCAAATTGAATGAAAGTTGCGTACATATCTGAGGATCACGCACGTAAATTTGCAGATTTGTATGAGTTACCTACAGAGAATTCTTCCCAGATTCGTGACAAAAGTTTCTGCGCAGTAATCCAAATCTAGTATTGACTTTGCTATCAAAGACTTTACTTGGCACAACAATGCAATAAAATAAAGATAAGGAGAGGTTGCAACAGTAGTAAACAACTTCCAAAACTCAAATATAAAACAAAGTGCAGAAGTAAAATAATGGGTTGTCTCGCATAAGCGCTTTTCTTTAACGCCAGCGCAGAAAGTGTGTATCAAGTATTATCAAGAGATGAAGCATCAACATAGGTGTTGGGAGTTTTCTCAACTATGCATTTTATCTTATCTATGTGAGTTTCAGAGGCTCCTTTTTCATTATACTTAGGCTTGCTATCCTCATCAAACAAATTTTCGGGAACAAGCCAATCATAGTTATTTTCTAGAGCGTCATTCATTCCTAGGAGCTTACAAGGTATTGTTTTCTTAATCTCCCCACCATCATTAATATTATTAGTGTACCTTATTCTATCCATGTCCATCTTTTCAAGGATACTAACAAAGTTGGTATAAGAGCCAAGCATATTGTATTTGATAAAGACCTTTCTAGCCTCTCTTGCTACACCTCCAAATTCTTTAAGAAGGGTTTCTAAAACAAAATCTTTCTTTTCCCCTTCTTCCATATCACAGTGTGAGAAACATGTGTTGGATTATAGGATTGAGATTAACAAATTTAGTTTCCAACATGTGTACTAAAGAAGCAACAGCAATTTCATAAGTAGGAGCAAGTTCTACCAAGTGTCTATCTTCAAAATCTTCAACGGTACTAACATGAGTGAAAAAATCTTCTATATTATCTCTCCCAATTATAGACCCACGTCCTACCGGTATGTCTTTTAGAGTGAACTCAGGAGGAAACATGATGAAATAAACAGAAAGTAAATAAAGTAAATGCAAGTAACTATTTTTTTGTGTGTTTTTGATAGTAAAACTAGCAACTAATTTTTTTGTGTTTTGATATAATGCAGCAAACAAAGCAGTAAATAAAGTAAAGTAAAGCAAGACAAAAACAAAGTAAAGAGATTGGAAGTGGAGACTCCCCTTGCAGCGTGTCTTGATCTCCCCGGCAACGGCGCCAGAAATTTGCTTGATGCGTGTAGTTGACACGTCCGTTGGGAACACCAAGAGGAAGGTGTGATGCGCACGTAGCAAGTTTCCCTCGTAACAAACCAAGGTTAATCGAACCCAGAGGAGTCAATAAGCACGTTGAAGGTTGATGGTGGCGGAATGTAGTGCGGCGCAACACCAGGGATTCCGGCGCCAACGTGGAACTGCACAACACAACCAAAGTACTTTGCCCCAATGTAAGTGAGGTTGTCAATCTCAGCTTCTGTGAACAAATGATTAACCGTATTGTGTGGAAGATGATTGTTTGCGAAAAGAAGAACAAGTATTGCAGTAGATTGTATTTCGGATGTAAAGAATAGGACCGGGGTCCACGGTTCACTAGTGGTGTCTCTCCCATAAGATAGCAGATGTTGGGTGAACAAATTACGGTTGGGCAATTGACAAATAAAGAAGGCATAACAATACACATACATATATCATGATGAGTACTATGAGATTTAATCGGGGCATTACGACAAAGTACATAGACATCCATCATGCATCTATGCCTAAAAAGTCCACCTTCGGGTTATCATCCGAACCCCCTCGGTATTAAGTTGTAAACAACAGAAAATTGCATTAAGTATGGTGCGTAATGTAATCAACACAAATATCCTTAGACAAAGCATCGATGTTTTATCCCTAGTGGCAACGGCACATCCAACCTTAGAACTTTGTCTTTGTCCCAGATTTAATGGAGTCATGAACCCACTATCGAGCATAAATACTCCCTCTTGGAGTCACAAGTATCAACTTGGCCAGAGCCTCTACTAGCAACGGAGAGCATGCAAGAACATAAATAACATATATGATAGATTGATAATCAACTTGACATAGTATTCAATATCCATCGGATCCCAACAAACACAACATGAAGGATTACAAATGGACGATCTTGATCATGATAGGCAGCTCACAAGATCGAACATGATAGCACAATGAGGAGAAGACGACCATCTAGCTACTGCTATGGACCCATAGTCCGGGGGTGAACTACTCACACATCAATCCGGAGCGATCATGGCGATGAAGAGACCTCGGGAGATGATTCCCCTCTCCGCGGGCGCCGGAGCGATATCCAATCCCCGAGATGGGATTGGCGGCGGCGGCGTCTCTGGAAGGTTTTCCGTATCGTGGCTGATGACCCACAAGTATAGGGGGTGTATCGTAGTATCTTCGATAAGTAAGAATGTCAATCCCAACGAGGAGCAGAAGGTGTTGACAAGCAGTTTCGATGAAGGATTCACTTTAATGCTCACAGACAAATATTCAGGGGGTTTTGATGTAATAGATGAATAAAGTACAAGTAAGTAAAATGCGAGAGAAATAATTGCAGCGAGTGGCCCAATCCTTTTTAGCACAAAGGACAAGCCGGTTTGTTTACTTATAATGACCAAACGTTCTCGAGGACACACGGGATTTAGTCTAGTGCTTTCGCTTCATATAGCTGATTAATCTTCATTGTTTTGATAAGTGTTGTGTGGGTGAACCTATGCTAATGTACCGCCCTTCCTAGGACTAATACATACTTGTGATTATACCCCTTGCAAGCATCCGCAACTACAAGAAAGTAATTAAGATAAATCTAACCACAGCCTTAAACTCGAGATCCTGCGATCCCTCCTGCATCGATATACCAACGGGGGCTCAGTTTCTGTCCTCGGCAACCCCAATTGGCAAACGAGTACAAGATGTATTCCCTAGGCCCATAAATGGTGAAGTATTGTGTAGTCGACGTTCACACGACACCACTAGAAGAATGACACCACAACTTAAATATCATAACATTGAATATTACTCAACCATAATTCACTACTAACATTTAGACTTCACCCATGTCCTCAAGAACTAAACGAACTACTCACGAGACATCATATGGAACATGATCAGAGGTGATATGATAATGAATAACAATCTGAACATAAACCTTGGTTCAACGGTTTCACTCAATAGCATCAATAACAAGTAGAAATCAACACGGGAGAGTTTCCCCTATCAAACAATCAAGATCAAACCCAAATTGCTACAGCGGTGACGAGGTGCTGCGGTGGAGATGGCGGTGATGATGATGAAGATGATGGTGATGGTGATGGAGATGATGTCCGGCTCGATGGCGGTGACGATGGCGTCGATTTCCCCCTCCGGGAGGGAATTTCCCGGCGGATTCCGCCGCCGGAGAGCTCTTTTCTCTCTGGTGTTCTCCGTCCGCAGAGGCGGCTGTGACTCTTCGCGACCTACCCTTTGGAGCTTAGGTTTTCGGGACGAAGGGTTTCGCGAAGAAAAGGAAGGCGAGGGGCTGTGGGGCCCCCACCACAAGGTGGCGCGGCCGGGCCATGGGCGCCGGCTGTGGTCTGGCCCCACCTTGGGTCTTCTCGGCTCCCCCTTCGGCCTTCTCCGTCATCCGGAAAAATAGGATTTTTGGTGTAATTTCCTTCCACAGTTGATCTTCCGAAATATTGCATCCTGACGGTGCTTTTTCCAGCAGAATCCTGGCTCCGGTGCGCGATCTCCAAATAATCATGAAACATGCAAAATAGATGAAATAACATAAGTATTGTGCCCCAATATGAAATATATCAATGAATAACAGCAAATTATGATATAAAATAGTGATGTAAATTGGACGTATCAACTCCCCCCAAACTTAGACTTCGCTTGTCCCCAAGCGAAACTGAACTCGGTGAATAGGACCACATGTTTATGGAGTGAAGAGTCGATAAATAAAATACGGACAAGAAGCATCATATTCATTCACAAAACATTATAGTAAACAACTTCCTCATATAACTCAACTTGAAACAAGTATAAGGTAATCACAAATAAAGGTGCATAAGAAATCATAATTGGTGATGGCAAACTTTGTTCTTGGTCAGAGAACATTAACAGATTATACTTATCTATTGAGCAGCGCTCTCATATTAAAACGTATGGTAAACTTGCATACTCAATCATATTAATCATTGATGACTTTCAAAGCTATATTCATTCAGGTAAAACTTGTACTAAACAAGAAAGAGTAAAGACATGATGAAGCAAATCACAATATAATAGTTTGATCACAACAACTCAAATGCTTGCTTGAGATGGAGGGAAATAGTAACTGACTCAACATAAAGTAAAAGACAGGCCCTTCGCAGAGGAAGCAGGGATTAAATCATGTGCTAGAGCTTTTCAGTTTGAAATCATATAAAGAGAATAAAAGTAAAGTTTTGAGAGGTGTTTGTCGTTGTCAACGATGGTAGCGGGTACTCTAACCCCCTTGCCAAACAGACCTCCAAAGAGCGGCTCCCATGAAGGACGTTATCTCTACCAAGGTAGATCATCCCTATTCTCTTTTGTTTACACATGTACTTTAGTTTATTTAAGGATGACACTCCCCCAACCTTTGCTTACACAAGCCATGGCTAGCGAATCCTCGGGTGCCTTCCAACAATCTCATACCATGGAGGAGTGTCTATTGCAAAATTAAGTTGCTTCTGATGAATCAGGGCAAAACATGTGAAGAATTATTAATGAAAGTTGATTAATTGGGGCTGGGAACCCCGTTGCCGGCTCTTATTGCAAAATTATAGGATAAGTGGATGAAGCCACTAGTCCATTAGTGGGAGCTGCCTAACAAGATTGAAAGATAAAACACCACATACTTCCTCATGAGCTATAAAACATTGACACAAATAAGAAGTAATAAATTTTGAATTGTTTAAAGGTAGCACATGAAGTATTTACTTGGAATGGCAGGAAATACCATGTAGTAGGTAGATATGGTGGACACAAATGGCATAGGTTTGGGTTGAGGTTTGGATGCACGAGAAGCATTCCCTCTCAGTACAGGTCTTTGGCTAGCAAGGTTAATTAGCAAGCATAAGAGTTGAGGGAAACAAACAAATATACATGTGATAGAAACAATCATGCATCTTACTTGTAAGCACAAACAATCTTAACTTCAGAATAATAAGCTATGAGCTAACAAGAAAGGAAGACAATGAAACAACTATATGTATTTCTCTTTTCTACTTAAACCTCAAGGTGTTGTTGCTATTGACCAATGCTAAGTTTGCCAAAACCAAATAGATTTACTCAATGCTCCCAAAGTGGTACCAATACTAAAATCAAGATCAATCATATAGTAGAAATTGCAAACTAAAATAAGGTGTGCAATATGTAAATGATAAGACTTCTCATTAATATTTCATAACGATAACTCACACCAAGGGATACATAGACAAACTAAAGGAGAGATACTTCCACACTGCAACCCATCTTATACGATAACCTCCCTACTCATGATATGACACTACTTGATAGTAAAAAGTAAAAGGTAGTGATGATGTGATACCGCGGCACTCCCCAAGCTTGGAACAAACCAAGGGGATGCCAATACCGATGATGAATTACTCCTTCGGTGGTGGTGGTGATGAATTCCTCATGCGCTTCTTACAGATCTCCTTCAGCTTCAGCTTCTCAGCTTGGCAAATCTGCACTAAGACTCGAAGAGATTCATTGTTATCTGAAGTTGGCGGTGGCGACCTGGTGATGGGCATCGCGTAATATTCCAGCATTCTACGGAGTCGGTAATTCTCCTCCCTAAGTATCTCCACTTCTCTTCTTAGAACCCGGTATTGACCACAAAACTCATCGGTAGTCCGTAGAGCTTCTTCCAGCACAGGGAAAGAGTCGAGGCCAAGAGCAGGTGGTAAGGGTCCCTGCAAGTTATGAGAGAAAGAACGTCGAGTGTCAACATATCCCACCAAGACTTGCTTACTCCCAACAGCTTGTTGCTCTTGTTTTGACGACACCCTTTTCACTTCTTCCTTCGAAGGCCCTTTGCCCCTTGTTGTCGGAGGCCATGATGCTCTAGACCAAAGACAGATCCTGGCAGAAACAGCTCAAAACAAAACACGTCGAGAAAACGATATACGGACCTCCAGGGGTCCGGGGGATTATATAGCAATTTTTTTTACAACGGAAAAGTACCGAGGTCGAACCAGAGTCGGAGAGGGCGACGAGGGGCCCAGCTCACAGGGCGGCGCGGCCAGGGTGGGGCCCGCGCCGGCCTATGGGGGCACGCCCTCGTGCGTCTCCTCCACTCCGTTTCGATCTCGTAATTTTTCGTATTTTCCAAAAACAGCAAAAATATTGTTCGGAAAGTAAATCGCGAACTTTTTATTACATACGTTACCTATTCAAAGTCGAGTTCTGGGACTGTCAATTTGACTTTTAATGAAAGCCTCCGGTGTTTCCACTTGAATAATATCAACATCAACATTATAAGAATCCCGAGATATAATGCTTGAGTCTTTGTCCATTCACCACTTGCGTAGCATTGCCTTGGAGAGAGCTAATTTTAATTGCTCCCGAACGATACACCTCCTCAACAACATATGGTCCTTCCCATTTCGAGAGTAATTTCCCTGAAAATCTGAGACGAGACCGATACAATAGGACTTTATCCCCAATATTAAACTCTCTTTTGATGATCCTTCTATCATGCCATTTCTTAACTTTCTCTTTAAAGAGTTTAGCATTTTCATAAGCTTCACTTCTCCATTCATCTAGAGAACTTAATTGTAGCAACCTCTTATTACCGGCAAGTTTAGGATCTTTATTTAATTCTCTAACAGCCCAATAAGCTTTGTGTTCTAGTTCTAAAGGTAAATGACAAGCTTTTCCGTAAACCGTTTTATAAGGTGACATTCCCATGGGGTTTTTATAAGCAGTTCTATAAGCCCATAGTGCTTCTTTCAATTTACTAGCCCAATTCTTTCTAGATTTATTAACGGTCTTTCCCAAAATAGATTTAATCTCCCTATTTGATAATTCTACTTGACCACTAGTTTGAGGGTGATAAGCGGAAGCAATTCTATGATTAATACCATACCTAGCAAGAGTTTTTCTAAAACCTCCATGAATAAAATGAGAACCTCCATCGGTCATAATATATCTAGGTACTCCAAATCTAGGAAAAATAATATCTAAAAGCATTTTTAAAGAGGTCTCACCGTCAGCACTTTTTGTAGGTATGGCTTCCACCCATTTAGTAACATAATCAACAGCAACAAGTATATGAGTGTTACCTTCGAAGAGGGAAAAGGTCCCATGAAGTCAAATCCCCAACAATCGAGCGGTTCAATAACAAGAGTATAATTCATAGGCATTTCATTGCGTCTGGAGATATTACCAACCCTTTGACATTCATCACAAGATAAAATAAACTTCCTTGCATCTTTGAGAGAGTTGGCCAATAAAAACCTGATTGTAGAACCTTTTGCGCGGTTCTATCTCCGCGTGATGTCCTCCATAAGCACTACCATTACATTTACTCAATATCTCTTGTTGTTCATATTCGGGAACACACCTTCGAGAATACCATCCACTCCTTCTTTATATAAGTGTGGGTCATCCCGAAATAGTGCCTCAAGTCATAAAAGAATTTCCTCCTCTGCTGAGCTGAAAAGGTTGGAGGCAAGTACTTGGAAACAATAAAGTTAGCATAATCAGCATACCAAGGGATCTCGCGAGCTCACCTTTATTACAGCCAATTGTTCATTTGGAAAACTATCATTAACGGAGAACAGGATCATAAGCAATATTTTCCAATCTAGACAAATTATCAGCAACAGGATTATCAGCACCTTTCCTATCTACAATATGTAAATCAAATTCTTGCAAAAGAAGTACCCATCTAATAAGCCTCGGCTTAGCATCTTTCTTTGTCATAAGGTATCTAATTGCAGCATGATCAGTATGAATCGTAACTTTTGAATCAACAATATAAGATCTAAATTTATCACAAGCAAAGACTACAGCTAATAATTCTTTTTCAGTTGTAGCATAATTTCTTTGAGCAGCACCTAGAGTTTTACTGGCATAATGAATAACATTTAATTTTTTATCTACTCGCTGTCCAAGAACAGCGCCTACAGCAAAATCACTAGCATCACACATAATTTCAAATGGTAAATTCCAATCGGGAGGTTCAACTATAGGAGCGTTGTTAAGGCTTTCTTTAGAGTTTCAAAAGCTTCCTTACAATCATCATCAAAAACAAAAGGTACATCTTTTTGAAGAAGATTAGTAAGAGGCTTTGAAATCTTGGAGAAATCTTTAATAAATCTCCTATAAAACCCAGCATGACCAAGAACACTACGAATACCTTTAACATCCCTCGGATAGGGCATCTTCTCAATGGCTTCAACTTTAGCTCTATCAACTTCAATACCTCTCTCAGAAATTTTATGTCCCAATACAATTCCTTCATTAACCATAAAGTGACATTTCTCCCAATTAAGAACAAGGTTAGTTTCTTCATGATGCGTGTAGTTGACACGTCCGTTGGGAACCCCAAGAGGAAGGTGTGATGCGCACAGCGGCAAGTTTCCCTCAGTAAGAAACCAAGGTTTAATCGAACCGTAGGAGTCAAGAAGCACGTTGAAGGTTGATGGCGGCGGGATGTAGTGCGGCGCAACACCGGAGATTCCGGTGCCAACGTGGAACTGCACAACACAACCAAAGTACCTTTGAAGCAGTGAGGTTGTCAATCTCATCGCTGTAAAAGGATTAACCGAATTGTGTGGAAGATGATTGTTTGCGAGAAAACAGTAAAACAAGTATTGCAAGATTTGTATTTCGGTATTAAAAGAATGGACCGGGTCCACAGTTCACTAGAGGTGTCTCTCCCATAAGATAAAAGCATGTTGGGTGAACAAATTACGGTCGGGCAATTGACAAATAGAGAGGGCATAACAATGCACATACATGGCATGATAAGTATAGTGAGATTTAATTGGGCATTACGACAAAGTACATAGACCGCCATCCAACTGCATCTATGCCTAAAAAGTCCACCTTCAGTTATCGTCCGAACCCCTTCCGGTATTAAGTTGCAAAGCAAAAGACAATTGCATTAAGTATGGTGCGTAATGTAATCAACAACTACATCCTCGGACATAGCACCAATGTTTTATCCCTAGTGGCAACACAACACAACCTTAGAACTTTCTGTCTTGTCCCAGTGTCAATGCGGTGAACCCACTATCGAGCATAAATACTCCCTCTTGGAGTTAAAAGCAAAAACTTGGCCAGAGCCTCTACTAGTAACGGAGAGCATGCAAGATCATAAACAACACATATGTAATAACTTGATAATTAACATAACATGGTATTCTCTATCCATCGGATCCCGACAAACACAACATAGAGTATTACAGATAGATGATCTTGATCATGTTAGGCAGCTCACAATATCCAACAATGAAGCACAATGAGGAGAAGACAACCATCTAGCTACTGCTATGGACCCATAGTCGGGGGTGAACTACTCACTCATCACTCCGGAGCGACCATGGCGGTGTAGAGTCCTCCGGAGATGAATCCCCTCTCGGCCCGGAGGAGATCTCGAGAATCCCCGAGATGGGATGCGGCGTCTCGATAAGGTTTTCCGTATCGTGGTTTTCGCCTCGGGGTTTCGCGACGGAGGCTTTAAGTAGGCGGAAGGGCAGAGTCGGGGCCGACGAGGGGCCCACACCATGGGCGGCGCGGGCCCCCTGGCCGCGCCGCCATGTGGTGTCGCCACCTCGTGGCCCACTTCGTATCCTCTTCGGTCTTCCGGAAGGTTCGTGGCAAAATAGGCCCCGGGTCTTCGTTTCGTCAATTCGAGAATATTTCGTTACTAGGATTTCTGAAACCAAAAACAGGAAACAGGAACCGGCACTTCGGCATCTTGTTAATAGGTTAGTTCCGGAAAATGCCGAATATGACATAAAGTGTGCATAAAACATGTAGGTATCATCAATAATATGGCATAGAACATAAGAAATTATCGATACGTCGGAGACGTATCAAGCATCCCAAGCTTAGTTCTGCTCGTCCCGAGCAGGTAAAACGATAACAAAGATAATTTCTGAAGTGATATGCCATCATAACCTTGATCATACTATTTGTAAACTTATGTAGTGAATGCAACGATCAAAACAATGGTAATGACATGAGTAAACAAGTGAATCATAAAGCAAAGACTTTTCATGAATAGTACTTCAAGACAAGTATTAATAAGTCTTGCATAAGAGTTAACTCATAAAGCAATAAATCAAAGTAAAGGCATTGAAGCAACACAAAGGAAGATTAAGTTTCAGCGGTTGCTTTCAACTTGTAACATGTATATCTCATGGATAATTGTCAACGTGGAGTAATATAACAAGTACAATATGCAAGTATGTAGGAATCAATGCACAGTTCACACAAGTGTTTGCTTCTTGAGGTGGAGAGAAATAGGTGAACTGACTCAACATAAAAGTAAAAAAGAATGGTCCTTCAAAGGAAAGCATCGATTGCTATATTTGTGCTAGAGCTTTTATTTTGAAAACATGAAACAATTTTGTCAACGGTAGTAATAAAGCATATGAGTTATGAAAGTTATATCTTACAAGTTGCAAGCCTCATGCATAGTATACTAATAGTGCCCGCACCTTGTCCTAATTAGCTTGGACTACCGGATCTTTGCAATGCACATGTTTTAACCAAGTGTCACAATGGGGTACCTCCATGCCTTTGTACAAAGGTCTAAGGAGAAAGCTCGCATTTTGGATTTCTGCTTTTGATTATTCTCAACTTAGACATCCATCCGGGACAACATGGACAACAGATAATGGACTCCTCTTTAATGCATAAGCATGTGGGAACAATTATTATTCTCATATGGGATTGAGGATATGTGTCCCGAAACTTCCACCATGAATCATGGCTTTAGTTAGCGGCCCAAAGTTCTTCTCTAACAATATGCATGCTCCAACCATTAAGGTGGTAGATCTCTCTTACTTGAGACAAGACGGACATGCATAGCAACTCACATGATATTCAACAAAGAATAGTTGATGGCGTCCCCGGAAACATGGTTATCGCACAACAAGCAACTTAATAAGAGATAAAGTGCATAAGTACATATTCAATACCACAATAGTTTTTAAGCTATTTGTCCCATGAGCTATATATTGCAAAGGTGAATGATGGAATTTTAAAGGTAGCACTCAAGCAATTTACTTTGGAATGGCGGATAAATACCATGTAGTAGGTAGGTATGGTGGACACAAATGGCATAGTGGTTGGCTCAAGTATTTGGGATGCATGAGAAGTATTCCCTCTCGATACAAGGTTTAGGCTAGCAAGGTTATTTGAAACAAACACAAGGATGAACGGTACAGCAAAACTCACATAAAAGACATATTGTAAACATTATAAGACTCCATACCGTCTTCCTTGTTGTTCAAAACTCAATACTAGATGTTATCTAGACTCTAGAGAAACTAAATATGCAATCCAAATTAGCAAGCTCTAAGTATTTCTTCATTAATGGGTGCAAAGTATATGATGCAAGAGCTTAAACATGAGCACAACAATTGCCAAGTATCAAATTATCCAAGACATTTTAGAGTTACTACATGTAGCATTTTCCAATTTCAACCATATAACAATTTAACGAAGAAGAAACTTCGCCATGAATACTATGAGTAGAGCCTAAGGACATATTTGTCCATATGCTACAGCGGAGCGTGTCTCTCTACCATAAAGTGAATGCTAGGATCCATTTTATTCAAACAAAACAAAAAACAAAAACAAACCGACGCTCCAAGCAAAGTGCATAAGATGTGACGGAATAAAAATATAGTTTTAGGGGAGGAACCTGATAATGTTGTCGATGAAGAAGGGGATGCCTTGGGCATCCCCAAGCTTAGACGCTTGAGTCTTCTTAGAATATGCAGGGGTGAACCACCGGGCATCCCCAAGCTTAGAGCTTTCACTCTCCTTGATCATATTGCATCATACTCCTCTCTTGATCCTTGAAAACTTCCTCCACACCAAACTCGAAACAACTCATTAGAGGGTTAGTGCATAATAAAAATTCACATGTTCAGAGGTGACACAATCATTCTTAACACTTCTGGACATTGCATAAAGCTACTGGACATTAATGGATCAAAGAAATTCATCCAACATAGCAAAAGAGGCAATGCAAAATAAAAGGCAGAATCTGTCAAAACAGAACAGTCCGTAAAGATGGATTTTATTAGGCCACCAGACTTGCTCAAATGAAAATGCTCAAATTGAATGAAAGTTGCGTACATATCTGGGGATCATGCACGTAAATTGGCTTAATTTTCTGAGCTTCCTACAGGGAGGTAGACCCAGATTCGTGACAGCAAAGAAATCTGTAACTGCGCAGTAATCCAAATCTAGTACTTACTTTTCTATCAAAGACTTTACTTGGCACAACAAAACTCAAAACTAAGATAAGGAGAGGTTGCTACAGTAGTAAAAAACTTCCAAGACACAAATATAAAACAAATACTGTAGCAAAATAACACATGGGTTATCTCCCAAGAAGTTCTTTCTTTATAGCCATTAAGATGGGCTCAGTTTTAATGATGCACTCGCAAGAAATAGTATTTGAAGCAAAAGAGAGCATCAAAAGGCAAATTCAAAACACATTTAAGTCTAAAATGCTTCCTATGCATAGGAATCTTGTAAATAAACAAGTTCATGAAGAGCAAAGTAACAAGCATAGGAAGATAAAACAAGTGTAGCTTCAAAAATTTCAGCACATAGAGGTGTTTTAGTAACATGAAAATTTCTACAACCATATTTTCCTCTCTCATAATAATTTTTAGTAGCATCATGAGCAAACTCAACAATGTAACTATCACATAAAGCATTCTTATCATGAGTCTCATGCATAAAATTATTACTCTCCACGTAAGCATAATCAATTTTATTAGTTGTAGTGGGAGCAAATTCAATAAAGTGGCTATCATCATATATAGGAGGCATATTGCAATCATAAAATAAAATTTTCTCCTCAATGCTTGGGGTACTAAAAAGATCCTGCTCATCAAGGGCTTCCCCAAGCTTAGAATTTTCCATAGCATTAGCAACAATGGTGTTCAAAGCATCCATAGTAATAACATTTCCATTAGCATGCATATAAAGTTCCATGGGTTTTTTAATTCTCTCTTCAAACACATCATGTCCTAATTCAAGATAAAGTTCATAAAGATCTCTCATATTTTTGTTTTTTTCCATTATGCTTAACTAGTGAAATAAAAACATGCATGATATTAAGTAAAGTAAAACAAGTAACTAATTTTTTTGTGTTTTTGATATAGAGTGCAAGACAGTAAATAAAGTAAAGCTAGCAACTAATTTTTTTGTGTTTTAATATAATGCAGCAAACAGAGTAGTAAATAAAATAAAGCAAGACAAAAACAAAGTAAAGAGATTGAGAAGTGGAGACTCCCCTTGCAGTCTTGTCCCGGCAACGGTGCAGAAATTTGCTTGATGCGTGTAGTTGACACGTCCGTTGGGAACCCCAAGAGAAAGGTGTGATGCAACGGCAAGTTTCCTCGAAGAAACCAAGGTTTAATCGAACCAGTAGGAGTCAAGAAGCACGTTGAAGGTTGATGGCGGCGGGATGTAGTGCGCGCACCAGAGATTCCGCCAACGTGGAACACACACAACCAAAGTACTTTGCCCCAACGAAACGTGAGGTTGTCAATCTCACCGACTTACGTAACAAAAGGATTAACCGAATTGTGTGGAAGATGATTGTTTGCGAGAAAACAGTAAAACAAGTATTGCAGATTTGTATTTCGGTATTAAAAGAATGGACCGGGGTCCACAGTTCACTAGAGGTGTCTCTCCCATAAGATAAAAGCATGTTGGGTGAACAAATTACAGTCGGGCAATTGACAAATAGAGGGCATAACAATGCACATACATGGCATGATAAGTATAGTGAGATTTAATTGGGCATTACGACAAAGTACATAGACCGCCATCCAACTGCATCTATGCCTTGGTTATCGTCCGAACCCCTTCCGGTATTAAGTTGCAAAGCAACAGAACAATTGCATTAAGTATGGTGCGTAATGTAATCAACAACTACATCCTCGGACATAGCGCCAATGTTTTATCCCTTACGACACAACACAACCTTAGAACTTTCGTCACTGTCCCAGGTGTCAAAGGCATGAACCCACTATCGAGCATAAATACTCCCTCTTGGAGTTAAAAGCAAAAACTTGGCCAGAGCCTCTACTAACGGAGAGCATGCAAGATCATAAACAACACATATGTAATAACTTGATAATTAACATAACATGGTATTCTCTATCCATCGGATCGACAAACACAACATAGAGTATTACGGATAGATGATCTTGATCATGTTAGGCAGCTCACAAGATCCAACAATGAAGCACAATGAGGAGAAGACAACCATCTAGCTACGCTATGGACCCATAGTCCCGAGGGTGAACTACTCACTCATCACTCGGAGGCGACCATGGCGGTGTAGAGTCCTCGGGAGATGAATCCTCTTGGGCCGGAGGAGATCTCGAATCCCGAGATGGGATCGGCGGCGGCGTCTCGTAAGGTTTTCCGTATCGTGGTTTTTCGCCTCGGGGTTTCGACGGAGGCTTTAAGTAGGCGGAAGAGCGATCGGGGCTGACGAGGGGCCCACACCATAGGGCGGCGCGGGCCCCCCTTGGCCGCCATGTGGTGTCGCCACCTCGTGGCCCCACTTCGTATCCTCTTCGGTCTTGGAAGGTTCGTGGCAAAATAGGCCCCTGGGTCTTCGTTTCGTCCAATTCGAGAATATTTCGTTACTAGGATTTCTGAAACCAAAAACAGCAGAAAACAGGCACTTTGGCATCTTGTTAATAGGTTAGTTCAGAAAATGCACGAATATGACATAAAGTGTGCATAAAACATGTAGGTATCATCAATAATATGGCATAGAACATAAGAAATTATCGATACGTCGGAGACGTATCAACACATCAAAACTTTATCAAGGTTTCGCAAGCAACTATCAAAAGAATTCCCGTAAACGGAAAAATCATCCATGAATACTTCCACAATACTCTCACAAAAACCATGAAAAATAGAAGACATGCATCTTTGAAAAGTAGCAGGAGCATTACATAAACCAAAAGGCATACGCCTATAAGCATAAGTTCCATAGGGACAAGTAAAAGTGGTTTTCTCTTGATCTTTAGTTTTAGCAATTTGTGAAAACCCAGAATAACCATCAAGAAAGCAAAAATGAGTATTTTTAGACAACCTTTCTAGCATTTGATCAATAAATGGTAAAGGGTAATGATCTTTCTTAGTAACTTTATTAACTTTTCGATAATCAATGCACATTCTATACCCTACAACTACTCTTTGAGGGATGAGCTCATCATTATCATTACAACAGTCATTCCTCCTTTCTTAGGAACGCAATGCACAGGACTAACCCATCTACTATCAGCAATAGGATATATAATACCAGCTTCAAGAAGTTTTAATACCTCATTCCTTACCACCTCCTTCATCTTCGGAATTAGGCGACGCTGATGTTCAACAACAGGCTTTGCATCATCTTCCATATTAATAGCATGTTGGCAAATAGAAGGAGAAATCCCCTTCAAATCATCAAGAGTGTAGCCAATAGCTCCTCGGTGTTTCTTCAATATTTCCAATAACCTTTCTTCTTCAAACTCTGAAGCTTAGAACTAATAATAACAGATATATTTTCTTATCATCAATATGAGCATATTTAAGATTATCATGCAAAGGCTTTAAATCAAAAACAGGATCTTCCTTTGGTGGTGTGTTGTACCCAAATCTTCCAGGTAAATCATGCTTGAGAATAGGCGAAGAAAAAATCTCCTCAAGCTCATCTCTTTCTTTCCTAAAAACTTCACTCTCGCTATTCTCCAAATGTTGCAAAGGATTATTAGGAACAAGAACAATGGATGCACACTGCTCCATCTTAAAATCATCACTAGGCAAATCAGCTTTATAAGGAGTTTTGGTAAATTTAGAGAAGTTAAACTCATAAGATTCACCACAAATTTAGTCAAAATTTTCTCTTTCTTGCAATCTATAATAGCTCCACAAGTATTTAGAAAAGGTCTACCAAAAATGATAGGACAATAATCACTAGCAGCAACCAAGTACCAAAAAGTCAGGATATTTAATCTTACCACATAGAACTTTCACATCTCGAACAATACCAATTGGAGAAATAGTTTCTCTATTAGCCAGCTGAATAACCACATCAATATCTTCAAGTTCACAAGAATCAATTTCGTGCATAATCTCCGTGTAAAGCTCATAAGGTATAGCACTAACACTTGCACCAATATCACATAAACCATAATAGCAATGATCACCAATTCTAACAGATAGCATAGGAACACTAACTTGTTTAGGTTTATTAGGATGTGAAACAATATTAGAAGCATCTTCAGAAAATAATATGACCATCCTCCACATTTTCAGTCACAAGATCTTTAACTATTATTGGTTCAACTTTTATTTGTTCTTGAGGTTCTATAGGTTTCTTTTCACTTTTATGAACCACACTATTTATAACAGAGTACCCTTCATTTTAGCAGGAAAAGGAGTTTTTTCAATATAAGCAGGAATAACATGATCAGCAGTTTCAACTACAACACACTTATTAATAGATGAATCAATTTTATCTTTATACGGTTCATGATACTTATCAAAATTCTTCTTAGGCAATTCATAATGAGAAGCAAAAGCTTTATAAAGATTTGCAGCAACTTGAGAATCAAGACCATATGTAGCACTCATATTACGAAATTTATCGGTATCCATAAAAGCTTCAATGCATTTATAATCATAAATTATACTGATTCTCTATCCTTGTCGTTCTCCCAACCTTGATATTTTCTTGGATCCGATCAAGAAGGTCCCTTTTAAACTCTTCTTTGTTGCGTGTAAATGATCGAGAACAAGAAGTATCCACCAAGGTCTTGTCTTCAAAAGAAAATCTTGCATAGAAATTATCAATAATAACATTACCAGAAGCTCATGAATGGGGCATTTGAGCATTAAAGACTTCAATCCCCCCAAGCTTGGGCAATACTTTCTCCATCATGAGGCCATAAATTATATATGCGGTTCCGATCTTTGTGAATTTCACTTGGAGGATAAAATTTGGAATAAAATAAAGGCACAATGTCCTCCCAATCAAGAGAATCACCATTCTTCAGCAATTTATACCAATGCGCCGCTTTACCAGACAGCGATATAGAGAATAGTTTCTTTCTAACTTCATTCATAGCAATACCTGCACATTTTAATAACCCGCATAATTCATGCAAAAACAGTAAATGATCACCAGGATGGACAGTTCCATCCCCTTCATAGCGGTTATCCATAACACGTTCAATAATTTTCATAGGTATTTTATATGGTATTACTTCCTCCTGGCGCCTCATACACTACCGTTGCAGTAGTAGTAGATTTCCCAAATAGAAATTGAAGAGAAGATCTCTCCATAATGACTTATAGCGGCAGGCAGAAATCAGCACAAACAGTAAAGGTTTTCCTTACCAATTCCACTTACCAATAGCGCTTCTCCCCGGCAACGGCGCGGAAAATAGTCTTGATGACCCACAAGTATAGGGGGTGTATCGTAGTATCTTCAATAAGTAAGAATGTCGATCCCAACGAGGAGAAGGTGTTGACAAGCGGTCGATGAAGGATTCACTGTAAATGCTCACAGACAAATATTCAGGGGGTTTTGATGTAAGATGAATAAAGTACAAGTAAGTAAAATGCGAGAGAAATAATTGCAGCGAGTGGCCTCCTTTTAGCACAAAGGACAAGCCGGTTTGTTTACTTATAATGACCAAACGTTCTCGAGGACACACGAGATTTTAGTCTAGTGCTTTCGCTTCATATAGCTGATTAATCTTCATTGTTTTGATAAGTGTTGTGTGGGTGAACCTATGCTAATGTACCGCCCTTCCTAGGACTAATACATACTTGTGATTATACCCCTTGCAAGCATCCGCAACTACAAGAAAGTAATTAAGATAAATCTAACCACACCTTAAACTCGAGATCCTGCGATCCCTCCGCATCGATATACCAACGGGGGCTCAGGTTTCTGTCACTCCAACCCCGCAATTGGCAAACGAGTACAAGATGTATTCCCTAGGCCCATAAATGGTGAAGTATCGTGTACGTTCACACGACACCACTAGAAGAATGACACCACAACTTAAATATCATAACATTGAATATTACTCAACCATAATTCACTACTAACATTTAGACTTCACCCATGTCCTCAAGAACTAAACGAACTACTCACGAGACATCATATGGAACATGATCAGAGGTGATATGATAATGAATAACAATCTGAACATAAACCTTGGTTCAACGGTTTCACTCAATAGCATCAACAACAAGTAGAAATCCACCGGAGAGTTTCCCCTATCAAACAATCAAGATCAAACCCAAATTGCTACAGCGGTGACGAGGTGCTGCGGTGGAGATGGCGGTGATAATGATGAAGATGATGGTGATGGTGATGGAGATGATGTCCAGCTCGATGGCGGTGACGATGGCGTCGATTTCCCCCTCGGGAGGGAATTTCCGGCGGATTCCTGCCCGCCGGAGAGCTCTTTTCTCTCGGTGTTCTCCGCCCGCGAGGCGGCTGTGACTCTTCGCGACCTCTCTGGAGCTTAGGTTTTGGACGAATGGTTTCAAGAAACGGAGGAAAAAGAGGCTGTGGGGCCCCCACACCACAAGGTGGCGCGGCAGCCATGGGCGCCGGCCGTGGTCTGGCCCTTAGGTCTTCTGCTCCCTCTGCCTTCTCCGTCATCTGGAAAAATAGGATTTTGGTGTAATTTCCTTCCACAGTTGATCTTCGAAATATTGCATCCCGGCGGTGCTTTTTCCAGAATCCTGGCTCAGGTCGATCTCCAAATAATCATGAAACATGCAAAATAGAAAATAACATAAGTATTGTGCCCCAATATGAAATATATCAATGAATAACAACAAATTATGATATAAAATAGTGATGAAAATTTGGATGTGCTATTCTTTTGATTTGTGACGAGGCTATAAGTAGGAGCAGGAGCAGCAGAGCAGCGAGGCCCACCTCGGCGCGACAGCACGCGCCGTTGCCCAGCGCCTCGTGGCCTCACTCTCCTTGGAAGCTTCGTGCAAAAATAGGCCCTGGGCTTTGATTTCGTCAATTCGAGAATATTTCCTTACTAGGATTTAAAACCCAAGCAACGACAGCTGGCTCTTCGGCATCTCGTCAATAGGTTAGTGCCGGAAAATGCATAATAATGACATATAATGTGTATAAAACATGTGAGTATCATCAATAAAGTAGCATTGAACATAAGAAATTATAGATACGTTTGGGACGTATCAGTACCCAAGTATGGCGACACCTATTTGGAGTTGGAATTGAAGCCGGAGACATCCCCGATACACACCCTCGCGTCATTTTGAATAATCTTCAAAAGGATTATGAAAGGCAGCCAAGAATGGTTTCGAAAAACTCTCTCATTTAGCTCATTCTAGAGTAATGAGATCTTTATGGATCATGAAAGTACGACATGTGCCATAAGATCATAAAATTTTCCTTTCTATCTATTTTTTAAAACCAAATAGAGTACATAAAATAAGCTCCACGAGATCTATGGCTTAACCAATCAAAAATACAATTATTATTCTCCTACTACCGCGCCACCGTACTTTATGGTATGCTTATAACATACCAAAGTGTCAACTAGACACACCATAGTGGTGGTGAATATTAGTTCTTAATGCATATTGAACCGGTTGAACAAATTTGGAGCATGTTGATCCTTCATTGAAATTTGGTTTATTGCAAAACACACATAAAAACATTGTGGTTGGTCTGTCTATGTATGAATAAAAAAAGTGTTCTTACAATGCAGTGTGCATCATTCAACAATGGAAGACTCTTCGATCACATTCACAAATATGCTCCGTGATGGGTTCATGGGTACGCAGTACCCACCAACGGATAATAAAATCATCGAGAGCCTGAGCTCTCGCTAACCAAACGTAACTGGCTAGGGACTGTGGGCTGGCAACAAAGGCTAGTTGGAAGAGGGCGGAATCCCCTTTCCGGGATCCAACACTCCTTGAGTAAGGACAGGCTGAGGGCTCTTGTAGCTAGTACTAACAGGAGGTTGCCTCCCACGATGAGTCTTGTTCCGGACCTCCATAGTACCGGGCCGCTATGTAGCTACAATGTTGGAGTGTCATGTCGCGTACAGCCTTAGCAACTGGTGTTGGTAACAATAAGGCTAGTGATGTGTCGGTTAACCCTCGATCTAGTGAGCATCCCCTTTGTAAAACATTGAGCACCTCACACACTTGTTTAATACATATCGACATGATGTAAGGTTGTTATCGGTGAACCATCTGGTACCTAGCTATGGCGACACCTATTTGCAGTCCAAGCACAGCTATGGACCTATCCTACAAATATAACTCAATACAAATATTAGTCCATAAAGATTGTCACCAATTACCAACATCACGCATGGGGTGTACTTTCACCATTGCCAAAAAATGGAACATTAGCTTTTCTTTTGAAACAAGACATGACAGTTGGTGAAAATTTGGCAAGATCTTTGGTAAAATCCGTATCAGTGATAGAATCTGCTGCGACTGATTGTTAGGTACGGTCATCGAGGATACCAAGATCAGCTCCAAGCGTTCTGTTTCTTGTGTTTTTTGTCATGTGTTTCGTGTTGCTACACACCAATTAGCTAATGGGTGTTTGTTATCTGTTAATTCTGTGTGGCGTTGAGATCCTCCGGATTGTACTCAAGAGGCACTTTGTAAGAGCATCCCCATTCGTTGGCGCTCCCCACGTCCAAATCCGGACGAAACAACCGCCGGATTGGACGAAATTAAGTCGTGGGGAGTACCGTATTTCGATCGTCCGGAGTTCGGCGGATAGAGTTTAATTTCAAACAAATCGCCGTCCCGCTACAAGTAGCAGTTGATCGGCAAAAGGAGTAAAAGGATCAGCCACAGATCGCCGATCGGAGGAAATTACAGGAGGCTCGTCAAGAGTCCCGCGCACAGCGGTGTCAACGGGTTTCCTCACGAGTGGCGGCGGCCGGCGGCGAAGCAGCGGCGGTGGACGTCAAGCAGCCGACGAGGTAGATGGTGAGGTAGACGAGGTAGGAGCTGAGCCGAAGGCGGCGGTGTGGCTCGGATGATGTCGCTGCGGTGGTACCAATTCCTCGTCTCCTCGTCCATCGAGTTCCATGTCGCCGCCCATGAGGAACGCCAAGTCTGTGTTCCTCTTCTTCGCCGCCGCCGTTGTCTTCAGCAGGCGTCCGGACGCCTTGGTTGGCGAGCATCTCCATGCCGTGTCGTTTCCTCCCGTCGGCGTGCGACCTCAAGTCGCCCCACATCGATCGACCGTCCTGTCGGCGGGATTGTCCGTCTGTTGAGCTCTTTCAGCTTCTTGGCGAGGGCGCCTTCCGCGCGCAAGCCGCCGAGCATCGGGGTTGTCTCGGTCTTGCTCTTCGAGAGGGTCGTGCGAGTTTCCTTCCACTTCTCGCAATTCTCGAGGCGGGCGTAGACGTTGAGGAACTTGAACTGCAGGCCGGTGTCGTCCGTGTACATGTCCAAAGCTCGGCGCAGCTGGGGAAAAAGAGCACGGCGATAGGTCAGCTAACGACGATGTACCTCGGTGATGCGGTCGGCGAGCATACCTTTTGCTCCAAGTCGTGGCCGCTGATCGGCCGTTTGTCGACCTCCTCCTGTATGCCGTGCCATTTCTGCACGCCGTCTGCATGATCCCCCAATGGGTGGTCATTGCCTTGTCTCCCGGTACACGTTCATGTTCGTCTTGTTGAAGTAGGGATCGACGAGTTTGCGTTCTCCACGCCTGCCTCACTCAAGCCGATGTGTCGAACGACGATTGGCCCCGATTATGCCGTTCGTGGACACGGTCATCAAGCTTCGGCGAGGCACTCCTCTTCCTTCGGCGTCCATTTGATACGCGGTTCGGCGGCGAGTCCTTCTTCCTCTTCTTCTTCCTTCGACAGGTTGGCGGCGGCTTGAGTTGGCTCTTCTTCTTCGACGGCCGCCGTCGGCAACATCCTGATGCTCGTTGCGCGCCGCCGCTGCGTCGCCCTCTCCTCTTGCGTGAAGAACCCCGGGCACGCAGCGGCGGCGGCCATGAAGAACCCCGGGCTCGAGCGCATGGGGCGGAGGTGATCATCTCGTGGATCTCCTCTTCGTTCGGCGCCGCCATCGCACCCGAGGGCCCTCGTCGCGGGCCGGCGAGGTGCCTCGAACAGGCGCCGCCGCGACGTCAAGCTGGCGGCGGCGTCGTGGTGGACGGTTGGACGTGGCGCCCTCTTGGAACACGGCTGGCGGCGGGTAGCGAAGGGGAGAAGGACGAACCGGTTGTACCCTTGCGGGCCATTGGGGCATCTGCCGCCGCTCATGGCCATTGATCATCCTCGCTTGTTCGTCTGGGCGCCCGCCGCCTCTTGGCGGCGGCTCTTTCTCCTTCTCTTGTTTCCACTCGCGCTCGTCCGCCGCCCACTGGCGTCGACATGCCCGCGCTTCGTCTTCGCCCGCATCTTCGGCGCCCGGCGGCATTGTGGTGGACGAAGACGGAGGAAAGTGGTGGTGGACGAGAAGACGCCGCTGGAGCTGTAAGACGAGGAGATTGGGGAATTGCGGGAGAGAATGGGGATATGCAAGCAAATTGGAGGAAATGGATATGCAAGCAAATTGGAGGAAAATCGATAGGATTTGGTTTTCCAGTCGCCGACTACGCGGGTCCACACGTTTCGCGCCAAAATCTTTCGTCCGAGTCCCCGAGCGCCGGCGGGGATGGCGTGGCTCGGATGGATGAAGAGCCGAATGGAGACCGAAGCGCGTGGCCGATTTCGCCGTCGGATGGAAAAACGTCCGGGCCTCGTCGGGGGGACGAGTGGAGATGCTCTAATATTTGACTACACATTTTGATTATGGATCAATAAAGTGTACCTGTTCCCCTGAAGAAAAAAAAACTTGTATTCCTGCACGGCTGCACTCATCAATGTATAGGAAAATCAGAGATACGGCACTCCCGTCCTAATCTCAGCCAGCAGCAGTGATATAGTCTGGTGTGATCTAAAAAAAAAAGAAGATTTTTTGTTCAAAAACAAAGAAGTTTGGTCTGGTGTGACAGCGACAGTACCAGTTTGGCACCCGTTTGGTCGTATGGTTGCCCGCCACGTGCGGCTACGGACGGCGCCCCTGGTTTGTTGTGGGCGGGCGGGCGGGCGGGCAAAGGAAACCCGCGGCGCCGCGGCCACATCCACCACACTGCAAACGCCAGCCAGCCTGCGTGCACCACCGCCCTGCCCACCGTCTTCCTTCCTTCCTTCCTTCCTTCCCCAGCCAGCCACCGCTCTCACCTCACGGCGAACCCATCCTAGCCGCCGCGCCCGCACCCACCCTCCAGCGCGGGAGATCTACCGCGACCTGCCTGCCTCACCACCAGCCCCATTCATTCCCGCCAGCCCGATGGCGCCGACGCGCCCGCTGATGCGCGGGATCCGCCCGCCGCGCGTCTTCGCCGCCTCCCGGAACGGCCGCGCATCGCCGTACGCGCTCGCGCTCGCCGCGCTGCTCGTCGCGTCCGCCTTCCTCCTCGCGCTCATCGCCTTCGGCGTCTTCTCGCTCCCCGTCTCCGCGCCCACCAAACTCGCCACCACCGGCGACACCGAGACCACCGGGTCCGGGGCCGGCACCGGCGAGGCCGCCGACGGCTCCTCCTCCCGCCGCGCCCGCGGCCGCCGCGACCTCAGGTCAGTCATTCTGCGAGCCGAGAAAAAAGTTTCGCTTTGGTGCTCTGCCAGATTCGCTTCGATCCGAGCTGATCCGGCGGCCTCTGCCGTTGTTGTTCGTTGCGTGCAGCGAGGGGCTCGGCGAGCGGGGCGCGCAGTGGACCGAGGTGGTCTCCTGGGAGCCCAGGGCCTTCGTCTACCACAACTTCCTGGTACTGCCGCCCGCCCTCTCTATTCCATTCTGAAATCACAACCACCATTCTGCTGTCATGGTTCATTCCTTCCTAGTCAATGCATGCGTGCTGTTACGTGTAAACACTAGTAGTACATTCTCCTGGGATCCATCTGTCCCCGTATGGTATCTACTTTCGGGCGGGCGGGCGAATTAGGTGTGTGCTACTAGGGTGATAAAGATTGCATTTGGGTGAAATGCTATGCTGGATCTTTCAGCTGGAAACAAGGTGGTGCTCAACTTATGACTCATTCAATGGGCTCGGGGGTGATTTTAGCATATGCCGTCGACCTGCATTCCTGTTTCCTTTTCTTCCTCGTTGGAATGGAAAGGTTGTAGCTCCCTAATTGTTGGCTTTAGCTTGCATTGATAGGAGCTCTGGTTACCGTGGATTATTATTGCCTGATCTAGTCTGAAAGAATGGGGAATGTGGAGGCCGTGAAATTGTATCGCGTGTAACTACACATTATTCTTCACTCACCTCTCAATATTACTATGAACTAATCAAAGTCCTTCCGCCAATGTGATTTGGCGGTTCTGATAAATACAACTTGCAGGTGGAGACCTCGTCGATTGCTTAATTCTAGGTTTATCATGGAAAAACCCCTTACTTTGTTGCATCAAGTTTCTCTTCTTTTCAGTTGTTTCATATGCTGTGTTATTAGTTATGGGTGTTTACTAACAACTTTTTCTCTTGGCATATTCATTGCTTGTTAGTTCAGCTTATAATTTGGTGGTGATTTAACTATGGGTCTTATTGCTGATAGTTTGTTCATTTCGTTAGTCCAAGGAAGAGTGCGAGTACTTAATTGGATTGGCCAAGCCCCGCATGGTGAAATCAACGGTGGTTGATAGCACCACGGGCAAAAGCAAGGACAGCAGGGTTCGCACAAGTTCAGGCATGTTTCTTCAAAGAGGACGAGACAAGGTTATTCGGGCCATTGAAAGGAGGATAGCTGATTACACCTTCATACCTGCAGGTTTAGTTATTTAAACAGCTTTGTAGTGAGGTTTCTTTTTTTGATAAAGTAACATCAAGATATACAGACAAGTGTGGCCCGCTAAATGCATACGCAGTCTGATGCTTATAAGTGTCTTTAGCCCCCCTGTTCTTTGTTATGGATAACATCATAGAAACATTCACTAAGTAGGTGCTCATAGTAGCTGTTTCATAATGTTAATTCATGCTGTCTTACAGAAAATGGAGAGGGACTCCAAGTCCTGCACTATGAAGTTGGGCAGAAGTACGAACCTCATTTTGACTACTTCCTTGATGAGTTCAACACCAAGAATGGTGGTCAAAGGATGGCCACTATTCTCATGTATCTGTAAGTGTAAATAATAGTATCCATATCACCCAACACTTCGGTCACATGTGATGATATCTGAGTCCTAGAACATATCCTCACTTGAACCAGATCTGATGTTGAAGAAGGGGGTGAGACTATTTTCCCTGATGCAAATGTGAACAGCAGTTCGCTAGCGTGGCACAATGATCTTTCAGAGTGTGCCAAAAGAGGTCTTGCTGTGAAACCGAAGATGGGAGATGCGCTACTTTTCTGGAGCATGAGACCAGATGCCACTCTAGACCCATTAAGTTTGCATGGTTAGTCCAATGGCCTGTTCTCTCCTCTCTTTAGTTACTGTTTTTCCAGGGTAGTTACATTTTGGGTTCAGTTTTCTCCGGAAATCCTGTTAATCTTATGCTTTTTATGTGTGTATTCCAAAAATTCTGAAAATTCATTCTGCAAATTTCTTTATATATTGCATTATTCGTGCAGGGGGCTGTCCTGTTATTAAAGGGAATAAGTGGTCATCAACAAAGTGGCTACATGTTAACGAGTACAAAGCTTAAGCCTTGTGGAGTCACTCCAAAGGTACTTTCTACTACCCAGTGTAAAATGTAAAGCTGGTGGTGACAATATTGTTGTTTCCCTTACAAGTATAAATAGATCTTGGTGCCTTTTAAAGACGTTTCTGTGTGTTCATCATTGGCATGAAAAAAGCTACGATGTGATCTGACTCTGAAGTGGTTTTCCACCCAGCCCAGCTTGCATTTCCCCCAATCATTTCCCCCTATCTGCTACTACTCATAAGCATGCACATACCATGTACTCTGTGGCATGATCTGCTAATTCCTATATCATTTCGAGTTTCTGATTTGTAAGTAGGAGCATTAGAATGGCATCCCTGAGATATGGATGCATATAGAACGATGTTCGGGAAGGGCCAACAAGCTTTTTTTAAATCTTTGTTTATGTCATTGGGATCTTGAGCATCTGAATTTTGTTTGCTGAAAACTTGAGTGTGTTTGAGCTGATGCCGCACTTACTTTCTGGTTGGAGATGACACGATTTGACCATGCATGTGGCTTGGGCACTTTCCAGGACGGCGCCTCCGTGCCTATCTGCTACTACTCATAAGCATGCACATACCATGTACTCTGTGGCATGATCTGCTAATTCCTATATCATTTCGAGTTTCTGATTTGTAAGTAGGAGCATTAGAATGGCATCCCTGAGATATGGATGCATATAGAACGATGTTCGGGAAGGGCCAACAAGCTTTTTTTAAATCTTTGTTTATGTCATTGGGATCTTGAGCATCTGAATTTTGTTTGCTGAAAACTTGAGTGTGTTTGAGCTGATGCCGCACTTACTTTCTGGTTGGAGATGACACGATTTGACCATGCATGTGGCTTGGGCACTTTCCAGGACGGCGCCTCCGTGCCTACATATCAAAACGGTTTTTGGATCCATTCACCCCATCTTGTTGACACTGATTGTCGAGGATATAACATAGGCAGTGAGCAGGGGTCTTCTTCCTGGAGCTGGCTTGGCATTCTTATTTCTCGTACCCCTAGCAATTATTTATAGAGGAACGAGTGGTGATGTACTGGTGTATGTAGTGTTGGGGTGCGCATTACTGCATCTGGGGTCCATTTTTGTGTTTTATTCCTGCCCTGTCTGTAGTATTAGAAACCATACCGAATCACTGATGTAATACTGTTGTGGTGAATTGTTATTACTGTAATATGGAGGTTACAGAGTTGGCAGACAAATCTATATATATATGTAGTGTGTATTCTCTATACGTAACATTGAAATGTGATGTTCTGAGCCTCATGAGGATTGGAGAACTCGAGTTCCCCTGGCTAGGAGATAGACTCTGCCTTCCGACTAGATGTGAAATACATGCGGGAATAATAAACAGAACATATCTGAAACTGAAGTTTCACTTGAGGATTTGAAGGGAAGCTGCTTGTTTTTTTCCGGTTGAGTTGGCACTGAAGTTGCTTAAGAAGGTAGATTAATCCTCATCAAGTCTGTCATACTGACATCAACAAAGCCAATCCACCAAGAGCTTAATGGTCCAGTAGATTTTGATGTGAGCTCACAAAGAGTTGGGAATCACAGGAGGCAAGACGCATTTGAGTTTTAAGTACTATGTGAGAGTGCAAATAATATACTCCAGTAGATCTGATTTGAACTGGAGGGTACGCATCCATCAGGTCGAAATAGAGTTTTAAGTATGTGCATCTGCTCAGGCCAACTGAACGTGATGCTATCTTGTTTTCACTACATCATCATCTATTCCTACATGAAAGTTGGTAGTCAAACAAAAATCTGCAGCTGCAACATTCGTGATAAACTCTCAAGAAGATGCACACATAATATTGTCGCCGCCCATCACAATGGTGCGGTCGCCAGCTTCCGCACAGCCTGGTACTTCTTCTTTGTCAGGCTCTCCTCCATCTCTGCATCCATCTCTTTCAGAGCGTCCTTGATGATCGACACCCTCGACTCGACAACTCTCAATTGTTCTGCGTCACGAGCCCGCTCAGCCTTCAGCTCCTCATACCCCTCAGGCTTCGCTGCTGTGGACGATGATGGAGCGCTAAGGAGTCGAAGGAGGTTGTCGATGTTCTTCCGCATGAAGGCGACATCCATGCCAAGGGGCTCAAAGGACTCCAGGGTCTTCTTCCATGCCGCAAGGTCCCCGAGGGAAGCAAGGGAGGACGCACTGATGCTGTCCGCAATCTTGATCGTCTCCACGATCATCTCTGCAGCACGTGTGGGGCTTGCATGCTGGTGGAGGAATGCCTTCCGAACGTTGCACAGGTTGTAGTACGTCTTGCGCATGCGATCGGGGAGTACTAGCAGACCGTCACTCACGACGATCTTGAAGTCCTCAAAGCTTTCCACGGCGGTGAAATCATCGGTGTGTGGGCCTGGAGATCTCATGCCGCCGCATATTGCCTCTTTGGTGGCTAGCTTGTCGCTGCGGTCGCCGGATGCTTTTCTTCTGAGAACCTTCCTTTTCTTCCTAGACTTGGCATCTTCGTCAGAACCTTCCTTTTTTTGTTTCTCTGTGTTTTCCAATTGCAGAACATGACACATGATTCAAAAGATTTAATAACATGGCAGAATGAACATGAATGAAATGTTGTCAACTCACTTGATGATCTGTTGTTTCCCATGCATGTGTCCAGACTCGGGAGACTGAGCGCTCCATCAGCTCTTAGTATGTACACCTGAAAACAATAGTCACTAGTTAATCACTCTAGATAGTGCTCCTACCATGCATTTGAAAAAAAAAATGTAGTGTAACGATTGAACCACTCGCCTTGAATATTGTTGGCTCCACGAGTTGAAATACGAGGGCGTCGCCCACCTTAAGTTCATGTTTTATCGCGAATCCACGCCATCCACCGCTAAGTCCCGTCCTATCAGCTATGTAGTTAGTGTAGTTCGTGTCATAGATTTGCCCTTTCCCAACTTTCAATGCAATTTCAACATCATGCCTTGGAAGATGCTGTCTGCAAGACACAGCTGGCAGGCCCTACAAGAGAAACACAAAAGTAAGAAACACAAGGAGTAATATAGACTTATAGTCCTGGACAAACATTCACACCGTAAATGGAGACTTACCAGCCAATAACCCCCAGAAACATGTGATGGCTTCATAAGCTTGATGAAGCACAAACCTTTTGCTCCCAATTTTTTATCTAACTCGATAGCTCGGTCCCAAGTTGTGCCTTTAACACTAGGATTTGATACTACATAATCAGACACACTTGGCAGCTTTTAAGGACTCTACTCATTAGAAAATAATAACAAAAGTTGATGTACCGTGCATATTCCTTCTGGCCATCATTATCATGAGATACCTGAGTCATAATTTATTCATAGTTAGTATATTTCTCTAATAATAAATTATGACTAAGTCGCCCACATTTGGAAGTGTCAACATGTATTGATCTCAGTCTACTCAGTTATGGTATCATATTTTATTTTATTTACAAAAATATTGGTGCCATATATTAACAAGGATTTTTTGCATGCTTTGAATAACAGAAATTGTCTAGAATGAATCAGTTTGAAATGATTTTTGCATGTTTTTTCTTACTTTTGGCTCAAAAGCAACCTCCGCTTTCTTGCGCTTGGAAGATTTGGAAAGTGTTGGCCTCCTTCTCTTCCTCTATAACATAACCAATCAAAACAGAGCAACTTGTTATTAGTATATTCTTCAAATAAGATTTTTTTACTCAGTCATCCACAATATACAAAGTGTGACATGGATGAAGCTTTGAATAACAAAAATTGTCTTAATCAAAGCAATTTTACATTATTTCACGTATGGCCTTACCGTTGGCGTTTGTGGCTCAAAATTCTCGTTCTTGTCATCCTTACTATAGCTACTTCTATTGGCACTGTCGTCGAAAAACGCCAGCTTCTGGTCTATCTTGCTTTTGGCAAACTTGGAAACCGCTGGCCTCCTGCTTTTCCTCTGAAAATATAGAACCAACACCACGCCAGAGTGATAGATTCGATATTTGTTTATACGTCCAAGGATAACAAATAATGTGAGTTGTGAAATTATTGTGCCAGAATCATCTAAGCACACATTAGGACGCGGTGACGTGTATCTTTTGTAAATGCCAGAAACTACAAGGAACTCTAGATAAAATTTTCTTTTCCGGCAGAAAATTGTGGATGATGAGCTATGCCCCTTTGGATGTAAAGAAAGGGAGACAGTAGAACATTTTGTCCTGAATTGTCGGCGGACTACTCAAATCCTCGCGCTTCTCGGGATAGACCTGTCTGATCTCTCTGTTTTATATCAGATATTTACGACACAGCCAGGGACAAGTGTTCAGACCATAAAAAGAAAGGTTGGGACCTTGTCATTACAGGATCCTTGTGGACCATTTGGCTGTCTAGAAACAGGAAAGTGTTTGATGACATAGAAGTCCCACTTCACACAGCTGCCAAACAATGCATGGAAACTTGCAAGCTTTGGTCGCATAGGGCCAGGAAGGATGAGAGAGATGCACTTCTTCTCTGGTGTTCAGAGTGGCATATTTGTGTTGGTGTATATAGTGCTATGCAAATATATAGTTGTAGGAGGACTAAGATGTAAAAAGTAGTAAAGATAAGTGATGTAGCAGAGAGAAAGCGATGGACCAGGATCCATCCAGAATTTTCCCCAAGCTCGCTATCCATGGCTGCCCCCCTCCTCAAATCCTAACACCAAAAAATCCTATTCAAACAATATGGTATCAGAGCAGTAAGATCTGGTGTGATCTCGCTGCAATCTAGCTCCCGGTGGTGCCGTGTCGCCACGATTTGGTGGACCAACGGTGCTGTGTCGCCGTGATTTGCGGGCGGAGGTGCGTGAGCTGCCGCACAGAGCGTCGCCTCCGGCAAGCTGCGTCGAGGTGGCCAAGGACGTCGTGCTGCCGCGTTGTCTGTACCGCCGCTGTGTCATCGTTGTCTGCGAGCTGCTGTATAGTGTACTGTCGAAGCTGCCGTGTTGTCTGTACTGCTGGTGAGCTGCACACACCACGCCCAAGTGAAGTAGTGCACGCCACTGCATGTACCAAGCTGAGCCCTCTTGATCTGCATCTTGTCTGCATTTTGATTGCACCATTGTTGTTGTTTGCTTGCTGATTGAAGTCAAACGATAGAAGATACTGCTGCAGAATTGTGTGTCAGTTTGGGATACTTTGGCTGCCTCAAGTGTGTTGCTTGTGTGCCTGTACGGTACATCCTAGAGTCATTCCTTTGGCACATTCTTGGATTGAGAAACAATGGGGGATCACAACAAACAAAAGCCAGTGGAATCTAGTGCTGACAAGCTATATGAGATGTTCAGCAAGATGTTTGAACAACAACAGCTGAATACAATCCCTGCAATTTTCAGGTACGCACTTGAACCTAATCCGGTGAAATTGTCCGGACCAGGCAACTACATTAGTTGGGCTCGTCATGTCCAATTGATTTTGAGCTCTCATGGATATGTTGATCTGCTACTTCCTAATGAAGAGGTAGATATACAAAGTGATGTCAGTGCTAAACAAGTCAATGACAAAGTACTAGTGTGGATGTTGGGAAGCATGGAACCAACAGTCCGAGAACAAGTTGAAACTATGGCTAGCGTCTCAGAAGTTTGGACTGCTCTAGAGAGGCAGTTTGCAGGGAAGTCAAACAAGATGCAGGCTACTCGTGTCATGCACGAGTTAACTCACCTAAAGCAAGACTCAAAATCTATAACCGAGTATGCTGGTGAGATGAAAAAATTATACAGAGATTTGCATTACTATCATCCATTTGAACCTGTTGACAAGAGGGATTTGGCTATTCATCACAAATGGTTCGAGTCTTTTGTGAGCAAGATTTTTTTAGATGGTCTTGACCAGAAATTTAACCTTCGTCGTCAATTAATTTTCTCGAAACCAGAATGGTGTTGCAGAACGTAAAAATCGTCATTTACTTGAAGTTGCTCGTTCACTTATGTTTACCATGAATGTTCCTAAGTTTCTTTGGGGAGAGGCAATCAAAACTGCAACATACTTGATAAATCGCATGCCTCTCCGTGTTCTTGATTATAAGACTCCTGCCGAGTGTCTCTTGAAAACAAATGATTTTGTGGTTCCACCCAAGGTCTTTGGTTGTGTTTGCTTTGTTCACGATTATAGAAATTCCGTTGGAAAACTAGATCCTCGTGCCATAAAGTGTGTTTTTATGGGATACTCAGCTTCTCAAAAGGGTTATAGATGTTGGTGTCCCTCTGAGCGTCGTTTCTTTGTGAGTATGGATGTAACATTTCGTGAACACGAATCTTATTATGGCCCAGCCAATGAAACTGGAATTACTCTTTCTCCACCTGAAGTGCAACAAGAGGGGGAGAGTAATGGAGGCACTCTCGTGGGCTCTATTCCTGTTCCTACTTCAGGTGTGCCATCAATTGACAATAATAATCCATCAATTGAAAATAATAATCGTAGTCAGGGGGAGGATACAAATAATGAGAGTGGTGGTAATGATAGTAATTCGAGTCTAGAGGACATGCAAGATGCAACAGAAAACTCGTCACCGTCTTATCAAGATGGAGATAGTCCTATGCATGAGGACCCAGGTACCAACTCACTCTCCTTTAGTCCAATTACTCCTAGCTCAATAGGTCAAGATGATAATCGGCTAGCTACTCCCAATCCTCAAAATGATCTACCTATTGCTCTCAGAAAACCTACTAGATCTCTAAATGCCCCTCGATATCTCAAAGACTACATTGGATATAAACATGACATTGCCCATTTCATGTCATATAACCACTGTAGTCCATCATTCCAAAGCTTTATTGTCTCTCTTGATTCTGTACCCATACCTACTAACTGGAAAGAAGCTAAGGAAGATCCAAAGTGGAAGGAGGCTATGCTTGAAGAGATGAGAGCCTTGGAAAAGAACAAAACTTGGGAGCTTGTTGATCTACCACCAGGTAAGCAGCCTGTAGGTTGTAAGTGGGTTTTTACTGTTAAACATACACCAGAGGGTAAAGTTGACAGATACAAAGCTCGTCTTGTGGCAAAGGGATACACACAGACATATGGAATTGATTATGACGAAACTTTTGCTCCGGTGGCTAAAATGAATTCAGTAAGAACACTCATTTCTTGTGCAGTTAACTTTGATTGGAATATTTACCAGATGGACATAAAAAATGCATTTCTCCATGGTGATCTTCAAGAAGAAGTTTATATGCATGTACCCCCAGGATTTGAGACAAACCAAACCATCGGAAAAGTGCTTCGCTTGCATCGTTCCTTGTATGGACTAAAACAATCACCTCGAGCTTGGTTTGATAGGTTTCGACGGGCCGTACTCAAAAAAGGCTATTGTCAAAGCAATGCTGACCACACTTTATTTTACAAGCGTAGTGTGGGTAAGATTACTATACTCATAGTGTATGTGGATGACATTGTCATTACTGGGGATGATCATGAGGAAATTTCACACTTGAAGAAACATCTTGCGCAAGAATTTGAAGTTAAAGATCTAGGACATTTGAGGTACTTTCTTGGGATAGAGGTATCAAAAGGACCTAAAGGTATATTCATTTCACAAAGAAAGTATGTCCTAGATTTGCTTCGTGAGGCTGGTATGCTTGGATGTCGACCTGCTAGCACTCCAATTGAGCAAAACCATCGCTTGATGGCTAGCTCAGGGAGACCGGTGAACCGTGAGTGCTATCAGCGGATCGTTGGTAAGCTTATATATCTTTCACATACTCGGCCCGATATTGCATTTGCTGTGAGTATAGTTAGTCAATTTATGCATGATCCAAGATCTTCTCATATGGACGCTGTGACTCGGATCTTGCGCTATTTAAAGGGTTGCCCTGCAAAAGGTTTGTTGTACACTCGCCAAAGTAGCCTTCAAGTTGAATGCTACACAGATGCTGATTGGGCTGGCTCATTAGATGATCGACGATCGACATCGGGGTATTGTACATTTGTTGGAGGAAACATAGTATCATGGCGCAGCAAGAAACAAACTGTTGTAGCTAGATCTACTGCCGAGGCTGAATTTCGAGCCATGGCACATGGTCTATGTGAGGTGTTGTGGCTCAGGATTCTCCTCACAGAGCTTGGACTATTCCAAGGTACGCCACTGATGTTGTATTGTGATAACAAGGCGGCTATAGATATTGCAAATAACCCCGTACAACACGACCGAACGAAGCATGTGGAAATTGATCGACATTTCATCAAAGAAAAACTAGATAAAGGCATAATTTGCATGCCATATGTGAGTTCAACTAGCCAAATCGCCGATGTTTTTACGAAAGGGCTACCTGAGAAATCTTTCTCTATTTTCTGTAGCAAGATGGGTCTTTATGATGTATTTGCCCCATCTTGAGGGGGAGTGTTGGTGTATATAGTGCTATGCAAATATATAGTTGTAGGAGGACTAAGATGTAAAAAGTAGTAAAGATAAGTGATGTAGCAGAGAGAAAGCGATGGACCAGGATCCATCCAGAATTTTCCCCAAGCTCGCTATCCATGGCTGCCCCCCTCCTCAAATCCTAACACCAAAAAATCCTATTCAAACAATAATTTGACCTCTTCCCCTCTCTGTGTTCCTCTGTACATATCACTAGTTTTCCTCTCTTTCTTTCCCTCCACTCCCCCCTTGTGTTCTATGGTTGGTGTAACACTTTGAGCTGCCTTAGCTCCCTTAATAAAATTTTAGGTAGGGGTTCTCCCCTTCCGACTTGATCAAAAAAAAAAAGAAGAAAGGAAAATAATGCCAAAAGAAGCAAGAAAACTACTATCTGACACTATCTAGCCATAGAAGCATGATCGGTTCATAACAGAAACCGGAAGCTCTGTTTACTTGTTTCTGTTTTTTTCTGATAATATATGTTTCCTATCAGTCACACAAATACAAGCATGGAATTAGGAGTGTATCTTACTGTATAAGTCATCCATGTGCCACTTTTCTTTGCTCCTTCTTTATAACAAAATCCTGCACACTTTTCTTGCCCATTCTCCACGTTCTCTGGCCTCACGGTCTGCTGTCATTGGAGGTTAAGTCAATCTGTTGTATGCTTGTGCTTTATGAAAATTTTGATCAAGATGGAAAGGAAAAAACAAGGTACTATTGCGACATAAATTTAAAATGCGACGAAATTAAAGAATTCTTCTGAAATTCAAACACACAAACAAGAGATACTACATGCAAGTCTAGTATATACTGATATACATTGACAAGAGTGAAGAAAAGCATGCACATAGTGGTAGCAGAATTCTTCTGTTTCAGTTATATTTGATCCAAAGTACAACTCCTTCAATATATGCATGTAAGTCGTCACTGTGATATCCATTGGGTGAACGTACATAGAAATACCTTGACTTGTCACGTAATGCCATCTGCATATATTAGTAAATAAGGCTATCCACGTATTGTTATTTTCTGGATTTTATTTATAATAAAGCTCCATCCTCTTTTACATCTAGCGGACTACAAAAGACTGGTAATAAAGTGGCAGAACAACAATCTCATCCAGGACACAATGATAGCACACACCAACAATATATCCATCCAAAGCGACAATTTAAGATGTTCAATGCATTTACCGACCAGCAAGCTATAAAATAAAATCGTTTTGTATCGCTGTTAATTTGAGTTTGATATACGAGAACATGCATCTGATACTTGAAAGAAGAAATGTCCATGGTTAACGCAGCAATGAGAGGTGAGATGGTTCCATGGAGGTTCTCACCATCTGAGACTTAAAATCAACGAGTCTACTGCCGTTGGCAAGCAGCGAGAGGCTTTGATGCTCCAATGCCATCTTCTGCCCCATCTTGGTCTTGGCAGACTGCGAATCACTTGCCGGCATCTCTCTCTTTCTCTGAAAATTAATTAAGCAGCCATTATTATGCATGTAGATATTAACCAACCACTATATCTGTCCCTAAATCTAATTTAGTCTAACAATAGGCACTAGTCACTAGCCAGTTCATCAAGAATAATCTCTCGTGACAAAAAAAAATAGACGTACGGATCATGTCGCAACTCTAGCATTTTCCTAGTGTGTTTAAAAACAAGCGAGGGTGAGTGTGCGTCTGCTTTGTACTCAGCTACAAAAAAAAGCGAAAAAAAATATAGCACGGTGGAGTTTTGATAAGCATCAAATGATGTACTACAAACAGGGAGTAAATGGGACCGATAATCGAAGTTCCTGACGAGAAATACTCAGTAAGCAATCACCTTGTTAAATTTTAGATAAAATTGCTAACCAAATCAAGAGGAAAGGAAAACAAAGCGAAAGGAAGCAAGAAAAGCTACTCTGAAACTATCCGGCCATATAAGCTTGATGATTTTCATAGCTGAAACTGGTATCTCTGTTTATTTGTTTCTAATTTTCCTGCTAAGACGTGTTTCTATCACTCACACAATTACAAGGATGGAATTAGGAATTATCTTACTTTATAAGTTAGCCATGTGCTAGTTTTCTTTGCTCCTTCTTCATAGGAAAGGCCTGGGCACTTCTTTTCCCCATTCTCCGCGCTCTCTGGCGTCACAGTCTGCCATGGAGGTTGGTCAATCAGATGTATGCTGGTACAATTTTCCTGCTAAGACGTGATGTTCTGAAAGGAGCCATTTTTCTCTATCTTAACAATATAAAAGGAGAGCCAAATCAACAGAACACTTACTCTCAAATAGTCGATTTTCCCATCTGGATTATGGCAGCCGTCCACTTCGCTAGACCGTTGAGCAACAGCAGTAGCGAGCTCCTCATGCTACGATAACACCCCCAAAAAAATTATTGCACCACGAGAAGTTCGAGTTGACAAAAGAGAAAAAAAAATAACACATATATATCCCTCATTTTCTGAAAAATATAATTATATCCGAATAGCACGGAAAATGCATACATGCATTGTGTATTTCTACCGGTCGGTTCATTACTAATTAAGTACTAGAAGGAAAAAATATCAGCACATAACTTTAAGTTTGTCGGGCATACAGTTCCACATGATAAGCATGAGTGCATGACCGAAGATTCAGTAACAAAGGAGAAAAGGGTAATGGAGTGTAACATCATGAGATTTAAAATGCCACGAAATTAAAGAATTCTACTTAAAATGAAACACAAACAAGAGATATTATATGCAAATCTAGTGTACACTAATATATACAAATTGAAAAGAGTTAAGAATTCAAGATGTTCAATGCAATTACCACCCGTAAGAAAATCGTCTTGTATCTGTGCAGACTAATTATTCGAGTGTGATGTGATGCTAGAAGGCAGCATATTGATCGATCGACCGGTAAATCTGTCACTAAATCTCATCTAGTCTAGCGCGCAATAAGCAGTACGTATAGCTAGCTAGTCAGTTGGTCGAAGAAAAATCTTGAAAACAGGCGTACGCATGAGAATGCTGGCGCGTACGACTCTAGCTACTATGTTTCCCTAGCGTGCTCACGAACAAAAAAGGGAGGGCGCCGTGTGTCGCGTGCATGTGCGTCTGCCCTGTACTCCCTCCTCTCTCCATTTCAAAACAAGGGTCACAAATGTATTTAGATACAAGTGTATAATAATTTTTAGAGTAAAACGCTTCGGGGGTCACGAAGTTGCCATCGATGAGCGTATTAGTCACGAACTGAGAAAATGGCAAATATTGGTCACGAAGTTGTAGAATTGTGTCTGGTTAGTCTTTCCATCAGGACGGCCGTCAAGTTGGTGACGTGGCGCCATAAGTGGTCACGTGAATCGCGCGTGAGGCTGGCCCGTAGCCAAAAATCTGACAGAAATTATTGTAATATTGTAAAATCAATATAAAAATATCTATAGGCCCAAATTCAGCAAATAATATACCGTTGGATTCAGAAAAAAAAAGAGTAGAACACTTTGGTATTGTTGGTTTGCACTTGTGCAAAACTAACATATATTCAAATTTTAATGAGTGTTTTGCAAACTAACAATACCAAAGTGGTCTACTCCTTTTTCTGAATCCAACGGTATATTATTTGCTAAATTTGGGCCCGTAGATATTTTTATATTGATTTTACAATATTACAATAATTTCTGTAAGATTTTTGTCTACGGGCCAACCTCACGCGCGTTTCACGTGACCACTGATAGCGCCACGTCACCAACTTAACAGCAGTCCTGACGGAAAGACTAACGAGACACAGTTCTGCAGTTTCGTGATCAATACTTGCCATTTTCCCAGTTCGTGACTAATACGCTCATCGATGGCAAATTCGTGACCCCCGAAGCGTTTTACTCTCTAATAACATATCTAGATAAAACTACGACCCTTATTTTGAAACGGAGGTAGTACATGAAAGGTAACACTGCAGGGGAGGAGTTTTACAAGCATCGTCAGGAACGAAAACATCCCAAGAACGCCGAGAATAAAGCGCTCCGTTAATCAGAAAATGAATGACTATGACACGAATCTGTACTTATATCAAAAGAAGTACTTCCTCCATCCCACGAAATATGTGGAAAGTTTGTTAAAATTTGAATGTACACATAGATCTCAGATAAGTTTGGTAAAACGGAAGGAGTAGTAGGTTTGAAGTAAATAAATGAATGGAGGGAGCGGATGGAGATGCAGATGAGCATGCATGGTCGGTGAGGAGAGGGGACTTGCTCTGATGGGGGCGTCGGTCGCCATGGGTGCGCTGCTCCGGAGGTCGATGGCGATGTGGGATTGAGGCAGATCGAGGAGGAAGAAGAGGCGACCGTTGGGCAGCTGGGGCGATTGGCGGTATCGACGGGGTTGATTTATACACGACAGAGGACGGGGTTGATTTATACACGACAGAGGAAGTGCTAGCTCACGAAAGGAGCAAGCTAGAAATCAGGCGATCTGTTACCTTTTTTTGGTGTGAGAGAGGATCTTCCGTTCCATTCTACGTAGATAGCTCCCAGGTTAATTCGTTGCTCGCGTCGCGCACGCATGCCACTTCCACCACGTAGCCACGTACGTACCCACGACCACGACCCACGCGCACAAGTAGAGGCGGACCCAGTAATTTCTCGAAACCTGGGCGCGCGCCGCATGGCAACTAATTTTTTCAGAAAAGAGTAAGAGCAACTCCCCAGCCAATCCTTTAAAATCCTCTTCCCTTCAAAAATCCAGGGTTTTAGAGCATCTCCAACAGGCGCGCTATATCGCGGCGCGCTAAAACCAAGAATCCGCGCGCGGTAAACAGATATGGCGCGCTGTGCCGTTTTTTCCTCCGCCGGGCGCGGCAAAATACAGCGCGTGCGCGCGCAGGAAAAATGGTCCTCCGCCAGGCGCTGCAAAATACAGCGCGCGCGGGCGCGGAAAACAGATTTCTAGTCTATTTTGCATTCACAATTCATGAAAGAAATGACACAATTCATGAAATAAATGACACAAAGTGCAACAACATCACATAGTTCAACAAGGACACACAAAATGACGTAGTTCAACAATGACACACGACATATGGTTCAAATGGACAAAGTGAAACAATGCATATCACAAATGCATATCACACTTCCGCATTTTCCAAGTCAACACCTTCTTCTTCGTCCTCGTCATCTTGGGTTGAAGGAGGAATAGTAGCATTCATGGAAGACACGAAGCCTCCCGGTGGTGCTCCCATACTCCCTACACACCACTCACGGAGCCTCCCATGGTCCCTCCAAACACTCCTCCATAGCTTGATCCTCCCATGCCGGCCATGCCTCCATAGCCTCCCATGCCGGCCATACCTCCCATGGAGGGCATGGGCATGCTTCCCATGCCGGCCATGCCTCCCATGGAGGGCATGGGCATGCTTCCCATGCCGCCCATGCCTCCCATGGTGGGCATGGGCATGCTTCCCATGCCGCCCATGCCTCCCATGCCTCCTCCAAACATGCCTCCTCCAAACATGCCGGTGGTGGAAGTGTTCATGTTGGCTAGCAACAATCTCTTTTTGGCCAACACTTCATCGCGAAGAAGGTTGACGTACTCCTTTTGCCTCTCATCCATATGGGAAGTATCCATCAAGAAAAGCTTCCTCTCCTCCTCCGCTAGGCGTGCATGCTCCTCGGTGGCTTGCCTCTTCTCCTCCAAAGCCAACTTCCTCTCCTCGTTGGCGGCAATCCTCTCCTCCAAAGCGGCTCTCCTAGCTTCAATAGCATCCATAGCCTCTTTCTCCAAGTTTCGTTGCATCTTTCTATCTTCATTTGCTTGCAACCTTGCATTTGCAATCCTCTCCATAGCCATGGCAATGTCATCATCTCCGGCCTTCCTTCCCTTCATTTCCTTGGCGGTCTTCCTACCGGGCACATTCCTCCGCCCATTGTTGATGGAGTGAGGAGTGGAGCTTCTCTTCTTCCCTTCATCACTTGAATCATCATCGATGATTGTTGCATCACCGGTAGCATTGGCCGCCATAGTTGCCGCATCCAACTTGCCGCGCGTCTTCCACTTCTCTTCATTCCCTAGCACTTCATAGCAATGATGCAAGGTGAATGGCTTGCCAAGAATCTTGTTGCCTTTCTTGTTCTTCTTTCCCACATCCCTAAACAATCCTTGAGCCATGGAGTTCTACACATATGCGCAAAAGAAAATAGATGAGCCATATGAAGTACAACCGTATTCTTCTCATATGAGCCATATGGTGAACATAGTAGAGTCACTTACCCTATCATTCTCATTAGTGCCACTCGGATTGAGAACATCGATGTTGGCTTGCACGCCCGCCCATTTTTGGCAATCGGTGTTGATACCGGACCAACGGGACCGAAGTGAGCGCATGGTTCGCTCGATCCCACTTGTGTTTGTATTGAAGTACTCCGTCATCCTCATCCAATATGTTTCTCTTGTTTGATCGGTACCGGTTGTTGGATCCATTCCAATTGTCAACCACGTCTTGCAAAGCAACTTGTCCTCCGCTATGGTGTAGTTGGCGGCCCGGCCGGGAGGGCGAGGTTCAATCAACCCTTCTCCTTCCTCATCTACATCCTCATATTCCTCCTCCCCATAGGCGGCTTCATCGTCATGCAAGAACGAGGATCCAACATTCATTGTCTCCATGAATGCCGCATCATCCACTCTACATTGCAATGAAATTCATTACCATCGGCTAGGTATGCATCTAAACCACAATTCGACAAAAAAGAAGTGTTTTTTACCTCTCGGGCATTTCACCATCCACCATATGTGCGCGGCGTTCCGACGGAGGCGTCATTGGGTCGGCGGAGAGGCTGGTTGGCGCCGGAGGAGGAGGCTGTCGGCGGGGACGGGCGCCTTCGCTTTCTTCGGTGGCGCGACGGCGGCGGGGCCGGCGTGAGGCCGTTTCGTTGTGCGCGCCCTCCTCGGCGCGGGCCGCGCGTTGCGGTGCCTGCGTGCGCCGCGGGCACCGTGTAGTGCCCAGCGGCGACGAGCAACGCCGCAGCGGCAGTTGGGTTCCGGCGTCGGCGCCGCCGCTAGGGTTTGGTGGCGGGAGTGGCGGCGGCGGGGTGTGACGAGTAGGGAGGGTCGGCGGGTTGCCGGAGGGTCGTCCATCGTCGGGATCGCCGGCGGCGCGCGGAGACGACGGATTGGGCTCGGGGCGGCGACGCGGGGAGGAAGTTTGGGGATTTTTCGCGGTTGGACGAGCGCGCTGTAGCCGACGCGCCGGATATGCCGCTCCGGATTGTGCAAAACGCGCGCCCTAAAAATTTTACAGCACCGCGCCGTTTAGCTTGTCTGTCCCGCGCGCTATATCGGACGTTTTTATGCCGCGCGGCCTATATAGCGCGCCTGTTGGAGATGCTCTTATAGTTTCTCAACCTGGGCGGCCGCCCGCTGCTGCTCTTCCGCTCCACCTCCGCGTCTTCCCTGGTCTCCGCTGATTGGCCCTGCCCCGACCTCCGCCGAGCTCCTTCGCCCTAACCCTAGCTCCTCCCGGCGACCGAAGGCGGCGCTCCGGCCTGGCCCTCGGAGAAACGGTCCTCCTTCGCCTCCCTCCGCAGACCGCAGCCATCCTCCCTCCCCCGCGCCTCCCTCGTCTGCAAACGCTGGCACAACATCATCTCCGACCCCCAATTTCTCCGCCGCTTCCGAAAGCACCACCGTGAACCTCCTCTGCTCGGCTTCTTCACCGGCCATATTGGCATGAAACCCGTCTTTGCTGCCGTCCTAGACTCGCCCAACCACATCCCTCCCGCCCGCTTCTCCACTGCCGGCACGGTCTCGCCATCCTGATCAATGACTATGAGCGCGAGGTCCTCGTGTGGGATCCTCTCACTGGCCAGCAGCACCGCGTGCCTTTTCCGCCGGGGCTCCGCAACAATGCAAGGGAGTGTGTATGGCGCTGGAACGCCGCGGTGCTGTGCGCTGACGCCGAGGATGGGCATCTGCACGGTGATTGCTTCTCGAGCCCGTTCAAATTGGTGTTGGTGCGTAGCGAACTCACACAGACTTTTGCATGCCTCTACGAATCGGCCTCCGGTGCGTGGGGAAATATTGTCTCAGTGGTGACTACTCATGTGATTCATCCGATGAGGCCCAACATCCTCGTCCGGAACGCAATTTACTGGTCATTTTTTCGAGGTGATATCCTTGTGTTTGATACTGAAAAGCAAACCCTCGGTGTGATCGAGAAGCCGGCAGAAGCTCCTATTGCCGACCACTGGTCTTTTCAGCTCTTGCGGACAGATGATGATACTGGCCTTGGCCTCGCAGTAATGTCAAAACTGAGCATCCAATTATGGAAGCGGAAATCGAGCTGTGATGGTGGTGTTGGATGGGTTCTGCTGCAGAAAATCATTCAAGTAGAGGGGCTCTTTCAACGGGGAAGGCGTAGCATTAAAAAAGAGGCGAGGATGGTGGGGTATGACGAAGATTCGAATGTGATTGTTCTCACCACATACATTGGCGACTTCATGCTAGACCTTGAGACCATGCGGTTCACAACTATTTGTAAGGAAAAAATAAGCTTCAGTACCATGGATCATTATCCCTACAGAAACTTCTATACTGCAGGTACCACCACTTCACCTCGTCCTCGTGTGTAACAACTATCAAGATTGATTCTAATTACTATTGGTATGTGTTTGACTTATTATTGCTTTGTAAAAGGTCAACTAGATACATATATATGACAACTTCAGTTTAGGTGATCTTATGGCAAATTGGCAATGTAATTTCTTATATTTTAACTTGGGTAAATTAAATTTATCGCAAAAATATAACGATTGCTATTGCTCCATGGTCATTACTATGTTCCTGAACTTGTATTAATCTTTTAATCAGAAATTTTATATCGATAGGATCTGGCAGCAACAACACAAAATGGTTATAGTTGAACCATCCGATATGTGAAATTGTTAATCGATTGGAACATTTCAAAGCTTAAGCTTGTATGTTTTCCATTCAATACATTTTCTTTTAAGATAATGTTTATCTTTATTGATCTTGGTACTCCCTTCGATTCATATTATTTGATGCTAAAATGGATGTATCTGCAACTAAAATGTATCTAGATACATCTATATTAGCCTCATATAATATGAATCGGGGGGAGTACTATTCATTAACTCGTAAACATGTATTTTTATTTACTTATCAAAAAATAGTAGTACTGCTTTAAATTCAACTAGTACTTAGTAATGCTAAAATTGCGTGGAATCCCTCGATACGCGCATATTTTGTTTGGAACCATTGGACATAACTAGTACTAATTTTATTCTGAAGTATTCCTGATGACTGAATTTTCTTTGAACATCTAAGAAGTCTTACATGTCTTAGGAAAGGATTATTATCATTCTCTCTTGCACCTAACAAATGACAATATATCTTGCTTCATCTTTTTTGTACTTGTCTCAAAATCTACTCTGAATATTTAACTGCACATATGATTTCTCATGTATCCAACTTCTCCTTGAACTTTCATTTGTGTATTGTTATTGGGCTTGTTTTGCTTGTAGGCAGGGGAGTTGGGAGGAAATTGGTCGATTTGGAACTGTAAACACATTAGATCAGCTGATCTAATGTGTTATGTTGGTTCAGCAAGTAAGGTCAACTAATCTATTTGGCATGCATATATCTTTTTCTGTTGGTTCCTCGGTTTATAATATGATGTATGATCTATTGTTTTCGGAGTCTGGTGCATGGATTTTATTAATCTGTAAACTGTCTAGTTCTTACATTTGCAAAACACATGCCTGAGTTATATTCCAGATGTTGATGCTTTGTAGCTCGTGAGCCTCTCATATGCACATGATACAAAAGTGAATCTCGAATGACTTGCTACTATAGGAAATTTAGTTTTTACATCTGATGGAGTCACTGATCTAACACTAGTTTCTACTGTGACCATATGGTTACAGGGGGTAGCATTGTCAGTATTTAAATGGCAGCAGGTAGATTTCCAACATGGGTTTAAATGGCAGCGGTTTCTCGAATGACTTGCTAGTATAGGAAATTTAGTATTGTCAGTATTTAAATACATCCTGAAATTTGGTTACATACATACTGAAATACAAGTATTTGTAGAACCGTTATTCTATTCCGCAAAGGAAACGGCATAGATAGAGGTATCAGAGAGTTGTAGTGGCATATTTCTAACATGGGTTTTTGTAATGGAATTTCTCCAACTCGTTAAAGTTGTAACAAATGTAGCAAATGAACTTTGGAGCATGTCAAAATCAGATACGGGGAGGTGTACTAGTGCAAATAATTGTTCTTCTTATGAGTTAGGCACCGTATTCTTTTGTATTCTTACAGGAGTCGAATGATGGAGAAAATAAATCTCAAACTACGTGATAATTTAGGAAGTTCAGAAGCTTAGGAAGGAGAAATTCAGTCAATGATCTTTTAGTTTGCAGTACTGTACCGATGGTATGTAATTTTGTAGCCCAAAACTCAGAGAACATGCAAACAATAGAGGTTTAAGGTATGTGAAACACTACAAACTAAGTTGTTCTTCTATTGCCGGGGAAGGCGTTAGCTTTGCCAATACTTCCGAGAATTTTCAATTTTCTTTTTGCGCATAATTTGCCGAATTAGTAGTTGGTGTTTATTATTGCGATCATGCAAAACTTTTCATTGTGTGACTAGTACAATGTTGTTTTCTTTACCGATGACATTGGTGGCTGCTGTGCAGGTTCCCTGGGTTCTGTTGGAGTTGCTGAGACGCGGAAATGGCTATCTGCTATAGTTTCCTCCGTCTTTGTTTGCTGTGGCGGCTCACGTGGTCAATGCTGATAGTGCCTCTCTGTGTAGTAGCTGGACTTCAAGGGTTAATCGTGTAATTTGCTAACTTAGTTGTACATTTTGGTGTGATCCTATGTATTAGTTTTCAGCCTGGCCCCTGAAAACTGCTGTTGTACATTAGTGAAGCACCGGGGCATTCCTCTGTTTCCAAAGTTCGTGGCTGACCGTCTTTGGAACATTTAAATTCTTCTATGTCGACCGCTAATTTGTAGTGTTTAAATTTATTTTTTTGTTCCAAAGACTATGCTGTATTTTAAAGTAAGCATTCCCACAATATATTGTTGTGTCCGCCATCCCCCACGAGATTGAGAAATCAACAAAACAAACCGGTCAACTTTGGATGTTAAAAAAAACACCATATTTGAAAATTCGTCAAAGTAATGCCCACGGTAGTAAATGCTGATTTGTCGGATTTTGAAGCGTATTATCAGTCCTAGTCCTGCCAATCTAGATCATCTGGGTACAGTGGACACTGACATCGTAATCCAAGAATGGTGGATGAAGGAGAGAAGGAGGTCCGGACACAAGGAGAAAAGTGGGTTGACGGCTAAATTTTTTGCTGTACCAAAAATTGTAGCTATACCGAATTGCCGAAAGTCAAGTTTAAGCATTCCTACATATCGCAAGGCAAGTTGTGTATAACCCCCAAATTAGCTAATGTAGCTAGGGGGTTGTTAAGTGTGGCTCAGTGATCCTCCCTGGAGTTTACTAGGCGAGGTCGTTTTGGCATCAATTGTTAATCACTCATACAACGACTGAACTCCTCTGTAATCGAGAGACCTGCTGTTGGAATTGTGGTTGTAGACATGAAGCAACTGGTGGTTTCCTTCTCGTCGGCATCCTTTCGTCACGTGAGGCATTATCTGAATGAGGTTAGCTAAGACTAGTAATTTATCTTCAATTATTTTCTATTCTGTTCCGAATTGTATCCGAGGAACCATTTGTATTGATGTGAATTAATCAATAAAGCATTGTTCTCTCTCAAAAAAAAAACAATGTAACCTGTTATATTTCAAATGAATAATAAACTGGGGTTTTAGGTGTAAGGTGTTGGAGATGCTGTAAGCGTGGGTTGAATGAAGGAATGACAGATGGAACGGGAAGTGACGGTGGAACTGAAGTTGAGTGCTAATTCAGGCTCGCTCACCTGACGTTAATAAAAGGTACGCTAGCGCTGTAGTAGTAGTAGAATTTGTTTCACACTGGAAATTAGCGAAGTCGCCAGCAGATAGATACTATCTCTTGCTCTGAAGAAAATTCAACTTTGTCCCCGCGCCAATCGCGCGCTCACATGGAAGACAACTTAGAGAAGAAGAAGAAGAAGGGGAAGAAGAAAAGAAAACAAATTGAGTCGTTGGCGGGCGAGACAGGCGTCGGCGCGTGAGCACTTCCTTCCTCCTCACACCGACGCGCTCCCCTTCCTCGCCAATTTTCTACTCCTCCTTCTTTCCCTCCCCTTTCCACTTCCCACACCTGCATCTGCCCGAGCAGCCAGATCTCGCCGCCCCGCGGAACGCCCAACCCTAGCCTACACCGCGCCCGGATCTGACAGCGCCCATGGACTCCGGCGGCGGGGGAGGCGGGGCCACGGCCATCCGGGTGCCGTACCGCCACCTCCGCGACGCCGAGATGGAGCTAGTCAGCCTCAACACCACCTCCTCCGGCCCCCGTGCTCCAAAGGACCACCAGCCGCGCCGGGACGGGGAGGACGGCGGCGGGGCGGGGAGCAGGACGGGCGACACGCCCAAGTACCGGGTCGTGCTCGCCTGCATGGTCGCCGCGGGAGTCCAGTTCGGCTGGGCGCTCCAGCTCTCCCTCCTCACGCCCTACATCCAGGTACCCTACCCTTCCCACCTACCCACACTCCCCTCTCGCGCTGCTGGCGAGATCTCGCCAGACCACCGAGTGCGTCCGACTGAGCCCCCTCTCGCTCGGAGGGCTAGCGTTCAGTATGCCTGCGCGCGCATTTAGGGACGGACGGAGGAGCAAACTGCCGTGCCGTGTCTGGCTCCATCCCCGATCCCGTTCCCGGTGTGACGCCACCGCGCGCGTGTGGGGATAATACCGGTAACTACTAGATGCAGTTGCGAATCCTCACCCGATAAGGAGGCAGTTGGACGAGGTTCCGTTGCTGCTAAACTCACTAGTAGCTACTGATCAGAGCAAGCTTCTGCTCTGCTAGGAAACACTCCATGTATGTGTGATCAATTTGTGACATAGATTGGGTACAATACAAGGGAACCACTCTTCTGCTAGGAATTTAGCTAGAGTAAGAAGCAAATAGAATTTTGTAGGCTGCCTACAATGTCCTGGCTAAATAGCATCTATCGTGTTTTATTACTACCTCAAGTATCTAGCCTACGCCAACTTGCTTGGGAAAAAGGCTTTGATGTTGTTGTTGTTGTAAGTATCAGACACCTGATAATGGTATACTATGGATTATACAACATAGTAAGAACATCACGCATTTATTCATGGAGCATTGCTTTTTTCCTACGTGCTCACCTGTTGTTTATTCCTGGTTTTACGCAGACTCTAGGAATAGACCATGCCATGGCATCCTTCATTTGGCTCTGCGGCCCAATCACCGGTTTCATCGTAAGTTCTCGCGAGGACACGACTACTATTGCTCATGTTCAGAGTCAGCGGATGCAAAGTCTCACATATCTAACTGGTTACCCTCTAACACCAGGTTCAACCTTGTGTTGGTGTGTGGAGTGACAAATGCCGCTCCAAGTACGGAAGGAGACGGCCCTTCATTTTGGCTGGATGCATATTGATATGTGCCGCTGTGAGTTTTATCTTGTTTCATATGTTTTCGTATTTCCCCTCTTCTTTCCCATGCTCTAATAGCTAGACTTTACACGTAGGTAACTTTGATCGGGTTTTCTGCAGACCTCGGTTACATCTTAGGGGATACCACCGAGCACTGCAGGTAATTCCTTCATTTTACTGGTTTGCTGTTTTGCCAACGATATTACATCAAGTGTATCATCACTAAGATGCTAACATATTTGTGCAGTACATACAAAGGTCTAAGATATCGAGCTGCTATTATTTTCATTCTGGGATTCTGGATGTTGGACCTTGCAAACAATACGGTGCAAGTAAGCATATTCAAAATTTTACATAAGATGCTATGTATTTGCACCATATCTTTGTTAATGCTGTTGGAAAGTTGAATCACTGTTCCCTTAACATTTGTTCATTCTTGGCACATCTAGGGACCTGCTCGTGCCCTTTTGGCCGATCTTTCAGGTGGTTAATACATTCAGTTAGAATCTCTACTAATGTTAAATCCACCCCTGAAGTTTCAGTCATGGAATGATACCTTATTGTGCAGGTCCTGGTCAATCTAATTCGGCGAATGCAATATTCTGCTCATGGATGGCTGTCGGAAATGTTATTGGCTTTTCAGCCGGTGCAAGCGGGAACTGGCACAAGTATGTTCTGTTGTCCGTTATTTTGTGCTTATATTATCCTCAAGCTTATTTCCAATAGTTGGCTCATGCCATCATCCAGAAGGAATCAAACTTATGCTAGTTGACATAAATGGTTAGTTGCGCAGTTCGTAATATCTGAAACCTTGCCACTATCTTGAAAGATTCCTACTAACTTATGCTAGTCAAGCTGTATCTGTAAATAGTATATTTGCTGTTCCTGCCTTGATGATGTGATTTATTTGAGCTATGGTCTTGCAGTAGCATAGGGTATAAATCTCACAATTTGTTTTTCCACCTTTATCTTTCTGGCAAATATATAGCTGGCTGGTAGTAACGCACTTTCCTAATGGGACTTGTCCAAACAATATTGTTCAGTAATGGCAACTCATGTCTTTTCCCTCCATGATGCATTTTCCTGCTTCTGTGTGTGCATTTAAGTTTAGGAATTCCTGCTACGTGAAGTTCATTTCTAGTTTCTCCCCTCGTCACCTGCAGTTGATTTGCCTGCTAAAAAGGATCTTGCTACTTTGTTTATCTATGCAGGTGGTTTCCTTTTCTAATGACAAGAGCCTGTTGCGAAGCTTGTGGTAATTTGAAAGCAGCTTTCTTAATTGCAGTTGTAAGTTCTCAGAGATTCTGCAACTTACCTAGGACTCTGAAGCTAGGTTTCATATGACCATAGAAATGAACTGCTGGCTGCAATCTGCAGACGCCGAGTAAGCTGACCAATTATCTATTGTGCAGGTATTCCTTGTGTTTTGTATGTCTGTTACCCTTTACTTTGCTGAAGAAACCCCGCTGGAACCAAAGGATGTACACCGGTTATCTGACTCTGCTCCTTTACTGAATGGCTCTAGAGATAATGATGGTGCATCCAGTGAACAAACCAACGGAAGAGTTAACGGTCATGCGGATGCAAACAATGTTCCAGCTAGCTCCAGTCCTGAGGATTTTACAGATGTGGGCTCCAACTCGAACAAAGACACCGTTGAGGCTTTCAATGATGGACCAGGAGCGGTTTTGGTTAACATTTTGACTAGCATGAGGCATCTACCTCCTGGAATGTATTCCGTGCTTCTGGTTATGGCTCTCACATGGGTATGTGATAAAAATCAGTTACATATATAGATGCGTACCAGCCGCTTGCTGATGGTCTCTTTTGATGGGAACTGATGGTGTATGTCTCCTTTTATTTGTTTTGCAGTTGTCATGGTTTCCTTTTTTTCTTTTCGACACCGACTGGATGGGGCGTGAGGTTTATCACGGGGACCCAAATGGAAACTTGAGTGAAAGGAAAGCTTATGACGATGGTGTCCGAGAAGGTGCATTTGGTTTGCTATTGAATTCAGTAAGAACCTGTGATCAATTTGTTTATCATAAGTTCCGCATGACAATAGCTAGATGCATTTGCATTCCTGGTATGTATGCTTCAATAGACCGTGCAGTTTCGTTGGTCTCTGGCAACTAGTTACTCTGCGGTGGTCTTAAACCATAGCAATGGAATGTGACTGCAAGGGTATTTAGTCGGTGGCTTTAAGCCTGTAACATTTGGTTCATCCATGTAGGTTGTCCTTGGGATTGGCTCTTTCCTTGTCGATCCATTGTGCCGTATGTTGGGCGCTAGATTGGTTTGGGCAATCAGCAACTTCATAGTGTTTGTCTGCATGATGGCTACGACAATACTAAGTTGGATCTCATTTAACCTGTACTCAAGTAAACTTCATCACATTATCGGAGCAGATAAAACAGTCAGAAATTCAGCGCTGGTTCTTTTCTCTCTTCTCGGATTGCCACTCTCTGTAAGCACAAGACTCTGAACACTTTCTGCCTTATTGCGTCAGAAGATGTCTCATTCTTTTCTTGCATGCTTACAGATCACTTACAGCGTTCCGTTTTCCGTGACTGCTGAGCTGACTGCCGGAACAGGAGGTGGTCAAGGTCTGTGTCACCGATGTTTCTTCTTACAGTATGCTGTGGTGATCATGGTGGACTGATAATGTTTCTACCCATGTGTAGGTTTGGCCACTGGAGTTCTAAATCTCGCTATTGTCGCTCCTCAGGTTAACCTTTTTATCTGGACTGATTTTCTTGTACATGAGCTGTTACTGAACATACCCTGACCTTTACATTCTACTTTGCAGATAGTAGTGTCACTTGGAGCAGGTCCATGGGACGCCCTCTTTGGGGGAGGGAACGTCCCCGCTTTCGCCCTGGCTTCGGTCTTCTCGCTGGCAGCCGGAGTGCTTGCAGTGCTGAAGCTACCAAAGCTGTCAAACAACTACCAATCCGCGGGCTTCCACGTCGGCTGAACCGGAAACCAGCTGCTGTTTGTAATATCCAGATACTTAGTCCCAACAGTACTAAACCCCGTAGCCCATTTTGACATTCGTTTATATGGAAATGATTCATTTTTCCCTGCCTGCGGGATACAGAATAAGACTAGAAGATAGAGATTAGGGTAGAGAGGTAGTTAGGCCTTTGTGCATACAAGCAAGTCAATGCGAAGTTGTAAAAACAAGCTGTGTCTACATGTTTTGTTGACAGTATATTCAAGAGAAACTTTTACACTGGCATTTTCCCTGTAAAGTATCCATGCGTCCATATGTACTTGCGTTATGATCGCTCATGTGCATTCTGCGTTTCTGCTGTATACTTCACTTGATACTATTACAGATTTTTTACAACATCTTTTTTATTAACTGTTCTCGACTAATGTCATTGTTGAACTTGAACCTGTCATACACGCAAAAGTGGCCCCACCTGTCATACACACAAAATCGTTTATATTGGCGATCGGGCCTCGTGCAAGTCATTCTTTCCACGTTAAAGATGAAATGGGCTTTTCAGGCCCAATTAGCCCAGCAGGCCTACCGAAGGCGGTACACCCTCGTTAACTTACCCGAACCAAACCCAGTCCGGCCCTTTCCCCAGCGCCGACCACCATGGCCGCCGAACCTAGCTCCGACCTCCCCAACGGGGCCTCCGCCGCCGCCGCCGCCGGGAAGAAATCGCGGGAGAGCGACCGCCGCCGGCGCCGCCGGAAGCAGAAGAAGAACAAAGCCCCGTCCGAAGCCTCCGTCGCCGCCGCCGCTGATGCGGACGCCGACGCCGACGCCGATGCGGCCGAGGAGGAGAAGCCCGATTCCAAACCCCCGGTACGTGCAGCACCTCCTGACACCTCTACGGTCTGAGCTGGGTTGTTTAGCGGCGGTCGTGGTCGTCTGACGTTGCGGGGTTCTGACTTTGGGTTGTGCCGTGCGCGCAGGTGGAGATCGAGGTCGAGTACGTGGCGGAGGAGCCGGACCTCGCCGACGGCCTCCTCGCCGACTTCAAGACCATCTTCGACAAGTTTACCTTCAAGGACACCCCCGCCGCCGACGAGGTATACGAGATCCAAAGCACCCGCCCCTCTATTTGAGGAGCAAAACCCTACTCTATTTCGATTTGTAATCCAACTGCTTCGCAGTGGAATCGATACTCACTGGTTTGTAAGTTGCTGGCAGGACGGGGAGAAGAAGGACGAGGCTGGCGCCGACGCGGCCAAGAAGGGGTCGGGGTCCGATTCGGACGACGACGAGCAGGACGCCCAGCAGAAGAAGAAGGAAGGAGGCATCTCCAATAAGAAGAAGAAAGTATGTTGTTCCCTGTCTCTGTCTGCCTGCTGCACTGTTGAATGGCCTGTTACGAGGGCTCCTTATGTTTTGTGAGTTGCTCAACATGATTTTGTGTGTGTTTTGAAGTTGGAGCAAAGGATGAAGATTGCAGAGCTGAAGCAGATATGCAACAGGCCTGATGTCGTTGAAGTAAGCTACTGTCCTCCTCTTTTTGTTGTTGTTGAAAATCAAGTGTCCAGGGCAGTTTTATTCTCCATTATTTGTTTGAATGGAGATGTTGCCATCACATCATATCACACTTGTCCATATAATGTTGCATTGGCAATAGCGTCCCTGGGAAACTTCGATTTAAAAATGAATCCACAAATCGCTAGTGTATGGCTAGATCTGAAGTGAATCCACACATTTGATTAAGAAATGCATAACCATTGGTTGATAGAACTAAAAGTTTGGCGTTGGATTTGTGTAAAGTTTTGTGCATTAACTATTAGCCTACCCCAAGTTGCCTGGGAAAAGGGAGTTGATGTTGTTTGTCTGTTCATTAACTATTCACATCTGGTCGTTACCATTGGCTGCACATTGCTGTTACTACACAGTAAGTTTCAAGGCAACTTTGGAGCTAATGTGAACTACTAGGAAACTGTGTTATTAAGATAAAGATGTACTTCTGTTATGAAAGACTATGACGGCATGCACACAAATGTACCCGGGTAGTTTGTTTAGGTGGTGTGAACATAAGAAATAATCATTATCATATTAAGTAAGTTATAAGAAGAAAAGTCGTCATTTGATTATTTTGTTTCTCTAACTCTATTTCAACTTCTTGTTATGTATTATTAGCTCCAGTTAATTCAACTGTACCTTTTCTGCTAGGTCTGGGATGCGACTGCATCAGATCCCAAGTTACTTGTCTATCTGAAGTCTTACAGGAACACTGTACCTGTCCCAAGGCACTGGTCTCAAAAGAGGAAATTCTTGCAGGTTCGTAATGCATCTACCATGAATAATATTTTGCTCTGTTTTGTGTAATTATTCAATGAGTAGACATGTCTGAGAAATGAACCTCACCAATCATAAAACAGTGCTCTTAGTAGTGGAGTTGTAGTCAAGTGCAAATCAGACCATCATTTTTCATTCAAATACAATTGTAAAAAGCATTGAGCAGCTCCCTTGATTGATATCCAATAAAAAAAATGCTTTCCTAAATTTGGTTTTGAAAGGTGTAACATGCCCAGACCAAAATTCACCGAAAGCCCAGCCCTCACGTGGGATGGCATATGCATGTGTAGTACCTCACTTAGTTTTCGTTCTTGCACCATCCAAAATTGGAAGCTTGGAAGCATAGCTTTTTGGGCTGACATGTATTTTATGCTAGTTTACCTCGATGTAAAGTGGCTGGGCGTTACAATGGGGTGGGTATTATTAGAAGGGATGAGCGAACGTAAAGTCGTTAAGGTTTTTCCCCTCCCTCTTATACAGATATATAATTCTTGCAGGGATGCTGCAACTTCCTGGGAGCAAGGGCTTGGTGGTACAGTACTTGAGTGTTTACTGTAGTATAAATCTGAGGTGTTTCATCTAGTTAATTAATGCGATGCATTTTTTGAAAGAGATTATGGTCTAGCTAGAATCTTGAACTTTTTCCCTCCCCTTTTAACTTGCACATACAAGTATCACATTTGCCGAACCAACCCATTGCAGAATGCCATCTTTTTTTGATATCGTAAGAGAACTTGAAATTATGCTTTTCTCCATAGTCTATATTATCTATATCTTGTTGATCAGATTTACATCATTATGTTGTTTCTTTCAGGGCAAGAGAGGTATAGAGAAGCAACCGTTCCAACTTCCTGACTTCATTGCTGCAACTGGAATAGAAAAAATAAGACAGGTAACTTAATATCTTGGTTCTTCGTGTCATTGCTAGGGACGTTGCATCTCCTTGGCTATTCGGTAATATAGGAGTTGTTTGCTATTTGCATTTCAATTCATGCCACTAATATTAAGTGTCTCTAATGCATTTCAGGCATATATCGAGAAAGAGGATAGCAAAAAGTTGAAGCAAAAGCAGCGGGAGCGTATGCAGCCAAAAATGGGAAAGATGGATATAGATTATCAGGTCAGTCAATCCCGGTTGAGACCAATGTAAGACATACTGAAAGTACATGCCATGTATATTTACATTTTTCCATAATGGGCAAGACAGATGCAGATTGTGGCTTATTTTCGTCGGATGTCTCTTAAGACGTTTAGCACATTTCCTGCGCTTCCTCTGTACTTCTATATTTCTAGACATGCATATTCAGGTTGCCAGGGGTTCAGAATTTTGTCATGTAACCTAATGTCTGCACCTGCCATTTATTGTGGCCTGTTTTCTCGTCCCTACATTTAGGGTACAAATAGTGATATTGTTCATGTGAAAGTGTCTTAACTGATAATAGGATTTCATTGTCTCATTATGTTCAAATTTCAGACATGTGTTGACTTCTGGAATGATTCACAGAAAGCAAAGCCTCACCATAATTTTGTGTGTGCAGGTTTTGCACGACGCCTTCTTCAAATATCAAACTAAACCAAAATTGTCTAGTCATGGTGACCTGTACTACGAAGGGAAAGAGTTTGAGGTACTTTTGCTTTGTTCTATTCTTGATATCTGTAATGGAGATGTCCTTATTTTTAAATCTGCCTCACTGAGCACAATTCTATGCACATATGCACTCAACAGGTCAAACTTAGGGAAATGAAGCCAGGTATGCTGTCCCGAGAACTTAAAGAAGCTCTTGGCATGCCTGATGGTGCGCCACCTCCATGGCTTATAAACATGCAGGTATAGAGTTCTTTTGAAAGAAAATCTCCATGCAGCTGTTCTTCTGGTTGACTGCTCTTTTTATTACTGGCCAACTGTGAACTGACATAAAATTACTTTGCAGAGATATGGTCCTCCACCCTCTTATCCTTCGCTGAAGATTCCTGGTCTGAATGCTCCAATTCCTCTTGGTGCTACTTTTGGTTACCGACCTGGGGAATGGGGAAAGCCTCCTGTGGATGAGGTATGCTACATCAAATCACGTTTTGTTGGCTCGGCTGTAGTTAAATGTTTTCTCTAGTAAACTAATAACTATTCTTTTCTGATCTATTTACTTGTTTTGACTAACAGCATGGGCGGCCCCTCTATGGAGATGTTTTTGGCATCCTACAGCAGGATGAACCTAATTATGATGTATGTATAATCCAACTATCCCCCCCCCCCCCCTTTTGGGTTTCTGTGCTCTGAACATCAGCTACTAGTTAGCTAACTGTTGTGCTGCATTTATATTCCAGGAGGAGCCTGTTGACCGCAGCAAGCACTGGGGAGACCTGGAGGAGGAAGAGGAAGAGGAGGAAGAAGAGGAGGAGGAAGAGGAAGATGAACCAATGGAAGATGAAGACATGGAGGAAGGCATCCAGTCTGTCGAAACCATGTCAAGGTGCTTACATCTCTTATTTAATGGCTTGCTTATGTTCTCTTTCCTAATGTGCTAACTTATGATGCTTCTTTTGTTAATAGCACTCCCACTGGCATTGAAACACCTGATGCTATTGATCTTCGTAAACAACAAAGGAAAGAGCCTGAAAGGCAAACCGAAAAGCAGCTATACCAGGTGAGGCCTTCCCTTCAATTATATGGAATTCCAGGCCAAATCTTGTTACAGAGCTTTAGTTTCCCTTATCGTAGTTCGTAACCTATATTTTTTTCTTTTTCCATCTGAAGGTTCTTGAGCAGAAAGAGGAAAAGATCGCACCTGGGGCACTCTATGGATCAAGCCATACGTAAGTATCTCTAATAAAACCTGCTCATGTGTACAACTTTGTGGGATTCGTTCATATTTTCAATTCAACCATATTGAAGAACTCATTTTGTATCTTGCTCCTTTTACAGGTATGTTGTCGGGGCACAGGATAAAGCTGGAGTTAAAAGGGTGAGCTTTGAAGTTCCCTACTCTATGTGTGCAAGTACTTCTGTTCCATGCATATCCTCTATAACGGTTCACTGAGTTTTTTCTTGGGGTTCTGTTTTGCAGGTTGACCTTCTTAAGAATCAAAAGTCCGATAAAGTGGATGTCACCATACACCCTGAGGAACTTGAAGTTATGGATGATGTTTTGGCAGCCAAGTAAGACTACTTTTAGTTAGCCGGCATTTATCCATCTGTGCCTGTCAATATCTGCAAGTTCAAACACTAACGCCTTTCCTTGAAACCCATGAAACAGGTACGAAGAAGCTCGAGAGGAGGAAAAGCTGCGGAACCAGAAGGAAGACTTCAGTGACATGGTGGCGGAGGTACCATCTTCTGCACCCTGCTATGTAGCAGTTCGACTAGAGGCAAATGCAGATTTCATTGACCTGTATCTCACATTTTTTCTTGATATTGCAGAATGCGAGCAAGAGGAAGAGGAAGCATGAGAAGGACGGGAAATCCTCGAAAAAGAAGGACTTCAAGTTTTAGATGGCGTCGTTGTCTCACATTTCTTGTTGTAGCTTGTACTTCCAAGATGTATGTATACATATGCATGGGACGATCGACGTAGCAATCAGACCTGCACCTTTGGCTTATGAGAACGAACCGAGTAGATGAAAATGTATGCGGTTGTAGTCCATAATATAGTCTTGTGTTGAAGAGTAAACCAACTTTGTTGAGTAACATTATGGTGCAGAATTTCCTCTTGCTATTATTGATAATCCTTCTGATATTCTTCAGTGCTACATACACAGATACTATGGTGCAGATATGCGTCCACAGAGCTATGGCTCAAGTTTCGAGCTACATACACAGATACTGTGGGCGTGATTGTAGGTTGCACCATCTTGAAACAGGCCCTACCTCGAAGCAGGCCCTAGGGACCGGAGAACGGTCGGATTGGATGCACAGTCTATAGCCACCCAGTGGTCTGCACGCCCCTCAAAACACCTCCGGGCTAAGCCTCGGAGAACACTCAAATCGACCGTTTCCTAGAGTCACACTTGTCTCGGTGCCTTTTTGAGAATGTGGCGCATGAATTGATGTAGGTGGCGGAGATGGCGCGAGTTTAGGTGGTGCGACGAAAAAGTGGTGGTAGTTTTTCGGTCACCGCTTGCCTTATTTCGGCTCCTAATTTACCTCTGCTCTCACCATCCAAATTCAAATCCGCATCCCCCCCCCCCCTGTCGAGCACTTCCCATTTGGAAGTTCTTCACGGCTGTGATGAGGAGCTCGGCGGCAGCCAACAAGCTTTATAGAAGCACAAGTGAAACCATCCTAATCTGGAGCTTTATCACTAGGAATGAACTTGATGGCCGCAAGCACCTCACCCGCGCAGTTAAAATTTCTAAGGCGAGGGGCCCTTTTCCCATAACCATGGAGAAGTGATTGTTGATCAAGCTCGCCTTCCCTTCATGATCGGTAATCCACACTTCCCCGTTAGCAATCCTTTGGATAAAATTCTTCCTTCTACAGGCATTGACCTTTGTGTGAATTTTTTTGGTGTTTGTGTCACCCTCTTTTAGAAACTTTATGCGAGCACATTGAATTTTGCTAGCCCGCCCGAGCACCGCAAAACTAATGACCCTCCTCTTTAAGATCTTCCGCAAGTCATATTGATGATGGAAGAGAGAGAGAGAGGGATTCTTGAGCCACCTCAAGGTGTGAGATGACTTGGTGGGCTATGTGAAGGTGCAACTTTGCATTGGAGGCGAAAGATATAAGTGGACAAATTAAATAGGAGCATCTCTAACCGCCCCTTATAATTTAGGCCTCTATTTTTTGACGGTATATTTACCCCTCTAAACTTTTCCTGACTCTAACCGATTCCTTAAACTTAAGGGAGTAAAACTCAGATTCACATAAATTCATTGTAATTTCACACGATTTCGTTCCAAAGTTGATTCAAACTAGTATATAAACATACTAAAACCTAAATTAAAGTCTAGCCTAGCAGTCAAACTCATTCTCATAGCTCGAAAACATCTCATCGATGAGTTTTTTTAAGGAGTCGCTGTGATCGGAGATGAGGTCGATGACCTCCGGCTCCTTCGGACCCGAATCCGGCGGCCCTCGCAGCGCCTCGCTCCAGTTGCTTCCCACAGAGCTCCTTCATGTACTCCTCGTCGCCCTTGTGCCGCCTCAAGTCGCTCGCGAGCTTCCCTGTCCTCTCGTGCAGCGGTCGATGACCGAAGCATCCTCCGGCCACGGCTCACCAAATGCGAAGTTGAGCTTCGCGCTGTGTGACATGGAACCACAGTGACGCGATGTCGTAGGCTTTTGCCGCCCGCTCCACCAAGGAGAACTAGCCGGACCAGTGCCTCTCTTCGGTGGTGCGGCGTTAATCTCCGCCACCCATGTGTCCCATGGCTGCTGGCACACGCCGTGATATGTTCCTGGTGCAATGGCCAATGGGGAAGCTTGGGGGAGACGATGCGGGACGAGCGATGCAAAACGGCGAACAGGAGCGGGACCACCCAGATCCAGCCATGGCGGTTGCCGGAGGGGGCTATGGCTCACGGAGGGGCCTCGACAAGGTAGGAGAGGTGGTTGGGCAGGCAAGCGGTGGGAGATGGAGCACGGTGCAGTCAAGTATAATTTTGACTACATGTTATAAGGGATATAGTAGGTGACGGTTAGAGGAGTAAAACTGAAATTTTACTCCGAACAATTATAAGGGATCGGTTAGAGATGCTCTTACGGAATTGGAAATACAACCAACATCCAATATACATATATTACACTGAAATCATCCAGTTGCATGCTTCAAATTAACACACCTTCTGTTGGCTAGCTCTATCCAAAGTCCCGTCTTGCTCGTCGCGACAAGGGACCAAGCAACAGTAATAGCTACCTCAGCATCACCAAGTAAACATTTCTTCTTGCTTATGTTGCAAACTTTGGGATAGAAAGGGACACGTGTTTCTGCAGCGATATCCCCAACCTTGGAGTAGGCTTTTATGACAACGTCCAACATTCCTTTCAGATTTACAGAAACAACTTGCCTCGACAGAAGCACATGACCATTTTCACCTTTCGGTATTGCTTCATCTTTTGAATGAATGAGCACAATCTCGCTGGATGAGGGACTAATCCTACGAGTCAGTCCACTATCATTGAACACATATTCCCCTGGTTGTGGGGAGCAAGCAACGATGCCGCCATATTTGAAAGGCCACGACCCACTGTCTTTGACAACATGGACACCCAAGATAGTGGCCTGGGTTGTTTTTTTGACTGGCTCCAAGCACAACTCCAGCGTGCACAAGGCATTCTTGAAGCAGATGGTAGACATGCCAGGACCATACCCTCCCGTGTAACAGCGTGCACAACTGATCAAGTCTTTATCTTGAGGGCAGCCTTTTACTATTAGTTCGATTTCAATCCAAACCTTGTCCGTAAACACGATTGCACGGGACGGACCAATCAAGTGCAGGAAAGGATCCTGCAAGCAAATCATAAATCACCAACGTGCAACCAAGACGATGTCGTACAACAAGGAAATCAAGGTAGTATGTACAAAAAGAAAATCAAGATAGTAGCATAGCATACATACGTTCTGTTTTAGTTCTTGGGCATTGCTCCTATCGAGATAGAAGAGAATGTTTCGGTTGCGATCCACCATGTCCCGGACAGCAACCACGCCATACACAGAGAATGGCAGTTCAAGGCCACCAGCAAGTTCAGTGAGTTTCATGGAGATGATCTGCAAGGTTTCCGGGGTGGTACAGTCACTGCTGTATGACCCGCGTCCAGGCGTGTAGTGTGTAAACTGCATTGAACTCAGAACCGCTGCACCCAAGAAATGTGTTAGAAATTAACATGCGCGAACTAGCTAGAACTGGATAAAAAGGACATAACCGCTAGTTAAACAAGAGAGATGGTTTGTTTTGTTAGTTTGCTCACTGATGTCTTCGAAGGAACCACAGGTTCTCCCATGTTTGTATTTCCAAAGCCTACGGTGGGAATCGAATGTCTCCGCCTCGTCCGCCATCTCCTCCTCGACGGTCTTCTTGGCTCGTGGATCATGATGAAGATCCTCCTCATCCTTTTTGTCCTCATCGCCACCTTGATCCAACATGGCCAATTTGCTGGACATATCTTTGAGCACCTGCAAGGTTTCCTTATCCAACTTCCTGTTCTTGCTTGTCAACTCATATTGGACATCGAACAAAGTTGTCTGTATCTCATCATAAAGATGCCTCTCAGGGCTGATTTTCCTCATCATCTCTAATCTCTTTCCCAACTCATTCTCAGCTTCCGCCAAGGCTGTAATAACAGTCGACGAATCTGGCATTGGGGGCATGGTTCTGCTGTCGCCGCCAATGTCGACTTCTACCGGCAGTAGCTCCTCCTCCGCACACAGTAGTTCGTACTGTCGCTGCGCTCTGGTATCTGCTTCACTCATTCCCTTGCTCTGCTCTTTGCTTTTTTCACTTGTTATTTTAACCTGTTGTTTGGGTGTCATCTGCGGGAAATTTGAGCTCGGGAAATCCGGGATCCCAAACACCAACTCCTCCCGCATCAAAGCCCGAGCAGATGCCATCTCAGATCTCTTTTCAATCTCACTGTCTGAGTAAGCTTTCGCAGCTTCTGCCAAGGCTTTTTCCGGTCTCCCAGTTTCTTTCACAGACTCTTCAGGTCTCCAAGCAGAAGTTCCAGCTTTGCCACCTTCTGCATTCTGCGTGTTCTTGTTCCTCATTCTCTTGTACTTTCCTCCCAACTCCAGGCCAGAAACTCGGTGTATCTCATCATAGAGATGCCTCTCAGGGCTGATCCTCGTCATCTCGAATCTCTTTCCCAACTCATTCTCAGCTTCCTCCTGCTGTATGCTGCCCTCATCCTTTTGGTCGTCATCGCCACCCTGCTGCAAGGTGTCGTTACCCATCACCACTTGGTCCATGGCGGATTTGCCGCCGCCCACCTTCACAGATTCTGCAGATCTATCACCGGGATTCTTCATGTCACTAGAGCGAGTACGAACCATAGACTGCTGCGCCATGACCATGAGATTCCGTGATCCCCCCTCCATCTCCATCTCGTGAGGGATCTCCGTCTGATCCATCGACTTTTTCCCGCCGCCACACGCTTGCTTTTTTTTCTCGCCGCCGCCTTGCTTTAGGCCGGTTTCTACCAAAGAAGGAGGCGTTCGATCGAGGTGGGACTTCAGAAATCCCTGCCCGATACGTTTCCCGTCTATATATGTGCCGAGTGCCGACTCCAACTAGACCATAGGTTCAGATCCGTCGAGAACGAAGCCGACTCCAACTAGGACACTCACGTACGGCATGGAGAACCTAACCCAAATATCGACCAAAACCTTTGAGACTCAATGCAGCTCATCAAGGGGATTCTAACACGACCCTTCTAGTATCAGACAAGCTGCTACCCGAACCTGCAAATCATCAGCCACACCATTCAGCCACACCATTGGCCAAGAAAACCGCTGATGCCTCTAGATGCATTTGAAAGTGAAGGAAATGAGTAAGCTTTAGATGCCTCTGCCCTCGGCCAGTGTGAATCCAACTATATATAAATATATCGAATGCATCATGGCATTCAGTTACTGACTTCTTGAGAAAGAAAAGAATGTTAAATGCAGAACATGAACTTCTCAAATACTGGTGCAAGAAAGGTACTACTATGAAAGAGCAACATGCAGAACATGAACTTCTCGGCGTTGGCAACTCCCAGATCGTGTTTCGGAAGCCTAACTTGGGACAATGCAAGGGTCGGCTGAGTTTCGGGTGCGGTGTGCGGTGTACGGATGCTTCCGGGTGAAAACTCAGCGCCTCGACGCCAATGGCGGCGATGCCTGCGGGTGTTGTAACCCTGTTGGGGGCATCGTTGTAGGTATCCGCCCCGCGGTATGTCTCCGGGTGAAAACCTTAGACCTTGTGGTCTCGACGACGGGGCGTAATGCGTCGTTACTCTCTTGGGGGTGTCGTTGTGGAGCCCTGACTCGACTTCTCGTGTCTATGTCTCCGGTGGCAATTTTGGATCTTTTGTGTTCTTTTTTGTTTTATCTTTGATCTGCTTTGTAAGAGGTTCTCCTCTCCACCTTGTATCGGTTTGACCATTGCGGCTTTATTTATAAAGCGGGGCGAAAGCCTATGTCGAGAGAGTGAAGGAGCAGAAATAACGGAAATGCATTTTATTTATAGGTGTAGATGCACCCACTGCTCAAAATACATATTCCAAAATGTTTAAAAAATATGAAAACAATTCTAGGTGTACATCCCGACATTCTATGTCAACACGTAAAGTGTCACTGAAAAATGAAATTTCCGTGACTTGCATAAAAATGATATACGATGCTTCAAAATAGCTTCTCAAGAGCTTTTTTTTGTCTTTATTACACATCCCATAAAAAATGTTTTTTTATTAAAAAATTGTCTGCAGGCATAACATGTTCGGCTATACATCCAAGAATTTGTTTCAGAGTTTTTGGATGTTTTGAAATTTAGAACACACTTTTAAAATATGTACATTTAAATCTATAAGTCAAAACATAATAGTATAGATCGGATCTTTCGATGGCACACGGAAAGCTTTTTCTGTATGTTGTGCGGCCGCTCTGAAAAGGTTGACCGTCTAGCAAGTCTCCACCGGCCAGCAACACGAAAAAGTACCCCACGTTTAGCCAGAAATACAGTGTGTGCGAGTCTTTCTCCAAATAAACTGTGCGCTTAATTTTTTTTCACAGACCCGTTCTTTTCCTCAAACCGTGTGACAGGTGGTCCACTGCTAGCTTTGTTACCAGTGATGCACCAGGTCAGCAGTGCGCCGCTACAATGGCTCTTACTGGTACCGACCCTCCTCGGACTTACGAGTGGTGCACCACTTCTTGGTGCGCCACTGCTATGGCGCACCATGCTACTAGACTGAGCCTTTTAAAAAATGGTTAAAATATGCCCTCCTAGCAACGGCGCATCATGGCATGGTGCGCTACTGTTATCTGATAGCGGTGGCACACCATTGCAATGGTGTGCCATTGCTAAGGGGAACATATTTTCTTCTCACAACCCCTAGTGGATTGGCTTTCTAGTTTTCGAAAAAATAAAAGAAATTGATAAAAAATGAAAAACTAAATGCTTCGAGATGTCCATGTGTTATATCATCTAGTTGCAAAAGAAATCAACAAAAATGAATTTCAACTCTTTTGCAAAATTGCGTAATGTATCGGTAAAACGACTTTTCTGGTTGCATAAAATGTTTATATATGAAAATGTATCTAGGTAAAAATTTACATGCGATTTCGTCAGGATTTCAGAACAAAATACTTAATAAAAAGTTAGCAGTGGCGCACCAAGTTTGTGGTGCGCCCCTGCTAACCTTCCCGCCTCCAAAATTCAAAATGGCCGGCCAGCGCCTACCCGCACTACCATCTTATCCAACTCCCTCTCCTCTCTCCTCCACAGATTCCTCTCCTCCATATAGCCCATAAAAATGGAGGCAGAAAACATGAAAAACACAAGTTTTTGCGACGTCTCTCAAACCGTGCATCGGTGGTTACGGTAGCTGAAAATCATCTCGGAAACCGCAAAATGTGCGCCATATCCACTGAAAATGGGCTGAAAACATGAAAAATATGAGTTTTGATGATGCCCCTAAAACCATGTATCGGTGGTCATGGTGGCCATAAATTGTCCCGAAAACCAAAAACAGTGCACTATAGCCCGCGAAAATAGGCAGAAAACATGAAAAATAAGAGTTTTGAAGATACCCCTCAAATCATGTATCAGTGGTCACGGTCGCTAAAAATTGTCCTGGAAATCAAAAATTGCGCGCTATAGCGCACGAAAATGGGCAGGAAACAAGAACAATGCGAGTTTTGGCGACACCCGTCTAACCATGTAACGGTGGTTACGGTAGCTAGAAATCATCCAGGAAACCGAAAAATGTGCGCTATATCCACTGATATTTTACAGAAAACATGAAAAATATGAGTTTTGACGATGCCTCTAAAACCATGTATCGGTGGTCACGGTCGCATAAACTGTCACGGAAACCAAAAACTGTGCACTATAGCCCACTAAAATGGGCAGAAAACATGAAAATTGAGAGTTTTGGTGATGCCCCTCAAACCATGTATCGGTGGTCACGGTCGTTGGAAAATGTCCTGAGAACCTAAAACAGTGCGCTATAGCCCACGAAAATGGGCAGAAAACATGAAATATCGCGTTTTGGCGATGCCCCTAAAACCATGTATCGGTGGTCACGGTCGCCGGAAATTGTCTTGGGTGCAAAAAAATTGCGCAATATAGCCCAAGGAAATGGGATGAAAACATGAAAAACACGAGTTTTGCCGACGCCCAAATATGGCCACGATCGCTGAATATTGTCCCGGGAATTGAAAACTATGAACAATAGCCCACCCAAATGGAGGCAAGAAACATGAAAGCATGAGTTTTCGTGAAGCCTCTCAAAACATGTATAGGTGGTAGCAGTCGGTGGAAATCATCCCCAGAAGCGGAAAATGTGCGCCATAGCCCATGACAATGGGCAGAAAACATAAAAAATCTGAGCTATAGCCCACAAAATGGAGGCAGAAAACAGGACTAACACAATTTTTTGTGACGCCTCTCAAACCATGTATTGGTAGTTACGGTAGCTGGAAATCATCCCAGAAACCGAAAAATGTGCACTATAGCTAGTGAAAATAGGCAGAAAACATGAAAAATATGAGTTTTGATGAAGCCCCTGATACGTCTCAAACATATCTATAATTTTTGATGCTACATGCTTGTTTTACAACCAATTCATATATGTTTTTCTCATACTTCGTTGCACTTTTATACATTTTCCGGCACTAAGCTATTAACAAGATACCACAATGCCAGTTCCCTATTTTTTTGCTGTTTTTGTATTTCAGAAAAGTTGTACAGGAAATATTCTCGGAATTGGACGAAACAAAAGCCGAAGTCAATATTTTACCGTAACAAAGACAGAGTCCAGAGGGGAGTCAAGGGGGGCAGCAGGGCGGCCACACCTGCCCTAGGCGCGGCCTAGCCCTGGCCCGCGCCTAGGGGTGGTGTGGGCCACCCTGGCCTCCACCGACATCGCCCTCCGCCTATTTAATCACGATCTCGGGAAAACCCTGGATACCCGAGCCTCCATCCACAAAAAGTTTCGTCGCGGCCGCCATCACAGAACCCATCTCGGGGGTTCTGAAGCTCTTCCCGGCACCCTGCCGGAGGGGGAAATCATGCCGGAGGCATCTACATCGCCATGCCCGCCTTCGAAGTGATGCATGAGTAGCTAGATGGTTGTCTTCTCCAATTTGTTGTTCATGTATAGATCTTGTGACCTGCCCTACATGATCAAGATCATCCTTATGTAATCCTACATGTTGTGTTTGGTGGGATCCGATGAATATTGTATACTATGTTGAGGTTGATTATATATTCATGTCATATGTTATTTGTGATCTTGCATGCTCTCCGTTGCTAGTAGATACTCTGGCCAAGTAGATGCTTGTGACTCCAAGAGGGGGTATTTATGCTCGATAGTAGGTTCACGCCTCTAGTTTTTTTGGGAGAGTGACAATAACTTCTAAGATAGTAGATGTGTTGTTGCTACTAGGGAGAAAACAACAATGTTTTATCCAAGGGTAATTCTATTGTTTACTTTACACACATTGCTTAATGCGATAATCTATTGCTTGCAACTTAATCTGAAAGGGGTTTGGACGATAACCGGAAGGTGGGTTATTAGTCATAGACGTAGTGGGATTATGGTCTATGTGTTATGTTGTAATGCCCAAACAAATCTCATAGTAATCATCTTGTCATGTATGGTCGATATTCTGTCAATTGCCTAGCTGTAATTTGTTCACCCAAGATGCTATTTATCTTCATGGAGAGACACCTCTATTGAACTGTGGACCCCGGTCCTTTCCTTTACACTGATAAATTCATCTACTGCAATCCTGTTATGTTACTTACTGCAAAGCTCTATTTTCTTTAATTACTGCAAACATCTCCTTCCACTCGATACATTTAATCCTTTGTGTTCAGCGAAACCGGTGAGATTGACAACCTCACTGTAAGTTGGGACAAAGTATTTTGGTTGTCTTGTATGCAGGTTCCACGTTGTTGCTGACGCCGGTAGTGTGCCCTGCCACTAGTCAGCTAGCAACACCTTCAGAAGTCACGCCTTTCTCCTACTGTTCGATTAAACCTTGGTTTCTTACTGAGGAAAAACTTGCTATTATGATCATCATACCTTCCTCTTGGGGTTCCCCAACAGTGTGAAGTCGGCGTAACGATAAGCACCATCAAGTTATTTTTCTGACGCCGTTGCCTGGGAGAAAGAGGATTTCTGCAAGGGGAGTCTCTCATCTCCAATCTCTTTACTTTGTTATTGTTTTTCTTAGTTACTTTATTTTGTTTTATTTGCTTTATCATATAAAAAATACAAAAAATAGTTTCTTTAATATTCATCTTTATATCAAAAACACAAAAAATTAGTTTCTATTATAGCTGTTATTTCTGTTGCTTAGTTTTAAGTTAGCTAAAATGAGTATTCCTGAAGTTGAGGTTCGTTCTTTTAAGCAACATGGGGGAGAAAGTTTGAAAGATGCTTGGTATAGAATAAGTAATGCTCATCATAGATGTACTAAATAATATTCTACCATGATCCTCCTTAGAAATTTTTATATTGGTTTATCTATCTGGAATAGATATGTTGTTTTGGATACTCTCACGGGGGGGTTGGGGGTAATTTTCTTGGTACTCCCGCTTTGGAAGCCCGCAATTTAATTGAAAGCTTGGTAGGAATCCCACGTACTAATGTTGTTAAAATTGAGAACACTTTGGAGGATGTTATAGAAAGAAAAAACTCTCTAGAGAAAATTTTGCCAAATTGCCTTGATAATACTAGCCAAATTAATTAATCAATATAAAGTATCAATAAAAGAATCACCGTTTTAAAAGCTAGCAATACCTATGATAGCATAAACCTTAGGATTGGTAAACTAGAGGAGGCTATGGGAACTTTACGTTCAACCTTTTCCTCTCTTGGGTTTAAGAAGGAGAAAACTTTTGTGGGAAAAGAGCAAAAAAATCATGTATGTTCCCAAGGCACCTAAACCAAAACCCCATAATATGTAAAATTGATAAAACTTTTAGTACATCTAAGAGTGGCTTACATGTTGAATCGTCTCCAGGGGTGTCTAAAGTGCCTATTTTGACAAGTTGTGTTTTATATGAAGTGATTGACTTTGATGCTTCTTCACTTGATAATACTTGATGCTCGCTCTTTTTCTGCGCCTAGCTGAAAGGCGTTAAAGAAAAGAACTCTTGGAAGATAACCCATGTTTATTTACTGTAATTTTTCTTTTTGTTGAGCCTTAGAAGTTACTACCTCTGTAATAACCTCTCCTTATCATTTTTATTTCTTTTTTGTGCCAAAAATAGCCTCTAATAGGAATAAAGTAAGATTTGGGGAAGTTGCTGTCGTGAAAACAGATTATGTGCTGTTACCATAAAAATTCGTAAAAATAGCCAGAGCTGAATTTTGAGCTGCAACTTTTTATGCATATGCCCCAGGTTATTATATAACTTTAGTTAGTTGATCACTTTTCAAGATGAGCAACAGAGGATTTTCTAAAAAAATCGATCTTTACCTGTTGTTCTGTTTTGACAGATTTTGCACAATTTGCATTTGCCTCTGTAATAACCTATACATTCGCCCAACACTGTCTACAAGAATAGAAGCGTGCGTAGACATCGGGCATCTACATCGCCATGCCCAATGAAATTGTGTTGGGAACCAAAAATTGCATGCTATAGCCCAATGAAATGGGACGAAAACATGGAAAATGCAATTTTTGCCGACACCCATGTAACAATATATGGTCACGGTCGCTAGAAACTGTCCTGGGAATTTAAAACTGTGAACTATAGCCCACGAAAATGGAGGCATAAGACATGAAAACACGAGTTTTCCTGAAGCATATACAAACATGAATAGGTGTTAACGGTCGGTGGAAATCGTCCACGGAACCGGAAAATGTGCGCTATAGCCCATAAAAATTGGCAGAAAACATGAAAACTGTGAGCTCTAGCCATGAGAATGGAGGCAGAAAACATGACAAGCACGAGTTTTTGCGACGCCTCTCAAACCATGTATCGGTGGTTACGGTAGCTGGAAATCATCCCATGAACCGAAAATGTGCTCTATAGCCACTGAAAATGAGCAGAAAACATGAAAACTATGTGTTTTGAAGAAGCTCCTAAAATCAAGTACGAGTGGTCACGGTCGCCATAAATTGTCCCAGAGACCGAAAACTGTGCACTATAGCTCACGAAAATGGGCAGAAAACATGAAAAAAGAGAGTTTTGGCGATGCCCCTCAAACCATGTATCGGTGGTCACGGTCGCTGGAAATTGTCCCGGGAAGGAAAAATTGCGTGCTATAGTTCACGAAAATAGGCAGAAAAGATGAAAAGGTGAGTTTTTGTGACGCCTCTCGAACCATGTATCGGTGGTTACGGTAGTTGGAAATCATCCCGAAAACCAAAAAAGAGAGCTATAGCCACTGAAAATGGGCAGAAAATATGAAAAATATGAGTTTTCAAGACGCTCCTAAAACCCTGGATCTGTGGTCCCCTACAACCAAAAAATGTGCAGTACAACCTAAGAAAAATGGCAGAAAACATGAAAAAGGCAAGTTTGCCGACACCCGTCTAACCTTTAATGGTCCGTCTAACCATGTATGGTCATAGTCGCTTGAAATTGTCTCGGGAACTAAAAGCTGTGAGCTATCCCTCACGAAAATGGAGGCAGAAAACATGAACACCATGAGTTTTCGTGAAGCCTCTCAAAACATGTATAGGTGGTAACGGTCGCCTGAAATTGTCCATGGAACCGGAAAAATGTGCACTATAGCCCATGAGAATTGGCAGAAAACATGAAAACTGTGAGCTATAGCCCACACAAATGGAGGCAGAAAACATAAATACCACGAGTTCTCGTGAAGCCTCTCAAAACATGTATAGGTGGTAACGGTCGCTTGAAATTGTCCATGGAACCGGAAAATATGCACTATAGCCCCTGAAAGTTGGCAGAGAATATGAAAACTGTGAGCTCACGCAAATGGAGGCAGAAAACATGAATAACACGAGTTTTTGCGACGCCTCTCAAACCATGTATCGGGTGTTACGGTAGCTAGATATCATCTCAGAAAGCAAAAAAATGTGCGCCATATCCAATGTAAATGGGAAAAACATGAAAAATATGGGCTTGGACGACACACCTAAAACCATGTATCGGTTGTTATGGTCGCCACAAATTGTCCCGGAAACCGAAAACTGTGAAAATGGGAAGAAAACATGAAAAATATGAGTTTTCAAGATGCCCCTAAAACCATGGATCAGTGGTCACGGTGGCCAAAAATTGTCCCCGCAACCGAAAACTGTGTATTATAGCTCAAGAATATGGGCAGAAAACATGGAAAATGCGAGTTTGCCGACGCCTGTCTAACCATTAATGGTCCATTTAACCATGTATGGCCACAGTCATAGGAAATTGTCTCAGGAACTGAAAACTTTGAGCTATAGCCCAAGAAAATAGAGGCAGAAAACAAGAAAAGTATGCGCTATAGCCCACAAAAATGGGCATAAAACATGTAAAATGAGAGTTTTGGGGATGCCCCTCAAACCATGTATTGGTGGTCACAGTCATTGGAAATTATCCTAGAAAGACAAAATTGCCCGCTATGGGCCACGAAAATGGGCAGAAAACATGAAAAAGACGAGTTTTGGCGACACTCGTCTAACCATATATCGATGGTTACGGTAGCTGCAAATCATCTCGAAAACCGAAAAATGTGCGCTATAGTCAATGAAAATATGAAAAAATATTTGTTTTGACGACGCCCCTAAAACAATGTATTAGTGGTCACGGTTGCTAGAAATTTGCCCAGGAACTGAAAACTGTGCGCTATAGCCACGAAAATAGGAAGGAAACATGAAAATGGCGAGTTTTGGCGACACCCGTCTAACCATGTATCGGTGGTTACAGTAGCTTGAAATCATCCTGAAAAGTGAAAATTGTGCGCTATAGCCACTAAAAATTGGCAGAAAACATGAAAAATATGAGTATTGATGACGCCCCTAAAACAATGTGTCGGTGGTCACAATCGCCAGAAATGGTCCCGGAAATCGAAAGTTGTGCACTATAGCCCACGAAAATGGGCAGAAAACATGAAAAACTAGAGTTTTGGAGATGCCCCTCAAACGATGTACCGGTGGTCATGGTCGCAAGAAATTTTACCGGGAACCGAAAACTGTGTGCTATAGCCCACGACAATAGGCAGAAAACATGAAAAATGTGAGTTTTGGCGATGCCACTCAAACCATGTACCGGTAGTCACGAACGCGGGAATTTGTCCTGGGAACTAGAAATTGCGCGCTATAGCCCACAGAAATGGGTAGAAAACATGAAAAATCCGAGTTTTGTCGACACCCATCTAACCATGTATCGGTGGTCACGGTTGCTGGAAATTGTCCTAGGAACCAAAAATTGCGCGCTATAGCCCACAGAAATGGGATGAAAATGTGAAAAGGGTGAGTTTTACCGACGACCATCTAACCATGTATGGTCACAGTCACTAGAAATTTTCCCGAGAACTGAAAGCTGTGAAGACCACAAAAATGAAGAAATACATAGAGCTTGCTAAAATTTGGTTTGCATAATTGGTCTCTCTAAAGTCTAGATAATTTCTAGTATTGAGTTTGAACAACAAGGAAGACGGTGTAGAATGTGTTACAATATGTCTTTTATGTGAGTTTTGCTGCACCGGTTCATCCTTGTGTTTGTTTCAAATAACCTTGCTAGCCTAAACCTTGTATCGAGAGGGAATACTTCTCATGCATCCAAAATCCTTGAGCCAACCACTATGCCATTTGTGTCCACCATACCTACCTACTACATGGTATTTCTCCGCCATTCCAAAGTAAACTGCTTGAGTGCTTGATGGCGTGTATTTCACACGTTCGTTGGGCAACCCCAAGAGGAAGGTATGATGCGCACAGCAAGAAGTTTCCCTCGAAAGAAACCAAGGTTTATCGAACCAGGAGGAGCCAAGAAGCACGTTGAAGGTTGATGGCGGCGGGATGTAGTGCGGCGCAACACCGGGATTCGGCGCCAACGTGGAACTGCACAACACAACCAAACTACTTTGCCCCAACGAAACAGTGAGGTTGTCAATCTCACCGGCTTGCTGTAACAAAGGATTAACCGTATTGTGTGGAAGATGATTGTTTGCAGAAAACAGTAAAACAGTATTGCAGTAGATTGTATTTCAGTATTAAAAGAATGGACCGGGGTCCACAGTTCACTAGAGGTGTCTCTCCCATAAGACGAACAGCATGTTGGGTGAACAAATTACAGTTGGGCAATTGACAAATAAAGAGAGCATGACAATGCACATACATATCATGATGAGTATAGTGAGATTTAATTGGGCATTACGACAAAGTACATAGACCGCCATCCAACTGCATCTATGCCTAAAAAGTCCACCTTCAGGTTATCATCCGAACCCCCTCCGGTATTAAGTTGCAAAGCAACGACAATTGCATTAAGTATGGTGCGTAATGTAACTAGTGACTACATCCTTGAACATAGCACTAATGTTTTATCCCTAGTGGCAACAGCACAACACAACCTTAGAACTTTTGTCACTGTCCCAGGTGTCAATGCAGGCATGAACCCACTATCGAGCATAAGTACTCCCTCTTGGAGTTACAAGCATCTACTTGGCAGAGCATCTACTAGTAACGGAGAGCATGCAAGATCATAAACAACACATAAGCATAACTTTGATAATCAACATAACAAGTATTCTCTATTCATCGGATCCCAACAAACGCAACATATAGAATTACATAGAGATGATCATGATAGGCAGCTCACAAGATCCGACAATGATAGCACAATGGGGAGAAGACAACCATCTAGCTACTGCTATGGACCCATAGTCCAGGGTAGACTACTCACACATCACAGGAGGCGACCATGGCGGTGTAGAGTCCTCCGGGGGATGATTCCCCTCTCCGGCAGGGTGCGGAGGCGATCTCTGGATCCCCGAGATGGGATCGGCGGCGACGGCGTCTCGGAAGGTTTTCCGTATCGTGGCTCTCGTGTGGGGGTTTCGTCACGGAGGCTTTAAGTAGGCGGAAGGGCAAGTCAGAGGCGGCACGGGGGCCCACACCATAGGCCGGCGCGGCCGGTGGGGCCGCGCCGCCCTAGGGTTGGCCACCCCGTGGCCCCTCTTCGTCTCGTCTTCGGACTTGGAAGCTTCGTGGAAAAATAGGCCCCTGGGCTTTGATTTCGTCCAATTCGAGAATATTTCCTTACTAGGATTTCTGAAACCAAAAACAAGAAAACAGCAACGGCACTTCGGCATCTTGTTAATAGGTTAGTTCCAGAAAATGCACGAATATGACATAAAGTGTGCATAAAACATGTAGATAACATCAATAATGTGGCATGGATCATAAGAAATTATCGATACGTCGGAGACGTATCAGCATCCCCAAGCTTAGTTCTGCTCGTCCCGAGCAGGTAAAACGATAACACAGATAATTTCTGGAGTGACATGCCATCATAATCTTGATCATACTATTTGTAAAGCATATGTAGTGAATGCAGCGATCAAAACAATGTGTATGACATGAGTAAACAAGTGAATCATAAAGCAAAGACTTTTCATGAATAGCACTTCAAGACAAGCATCAATAAGTCTTGCATAAGAGTTAACTCATAAAGCAATAATTCAAAGTAAAGGTATTGAAGCAACACAAAAGAAGATTAAGTTTCAGCGGTTGCTTTCAACTTGTAACATGTATATCTCATGGATATTGTCAACATAGAGTAATATAATAAGTGCAATAAGCAAGTATGTAGGAATCAATGCACAGTTCACACAAGTGTTTGCTTCTTGAGGTGGATAGAAATAGGTGAACTGACTCAACATTGAAAGTAAAAGAATGGTCCTCATAGAGGAAAAGCATCGATTGCTATATTTGTGCTAGAGCTTTGATTTTGAAAACATGAAACAATTTTGTCAACGGTAGTAATAAAGCATATGCATCATGTAAATTATATCTTATAAGTTGCAAGCCTCATGCATAGTGTACCAATAGTGCCCGCACCTTGTCCTAATTAGCTTGGACTACCTGGATTATCACCGCAATACATATGCTTTAACCAAGTTTCACAAAGGGGTACCTCTATGCCGCCTGTACAAAGGTCTAAGGAGAAAGCTCGCATTTGGATTTCTCGCTTTTGATTATTCTCAACTTAGACATCCATACCGGGACAACATAGACAACAGATAATGGACTCCTCTTTTAATGCTTTAAGCATTTGACAACAATTAATTCTTTTCTCATTAGAGACTTGAGGATATTTGTCCAAAACTGAAACTTCCACCATGAATCATGGCTTTAGTTAGCGGCCCAATGTTCTTCTCTCACAATATGCATGCTCAAACCATTCAACTCGGTGTAGATCGCCCTTACTTCAGACAAGACGAACATGCATAGCAACTCACATGAAATTCAACAATGAGTTGATGGCGTTCCCCAGTAAACATGGTTATCGCACAACAAGCAACTTAATAAGAGATAAAGTGCATAATTACATATTCAATACCACAATAGTTTTTAAGCTATTTGTCCCATGAGCTATATATTGCAAAGGTGAATGATGGAATTTTAAAGGTAGCACTCAAGCAATTTACTTTGGAATGGCGGGAAAATACCATGTAGTAGGTAGGTATGGTGGACACAAATGGCATAGTGGTTGGCTCAAGTATTTTGGATGCATGAGAAGTATTCCCTCTCGATACAAGGTTTAGGCTAGCAAGGCTTATTTGAAACAAACACAAGGATGAACCGGTGCAGCAAAACTCACATAAAAGACATATTGAAAACATTATAAGACTCTACACCGTCTTCCTTGTTGTTCAAACTCAATACTAGAAATTATCTAGACTTTAGAGAGACCAATTATGCAAACCAAATTTTAGCATGCTCTATGTATTTCTTCATTAATGGGTGCAAAGCATATGATGCAAGAGCTTAAACATGAGCACAACAATTGCCAAGTATCACATTACCCAAGACATTTATAGCAATTACTACATGTATCATTTTCCAATTCCAACCATATAACAATTTAACGAAGGAGAAACTTCGCCATGAATACTATGAGTAGAAACCAAGGACATACTTGTCCATATGCTACAGCGGAGCGTGTATCTCTCCCATAAAGTGAATGCTAGGATCCATTTTATTCAAACAAAACAAAAACAAAAACAAACCGACGCTCCAAGAAAAAGCACATAAGATGTGATGGAATAAAAATATAGTTTCAGGGGAGGAACCTGATAATGTTGTCGATGAAGAAGGGGATGCCTTGGGCATCCCCAAGCTTAGACGCTTGAGTCTTCTTGATATATGCAGGGGTGAACCACGGGTGCATCCCCAAGCTTAGAACTTTCACTCTCCTTGATCATGTTGCATCATACTCCTCTCTTGATCCTTCCTCCACACCAAACTTGAAACAACTCATTAGAGGGTTAGTGCACAATATAAATTGACATATTCAGAGGTGACACAATCATTCTTAACACTTCTGGACATTGCATAATGCTACTGGACATTAGTGGATCAAAGAAATTCATCCAACATAGCGAAAGAGGCAATGCGAAATAAAAGGCAGAATCTGTCAAAACAGAACAGTTCGTATTGACGAATTTTAAAATGGCACCAGACTTGCTCAAATGAAAATGCTCAAATTGAATGAAAGTTGCGTACATATCTGAGGATCATGCACGTAAATTGGCATAATTTTCTGAGCTACCTACAGGGAGGTGGACCCAGATTCGTGACAGCAAAGAAATCTGGAACTGCGCAGTAATCCAAATCTAGTACTTACTTTTCTATCAACGGCTTAACTTGGCACAACAAAACTCAAAACTAAGATAAGGAGAGGTTGCTACAGTAGTAAACAACTTCCAAGACACAAAATAAAAACAAAGTACTGTAGGTAAAAACATGGGTTGTCTCCCATAAGCGCTTTTCTTTAACGCCTTTCAGCTAGGCGCAGAAAGTGTGTATCAAGTATTATCGAAGGGTGGTACTTCTACAGCGGGGTGCGGAGTCTTCTCAACCAGGCATAGTATATTAGATACATAAGTTTTAGCATCTCCCTTTTCATTAGTTTTAGGCATGCTACTCTCATCAAACAAATTTTCGGGAACAAGCCAAGCATAGTTATTTTCTAGCGCATCATTCATAGCTAGGAGCTTACATGGTATTGGTGCTTTGATCTCCCCACCATCATCAATATTATTAGTGTATCTTATTCTATCCATATCCATCTTTTCAAGGAGACTAACAAAATTAGTAGGAGAACCAAGCATATTAAATTTAGCAAAGACCTTTCTAGCTTCTCTTGCTAGACCACCAAATTCTCTAAGAAGGGTTTCTAAAACAAAATCTTTCTTTTCCCCTTCTTCCATATCACCAAGTGTGAAAAACATGTGTTGGATTATAGGATTAAGATTAACAAATTTAGTTTCCAACAAGCGAACTAAATGCGCAGCAGCAATTTCATAAGTAGGCGCAAGGTCTACCAAGTGTCTATCTTCAAAATTTTCAATGGTACTAACATGGTTGAAGAATTCTTCTATATTATTTCTCCCAATTATAGACCCGCGTCCTACCAGTATGTCTTTTGTGGTAAAATTAAAAGGAAACATGTTGCAATAAGTAAAGTAAATGCAAGTAACTAATTTTTTTGTGTTTTTGATATAGCAAACAAGATAGCAAATAAAGTAAAACTAGCAACTAATTTTTTTGTATTTTGATATAAGTGCAGCAAACAAAGTAGTAAATAAAACTAAGCAAGACAAAAACAAAGTAAAGAGATTGAGAAGTGGAGACTCCCCTTGCAGCGTGTCTTGATCTCCCCGGCAACGGCGCCGAAAAAGAGCTTGATGGCGTGTATTTCACACGTTCGTTGGGCAACCCCAAGAGGAAGGTATGATGCGCACAGCAGCAAGTTTTCCCTCAGAAAGAAACCAAGGTTTATCGAACCAGGAGGAGCCAAGAAGCACGTTGAAGGTTGATGGCGGCGGGATGTAGTGCGGCGCAACACCAGGGATTCCGGCGCCAACGTGGAACCTGCACAACACAACCAAACTACTTTGCCCCAACGAAGCAGTGAGGTTGTCAATCTCACCGGCTTGCTGTAACAAAGGATTAACCGTATTGTGTGGAAGATGATTGTTTTGCGAACAGTAAAACAGTATTGCAGAGATTGTATTTCAGTATTAAAAGAATGGACCGGGGTCCACAGTTCACTAGAGGTGTCTCTCCCATAAGACGAACAGCATGTTGGGTGAACAAATTACAGTTGGGCAATTGACAAATAAAGAGAGCATGACAATGCACATACATATCATGATGAGTATAGTGAGATTTAATTGGGCATTACGACAAAGTACATAGACCGCCATCCAACTGCATCTATGCCTAAAAAGTCCACCTTCGGGTTATCATCCGAACCCCCTCGGTATTAAGTTGCAAAGCAACAGACAATTGCATTAAGTATGGTGCGTAATGTAACTAGTGACTACATCCTTGAACATAGCACTAATGTTTTATCCCTAGTGGCAACAGCACAACACAACCTTAGAACTTTCATCACTGTCCCGGTGTCAATGCGGGCATGAACCCACTATCGAGCATAAGTACTCCCTCTTGGAGTTACAAGCATCTACTTGGCCAGAGCATCTACTAGTAACGGAGAGCATGCAAGATCATAAACAACACATAAGCATAACTTTGATAATCAACATAACAAGTATTCTCTATTCATCGGATCCCAACAAACGCAACATATAGAATTACATAGAGATGATCTTGATCATGATAGGCAGCTCACAAGATCCGACAATGATAGCACAATGGGGAGAAGACAACCATCTAGCTACTGCTATGGACCCATAGTCCAGGGTAGACTACTCACACATCACACCGAGGCGACCATGGCGGTGTAGAGTCCTCGGGGATGATTCCCCTCTCGGCAGGGTGCCAGGCGATCTCTGGATCCCCGAGATGGGATCGGCGGCGCGGCGTCTCGGAAGGTTTTCCGTATCGTGGCTCTCGGTGGGGGTTTCGTCACGGAGGCTTTAAGTAGGCGGAAGGGCAAGTCAGAGGCGGCACGGGGGCCCCACCCATAGCCGGCGCGGCCGGTGGGGCCGCGCCGCCCTAGGGTTTGGCCACCCCGTGGCCCCTCTTCGTCTCGTCTTCGGACTTCTGGAAGCTTCGTGGAAAAATAGGCCCCTGGGCTTTGATTTCGTCAATTCCGAGAATATTTCCTTACTAGGATTTCTGAAACCAAAAACAGCACAACTGGCACTTCGGCATCTTGTTAATAGGTTAGTTCCAGAAAATGCACGAATATGACATAAAGTGTGCATAAAACATGTAGATAACATCAATAATGTGGCATGGATCATAAGAAATTATCGATACGTCGGAGACGTATCAGTGCTACCTTTAAAATTTCCATTCTTTACCTTTGCAATATATAGCTCATGGGACAAATAGCTTAGAAACTATTGTGGTATTGAATATGTACTTATGCACTTTATCTCTTATTAAGTTGCTTGTTGTGCGATAACCATGTTCCTGGGGACGCCATCAACTACTCTTTGTTGAATATCATGTGAGTTGCTATGCATGTCCGTCTTGTCTGAAGTAAGGGAGATTTACCACTCATTTAATGGTTAGAGCATGCATAATGTTAGAGAAGAACATTGGGCCGCTAACTAAAGCCATGAATCATGGTGGAAGTTTCAGTTTTGGACATATATCCTCAATCTCATATGAAAACATTAATTGTTGCTAAATGCTTATGCATTAAAGAGGAGTCCATTATCTGTTGTCTATGTTGTCCCGGTATAGATGTCTAAGTTGAGAATAATCAAAAGCGAGAAATCCAATGCGAGCTTTCTCCTTAGACCTTTGTACAGGCGGCATAGAGGTACCCCTTTGTGACACTTGGTTAAAACATGTGTATTGCGATGATAATCCCGGTAATCCAAGCTAATTAGGACAAGGTGCGGGCACTATTAGTATACTATGCATGAGGCTTGCAACTTGTAAGATATAATTTACATAACAGATATGCTTTATTACTACCGTTGACAAAATTGTTTCTTGTTTTCAAAACCAAAGCTCTAGCACAAATATAGCAATCAATGCTTCCCTCTGCGAAGGGCCCTTCTTTTACTTTTATTGTTGAGTCAGTTCACCTATCTCTCTCCACCTCAAGAAGCAAACACTTGTGTGAACTGTGCATTGATTCCTACATACTTGCATATTGCACTTGTTATATTACTTTACATTGACAATATCCATGAGATATACATGTTATAAGTTGAAAGCAACCGCTGAAACTTAATCTTCCTTTGTGTTGCTTCAATACCTTTACTTTGATTTATTGCTTTATGAGTTAACTCTTATGCAAGACTTATTGATGCTTGTCTTGAAAGTACTATTCATGAAAAGTCTTTGCTTTATGATTCATTTGTTTACTCATGTCATTACCATTGTTTTGATTGCTGCATTCATTACATATGCTTACAATAGTATGATCAAGGTTATGATGGCATGTCACTCCAGAAATTATCTTTGTTATCGTTTACCTGCTCGGGACGATGCTGATACGTCTCCGACGTATCGATAATTTCTTATGTTCCATGCCACATTATTGATGATATCTACATGTTTTATGCATACTTTATGTCATATTTATGCATTTTCAGGCACTAACCTATTAACGAGATGCCGAAGAGCGATTCTTTGTTTTCTGCTTTTTGGTTTCAGAAATCCTAGTAAGGAAATATTCTCGGAATTGGACGAAATCAACGCCTAGGGGACTATTTTGCCACGAAGCTTCCAGAAGATCGAAGAGAAGACGAAGTGGGGCCACAGGGCGCCGCCACACTAGGGCGGCGCGGCCCCGGGGGCCGCGCGGCCTAGCGTGTGGGCCCCCGTGACGCCTCTGACCTGCCCTTCCGCCTACATATAGTCTTCGTCGCGAAACCCCCAGTACCGAGAGCCACGATCTGTTATCACCAGAATTTGACCGGATCAGAGGTGGGCCGCGATTGAAGATGGGCTTGAAGAATATACACAGAAAAAATACATGAATCGGCCTTATATGCAAAGTTTGGGCTAGTTTGCCCGTGTATCTGTAATATAGTAGGATACGTGTCGATTAGACAGAGTTTGGGCTCGTGCCCGGTTGGGATTATTCCCACATTAGAAAGTCTACGGACTATAAATATGTATCTAGGGTTTATGAAATAAACAACAATCACGTTCACCACAAACCAATCTAGGCGCATCGCCAACTCCCTTCTCTCGAGGGTTTCTTCCGGGTAAGCACCATGCTGCCTAGATCGCATCTTGCGAAGGCAGGCACGTTTATTCGTCGTTCATGCGTTGCTCGTGCTGAAGCCTTTTTGATGGCGAGCAACGTAGTTATCATAGATGTTTTAGGGTTAGCATTGTTCATTGTATCATATGCTATCGTCGTGCGACCCTTAGATATCTAGCCGTCCTTACACCTATTTTGGGTGTAAGGGCGGCACCCCGCTTGATCATTGTTTAGTAGATCCGATCCGTTATGATTGCTCCTTGTTCTTCAAGGATTAGTTTAATATCTGCATAGTTAGGCCTTACAAACGGGTTGAAGGATCCAGTGGCGCGTAGGGTGTAGTCTGCTAGCCCTAGACAGGATGTTCCGAGGATCAACTTCGTGTTGGTTTTTAGGCCTTGTCTAGGGTCGGTTTACTATCACCGTATGTGGCCGCCAGGCTCAATCACGAGTAGGATGTTCCGATTATGCGGTGAAAACCCTAAATCGTAGTAGGTCGTTTTAGCTTTATTTTGATCAAGCAGGACCACCATCTGATCGTACACCTCGTACGCATCATGGGTGGATCGGCTCCTTGAGCCGATTCACGGGATAACCTGAGAGCCGATCGAGGCTCGTATTTAATGTTTACGTGTATGCCATGCGAAACTAAGCGAGGCACATCCAACACCTTCCGACCAGGTATAGGTCAGGTGGCACGCCCCATCAGCATCGGACGTGCGTGCCGAGCTGCGGGCCGTCGCTCGGAGGGACCAGGGCCAGCCGCAGATCTGGGAGCCTCCCGGCTCTACGGTGTTGCCGTCGCTGCCCGCCGGTGGGTTTCTGACCGCAACACATTCTGGCACGCCCGGTGGGACAATCTTTGACATCAACCGCATCGCCATCTACATCTGAGATGGCGAAAGGCACTCCAGTCAAGTACGAGGATCTGACCGACAAGCTCAAGAAGAAGCATGACGAGATCAAAGCAGTCCTCGAAGCCAACCTCATCGGCTCTTTTCACAGAACCCGCTCACATGGCATCGGGTGGAAAGGGTTCTCGCTGGCGCGCTCAATGGAGTGGACCTGTCCACCCCGTCAGAAGAACGCACCAGGTCTCTGCGTGGAGATTAACTTCATGGTGGCTCATTCGCTGCACCGCCATTTGAGAGCCTGGTGAACACTTTGGAGCGTGTCGCTCTGCGCGTGATCCGGAAATCATGAGCCATCGGTATTCTCCATCGGGACCAGCTCGGGACTCACCAAGGAGAGATGCCACTCCGTCCCGTCCGCTGCCGTTCGCGTTGGCAGCACCAGAAGTGCCGAGTTCATCGGCATCGTCGTCTACAAGATCGGTGGTGACCCTAGTGACTACCAATTCTTGCATGAGGCGCCTAAGGAGATCCCTCATGGATACACGTGCGCATACGTGCCGGGGCTGCGATGGCCAGGGCTCTCGAACCAGGCTGCAACGCGGACTTCGGAACAGCAGGAGGAACGTCGGGAACAGATCTTGAGAAGCAGACGTGGCTAGCTAAGTATGCCACTCCGACAAACCTCCAGAGCTCAGCTCCTGCAGTTGGCTCAGAGCTGGAAAAGCAAGCATGGCTGGCTAAGTATGCCACCCGGCGAATCTTCAGAGTTCGCGCCTGCAGCCATCACCGCGGATCAGATCTGTACAATCCTGAAAGACCAGTTCGGAATGATGCCGAAAAGGAGGACAATCGGCTATTCCAAGCCGTACCCCCAACGAGTACGAGTTGATCCCGCTACCACCCAAATATCGGCTCCCTGATTTCACCAAGTTTAATGGATCGGATGGTTCCAGCTCCATCGAGCATGTGAGCCGATATTTGGCACAGCTGGGCACGATCTCAGCATCAGACGAGCTGCGCGTGAGGTTCTTCGCACAGTCCCTCACGGGATCGGCTTTCGGGTGGTACACATCGCTGCCACCGGACTCAATCCGGACTTAGGCGGTTGGAAGAGCGGTTCACGTGCGGTATCACTCGGAGGCTTCGAGGCTGGCATTGCCGATCTAGCACAAGTACGACAGAAGCGCGGGAAACAGTGTCAGAATACGTCCAGCGCTTGGACCGTTAGGAACCGATGCTATTCGGTTCATGTAAGTGAAAAAGCGATCGAGTTGGCGGTGGTGGGTCTCTCATCATCGATCAAGGACGTGGCCTCCCAAGCGACTACCCTTCTTGGCGCACATGGTGCGAAGGCATCGGCATATGAACGGCGCCACGGAGATGTTTACCAGGATAAATTCAAGCGTGCGGTGGTCCTGGTTGAGGCGGATGAAGATGAAGGTGCTGCGGGAGATCAAGAGGTAGCAGTGGCTGAATGGACTCGGGGGGCAAGCCCCGTGTCCTGTAAATGGGTTAAGCCACAAGGTCCTCCAAAAGGGTTTGACTTCGACGTGACCAAAGCTGAGCAGATTTTCGACCTCTTACTCAAAGAGGCAGCTAAAGTTACCCGAAGGCCACAAGATCCCCACGGTGCAAGAGCTGAACGGAAAGCCATAAATGGCATAACACGTTCACCCACGCCTCAACGGCGCAGGGTGTGGCGTCAGCAGGTCCAAATGGCGATAGAACAAGGGCGGCTAATTTTCAGCCAGTACGCCATGAAGGTCGACACACACCCCTTCCCCGCCGTTAACATGGTGGAGTATACTTACCATGGAGGGTGCCGGCCAGATTTCTCGTGCAATATCAACATGGTAGGACCTGGGCACCACTCTGGTAAGGACGGAGATGAGGGCAGCTGCTCTCATAGCAAGGACACAGAGGAAGCCGCTCCACGCGATCGGCTCTGTCACGATGGCAAGCGCTACATCACAGAGGGAGAAGTGAGGAACGTAAGATATCAGCGACCTCTCTCTGATCACCTCCTCAACAAGTACGTGGGTCAATACGACCAACGCCGGCGGTACAACGACGATGATGAAAGAGATCGTCTAGCTAGGGACGCCAGGAGACACCGTCGGCATGATCACGACGAGGAGCGATATGAGCGCCACGCCAAGGAAAAGTCGAGGGAGCAAGACGACGTGGATAGGCGCAGGACTGCTTCTTCGGACACTGCGGGATTCAGGATGAGCCTATTGCCTACAATCGGCAACTGCCCAGAATGTAAACAAAAGAAGAAGGATGCAGCTAACGTGTCCATGTTCAAACGTCTAGGGCCTCTCCCGCCTCGGAATAAGAATGCTGAGTCCGCTCGGATGGAAGATCTCGAGGAACTAGAGGACGATGATGAAGAAGAAGACAAGTATCATCGGCCAAGGTGGTGCCCTGATGGGCTCAGCCGTTCCCAAAAGCGAAGGGTTCAGCGTCTACGTGGGTTGGAGGAAGGCTGAAAGGTTATACTGCACACGTTGAGGAAGGCGCGACCTGCTGGCCGCTAAAATTCAGCGAACCCTGGACGAAGAAGGTCGGCCACAAAGGAAAGAGTGGCGCCCCAGACAAAAGAAAGCCGACGATGAGACATCGGCTGGCACAAACATGGTGTTCATCCTTCCAACGGAGTTTAGTGCTCCAGGAGTAGACGAAGCACCTGTGGCACAACTTGTGCGGCACGGCCGGTCATCTTTGAAGCCACGAGAGAGAAGCTACGGGCATCGAAGGCCCTGTACTTACGAGGTTACATCAATGGGCAGCTTTGTCAACAAGATGTTGGTGGACACCGGAGCGGCAATTAACATTATGCCATACTCCATGCTACGTCGGTTGGGACGCTCTAGCTCGGATCTGATCAAGACCGTGACATGAGCGATTTCAACGGCCAAGCATCGACGCACAAGGTGTTCTGGATCGGTAGGAAGGAAAGTCCCTACGACGTTCTTTATTGTCGACAGCAAGAGCTCCTATGCTGTCCTACTAGGGAGAGATTGGATCCACGCCAACTGTTGCATTCCACGATGCACCAATGCCTAATACAGTGGGATGGAGATGAAGTAGAAGTCGTCCACGCAGATGATTCAGCCGAGATTTCAACGGCTGGCATGAACGTTTGGGAGACATCAGGCCAAGAGCCACTCTCGGGCATCAATTTGGACGACTGCGAGCGCATCGACGTGACAAAGGACGGGGTTAGGCTGGTTTTATCCACCGGCCTGACCGTGTAACAAGAGCAGCATCTATGGACAAACGTGGCGATGCCGATCCATGTGATCGGCCCCAAGGATCTATGGAGGAACATTGGAAAACCTTCATTGAGCAATTCGACATGGAGGCCGATTCCGACAATCGGCCAAAATTATCCTCACCATTCATTCTGGGTTCAACGTCGATCCAATGGGCAATGGGTTTGCGTCGGCTGATGCGCTGGAAGAAATCCACATTGTTCCTAACAGAGCCGACGTTCACATTTTAGTGCCTTGGCTAACCACAGAGCCGATATCAGCAGTTACCTGGCAGAATTGGCTCGGGGGGCACCTAGTCAAATCGGCCCGTAAAAAAAAAATTTCATGAGGAACGAAGCCGATGCATAGCCATCGACTCTAGCATAACGACACAGGATCTACCAGTTGCGTGTTCAAGACACGAGGACCTCCAACTCTTTGTCAGAGGAGTTTTGGTTTCTAAAGCCGCCGGTGACCATCTGCAGTATCGGCTTTCAACGCAAGAGGGGTGATCGGCTCTGGCTGGCTCACTACTTTCTCGCCTTGACTGAGACTCGGGGGGCAGCTGATCTGGTAGATGCTCTGTTTCTAAAAAGCCGATTGGAGTATCATCGGCTGGTCCTGCGTCGCAACCTTCTTCAAGGATGGTGAGTTTTTGCAGAGGACGATCACCGGAGCTGGTGAGAGGAATTTAAGGACCCTCGTGAAGGCAAGGGTCTTCCATGTTATCCACCAGGTCTCAAAAGTCATCAGTCGAAGAGTTGAAGAATAGATCGTGAGGGACCGATGCATGGCCATCGGTTCATTGAGCATCGGCTAAATTAGCTTAAAGGAAATCGGCAAAATCAAATTGGGGGAAATTCTTCATTGATAAACAGGGTTTCTTACAAAGAAAGAGCCGATTGCCCAAAGAAGGAAGAACAAAAGAAGGGTCTGTTGACCAATCTACTACTACTAGGCCTACACTAGTAGATCCTAGTCTATGGGCCGTCGCTGCCCTCGTCGTCGTCCTCGGAGCTCTCATCGGCACTGCTGCCGATGGGCTCCTCGTCGCTGCTCCCGTAGCCCTCTATGGGAGCTTCATCCTCCTCGTCATCATCGCTGTCGTCATCGTCCCACCAGGTGCGGAGGCGTTTCGCCGGCGGGTAGCCCTCGAGGTCGTCGTCGTCGTCGTCTTCATCCTCCTCTTCTTCAGAAGAGGGGCAGCCGTCCCAGGGGAACAAGTCATCCTCGCTTTCCGATTCCAGTTCCCCATCGGCGAGGGGAGATCTTCATCTCCGCGGTCAAGGACTTGTCGTCCTCGGACCAGACGGAGGGCGTGGTCCTCCTAGTCCCATTCTTCTGGTGCTCGTATGTCCTCCGGCGTCGGCTCGCGGGAGGAGGAAGACCGATAGGAAAGACCGGAAGAGGAAGAGGAGGAAGAAGACATGGTGGCACAGGAGGGTTTTTTGAGTGCTAATGCGAAGGGGATGAAGAAGCAAACTGTTTGGAACGGTTAAATAAAAGGGGATATAGTGGAGATTCAATGCCACAGCAGTTTCCGAGGAAGTGGTGCCCAACGAAAAACAAAATTGTCAGGCCACACGGAGAAGTGGGGAAGGCAAGGCATCATGATGAAGGATTCTGCGGCAGTTTCTGCTCTGCCACGACATGACCCGACGAAGGAAAAGCGTAATGATTTTGGAAATGTCATTTCCAAAACCAGGGGGGCATGTGTTATCACCAGAATTTGACCGGATCAGAGGTGGGCCGCGATTGAAGATGGGCTTGAAGAATATACATAGAAGGAATACATGAATCGGCCTTGTATACCAAGTTTGGGCTAGTTTTCCCGTGTATCTGTAACATAGTAGGATACGTGTCGTTTAGAAGTTAGAGTTTAACCCGTGCACGGTTAGGTGCACGCCTGAATTAGAAAGTCCCCGGACTATAAATATGTATCTAGGGTTTATGAAATAAACAACAATCACGTTCACCACAAACCAATCTAGGCGCATCGCCAACTCCCGTCTCGAGGTTTCTTCCGGGTAAGCACCATGCCTAGATCGCATCTTGCGATCTAGGCAGCACACGTTTATTCGTTCATGCGTTGCTCGTAAGCCTTTTTGATGGCGAGCAACGTAGTTATCATAGATGTTTTAGGGTTAGCATTGTTCATCACATCATATGCTATATTCGTGCAACCCTTAGGCATCTAGCCGCCCTTACGCCTATCTTGGGTGTAAGGGCGGCACCCCGCTTGATCATTGTTTAGTAGATCCGATCCGTTATGATTGCTCCTTGTTCTTCAAGGATTAGTTTAATATCTGCATTGTTAGGCCTTACAAACGGGTCGAAGGATCCAGTGGCGCGTAGGGTGTAGTTTGCTGCTAGCCCAGACAGGATGTTCGGGATCAACTTCGTGTTGGTTTTTAGGCCTTGTCTAGGGTCGGTTTACGATCACCGTGCGTGGCCGCCGGGCTCGATCACGAGTAGGATGTTCCGATTATGCGGTGAAAACCCCAAATCGTAGTAGGTCGCTTTAGCTTTATCTTGATCAAGCAGGACCACCATCTGATCGTACACCTCGTACGTATCATGGGTGGATCGGCTCTTTGAGCCGATTCACGGGACAACCTGTGAGCCGATCGAGGCTCGTATTTAACGTTTACGTGTATGCCATGCGAGGAAACTAAGCGAGGCATCATCCAACACCTGACCAGGTATAGGTCAGGTGGCCTTGCATCAGCATCGGACGTGCGTGCCGAGCTGCGGGCCGTAGCTCGGAGGGACTAGGGCCAGCCGCAGTCCTGGGAGATTCCCGGCTCTACGGTGTTGCCCGTCGCTGCCCGCCGGTGGGTTTCTGACCGCAACAGCATGTCCGTCTTGTCTGAAGTAAGAGAGATCTACCACCTTAATGGTTGGAGCATACATATTGTTAGAGAAGAACATTGGGCCGCTAACTAAAGCCATGATCCATGGTGGAAGATTTTGGACATATATCCTCAATCTCATATGAGAATAATAATTGTTGCCACATGCTTATGCATTAAAGAGGAGTCCATTATTGTCCATGTTGTCCCGGTATGGATGTCTAAGTTGAGAATAATCAAAAGCGAGAAATCCAAAATGCGAGCTTTCTCCTTAGACCTTTGTACAGGCGGCATGGAGGTACCCCATTGTGACACTTGGTTAAAACATGTGTATTGCGATGATCCGGTAGTCCAAGCTAATTAGGACAAGGTGCGGGCACTATTAGTATACTATGCATGAGGCTTGCAACTTGTAAGATATAATTTACATAACTCATATGCTTTATTACTACCGTTGACAAAATTGTTTCATGTTTTCAAAATAAAAGCTCTAGCACAAATATAGCAATCGATGCTTTCCTCTTTGAAGGACCATTCTTTTTACTTTTATGTTGAGTCAGTTCACCTATTTCTCTCCACCTCAAGAAGCAAACACTTGTGTGAACTGTGCATTGATTCCTACATACTTGCATATTGCACTTATTATATTACTCTATGTTGACAATTATCCATGAGATATACATGTTATAAGTTGAAAGCAAAGCTGAAACTTAATCTTCCTTTGTGTTGCTTCAATACCTTTACTTTGATTTATTGCTTTATGAGTTAACTCTTATGCAAGACTTATTGATGCTTGTCTTGAAGTACTATTCATGAAAAGTCTTTGCTTTATGATTCACTTGTTTACTCATGTCATCACCATTGTTTTGATCCTGCATTCATTACATATGTTTACAATAGTATGATCAAGGTTATGATGGCATGTCACTTGAAAAATCTCCGACGTATCGATAATTTCTTGTGTTCCATGCAGCAGAACTAAGCTTGGGGATGCTGATACGTCTCCGACGTATCGATAATTTCTTATGTTCCATGCCACATTATTGATGATATCTACATGTTTTATGCACACTTTATGTGTCATATTCACGTAACTATTAACAAGATGCGAAGAGCGATTCTTTGTTTTACGCTGTTTTTGGTTTTAAATCCTAGTAACGAAATATTCTCGGAATGGACGAAATCAACGCCCGGTCTTTTTTTTGGCTTCAGAGACCGAAGGAGAGTCGAAGTGGGGCCACGGTGGCATAACACCAGGCGGCGCGGCGAGGCCCTAGCCGCGCCGACCTATGGTGTGGGCCCTCGTGCGCCTCTTCACCTGCCCTTCCGCCTACAAATAGCCTCCGTCGCAAACCCCCGATCGAGAGCCACGATACGGAAAACCTTGCGAGACGCCGCCGCCGCCAATCCCATCTCGGGGGATTCGGAGATCTCCTCCGGCACCCTGCCGGAGAATTCATCTCCCGGAGGACTCTTCACCGCCATGGTCGCCTCCGGGGTGATGAGTGAGTAGTTCACCCTGGACTATGGGTCCATAGCATAGCTAGATGGTTGTCTTCTCCTCATTGTGCTTCATTGTTGGATCTTGTGAGCTGCCTAACATGATCAAGATCATCTATCTGTAATACTATATGTTGTGTTTGTCGGGATCCGATGGATAGAGAATACTATGTCATGTTAATTATCAAGTTATTACCTATTTGTTGTTTATGATCTTGCATGCTCTCCGTTATTAGTAGAGGCTCTGTCCAAGTTTTTGCTCTTAACTCCAAGAGGGAGTATTTATGCTCGATAGTGGGTTCATGCCTCCATTGAATCTGGGACGGTGGAGAAAGTTCTAAGGTTGTGGATGTGTTGCCACTAGGGATAAAACATTGATGCTATGTCTAAGGATGTAGTTATTGATTACATTACGCACCATACTTAATGCAATTATCTGTTGTTTTGCAACTTAATACTGGAAGGGGTTCGGATGATAACTGAAGGTGGACTTTTTAGGCATAGATGCATGCTGGATAGCGGTCTATGTACTTTGTCGTAATGTAATTAAATCTCACTATATTTATCATGTCATGTATGTGCATTGTTATGCCCTCTCTATTTGTCAATTGCCCGACTGTAATTTGTTCACCCAACATGCTTTTATCTTATGGGAGACACCTCTAGTGAACTGTGGACCCCGGTCCTATTCTTTACACTGAAATACAAATCTCTGCAATACTTTTTTGTTTTCTTGCAAACAATCATCTTCCACACAATACGGTTAATCCTTTGTTACACAAGCCGGTGAGATTGACAACCTCACTGTTTCGTTGGGGCAAAGTACTTTGTTGTGTTGTGCGGGTTCCACGTTGGCGCCGGAATCTCGGTGTTGCGCCGCACTACATCCGCCGCCATCAACCTTCAACGTGCTTCTTGACTCCTCCTGGTTCGATTAAACCTTGGTTTCTTACTGAGGGAAACTTGCCGCTGTGCGCATCACACCTTCCTCTTGGGGTTCCCAACGGACGTGTCAACAACACGCATCAACCTCTCCAAGGAACAGTTTGCCAATGCCAAGCTGGGTGCCTCTGGCAAGTTCATAGGCTAAGGAAAGGTAATTCTTGGTTGGAGCAAGTGAAGGGCCACAGAATATGAAGTGCTCCAACCAGAAATTCAGGAAGGCCGTGTGTTCTTTCTCTGTTACATGGCCTTTGTTTTTCATGTGGCGTCGAAGATAAGCACCCCAGTTTGTGCACTCTGTTTTGGAAGAGAGTGTGAAAGGGACCTTTGGCAGCATAAAAGTAGAGGGGCTTGGGGATGCAATGTCTAGACCGGTGATCATGGCCACGTCTAGTAGGGTTGGTGTCATGGGGCCATGGCCAAACATGAAGCAATTCAAAGCATCGGACCAAAAGTAGCCGATGGTTTCAGAAGGTTTTCATGTTTCTCAAGGGGAGACAGTGATAAAGCTAAAGCATCGGCTATTCTGTGGTTTCAGGTGGCTTGGTGAGTTTTGGATATTCTATTGTACCATGAAACCCAATCTTCAGGAGGATTAGGCCAGGCCTCGTAGCGGCCCAAGAAGTTAGATCTAAATTCTGGTTCACGAAGGAATTCTATTGGCCTCGCATGAAATCAAATGGGAAGGACTCTCGGTAGAGGGCCAAGACAGAGAAATTTGGAAGAGAAGGATGCGGCAGCAAATACTGATACCTAAAAATTAATGACGGAATGAGACATTAATTCAGATGTTTGCTGTTAATTCTAACACTATGCTCGGATAGCGAGGAGCGGTTGAGGATTACCTTCAGGCCGAGAGACAGCGTTGGCGTTGGATGATTCCGCCATTGGATTCGCTGCGGAGTTGAATCTGCGCGATTGAGATCTGAGATTCGCGTGGCCGTAAGTTGGATCTGTTGACGCGATTTGGGGATCTGAGTTTACTCTTTCAGATAAGGGTTGCAGGTTACCGTTTGAATAGGCAACTGATTTGGCCTTACTCGCGTTTTATGGTAAAGGCCGATGCGCTGCCATCGGCTCTTTGCGCGTTGACTTGCTTTGACAATCGGCAAAATTGATATGAAAGCAAAATCGACATAGAAACATTCTTCTTTTTTACAGAGAAGAGCCGATTGCTCAAGAAAGGAAGAACAAAAGAAGAGCCGATTACTACTACTAGTCCTATGCTAGTAGTCCCTAATCTAAGGGCCGTCGCTGCCCTCGTCATCGCCGTCGTGGCTGCCGTCGGCGCTGCTGCCGGCGAGCTCCTCGTCGCAGCTGCCGTAGCCCTCGGCAGGGGCTTCTTCCTCCTCGTCGTCGTCATCCGACCCGGCGCGGAAGCGCTTCGCCGGCGGATATTCGTCGAAGGAGGTGTCATCCTCTTCTTCCTCCTCCTCGTCGGAGGAGGTGAAGTCATCCCAGGAGAAGAGGTCGTCCTCACTCTCCGCCTCCAGCTCCCCATCAACGAGGAACTGGAAGTCGTCTTCTCCGTCGGTCAAGGACTTGTCGTCCTCGGACCAGACGGAGGAATCATGATCCTCCTGGTCCCACTTCGTTGGGGCGAGGATCTCGTGCGCCGCCATCGAGTCCCACTCCGGCGTCGGCTCACGAGAGGAAGAGGATAGGGAGGAAAGACCTGAGGAGGCAGAGGAGGAGGAGGAGTCCATGGTGCAGAGGAGGGCTTTCCGATGGCTAGTACGGAGCAGGGGGATGAAGAAGCGAACTGCTCAACGCTGTTAAATAAAAGGGGATATAGTGGAGATTTAATGCTGCGGCGGTTTCCGAGGACGTGGTGCCAAAACTGTCAAATCCTGCAGAGAAGTTGAGAAGGCAAGACATCATGATGAAAGGATACTGATGGTTCTACTCTGCCACGACGTGACCCTACGAAGAAAAAGCAGTGGTTTTGAAATTATTATTACCAAAACCAGGGGGCATGTGTTATCACCAGATTTTAACCAAGTCCGGAGATGGGCCGTGATCGAAGATGGGCTTAGAGGACATGCATATAAAGTGTCTCTGAACCGGCCTCGTGCGAAAGTTTGGGCTAGATTGCCCGTGTATCTGTATATTATGGTAGATTACGTTTTATGTTTAGAATTAAGAGATAGAGTTTAGTCGTACACAGCTGGGTTTATTCCCAAGATAGAAAGTCTACGGACTATAAATATGTACCTAGGGTTATTGAGAAGGAGGACGATCACGTTCACAACAAATCAATCTAGGCGCATCGCCACCCTTGTTTCGAGGGTTTCTCGGGTAAGCAACATGCTGCCTAGATCGCATGTTGCGATCTAGGCAGTATCGGTTATTCGTTGTTGGTGTTGCTCGTGCTGAAGCCTTTTTGATGGCGAGCAACACCCTTATCGTGGATGTTTTGGGGTTGACGTCGATACTTTCATGATATGCTTGCTTAGCTACGCTACCCCTCAATATCTAGCTGCCCTTACACCTATCTTAGGTGTAAGGGCAACATCTTGCTTGTTCTTTATTTAGTAGATCTGATCCGTTATAGTTGTTCCTTGTTCTTGGTTTGATATCCGCATGGTTAGGCCTTGCAAACGGGTTGAACGATCCGGTAGTGCGTAAGGTATGGTTTGTTAAGTCCTAGAGGGATTGTTCCGGGGATCAACTCCATGTTGGTTTTTAGGCCTCTTTAGGACTGGTTTTCCATCATCTTACGTATCTGCTAGGCTCAACTACGTGTAGGATGTTCCGGTTATGCGGTGAAAACCCTAGACTGTCGTAGATTGGTTTAACTTGATATTGATAAAGCAGGATCCCCATGTCATCGTAAATCCAACGTGAACCATGGGGCAATCGGCTCTATGAGCCGATCCACAGGGCAACCTAAGAGCCGATCGGGGCTCGTATTTAACGTTTACGTGTTTGCCATGCAGGAAGCTAATCGAAGCAATCCATCACCTTCCTGACCAGGTATAGGTCAGGTGGCACGCCCTTGCATCAGCCGGGACGTGTGCCAGAGCATTGCGGGCCGTTGCCCGAGGGACCAGGGCCCACCAGCAGTCCTGGGAGCCTCCCGGCTCTCCGTGTTGCCCGTCGCTGCTCGCCGGTGGGTTTTGGTAGGCAACAGCCTTATAAGTAGAAAGTTTCGATTTGAATTTATCAATGATAAAGTTGTAAGCCTCATTTCTATTTCTACCAGGCATAACCAGAGGATGACCAAGATGAACAAAGTTGCTATCAATATTTGGAACCAGAAAGATTTTTTTAATTGTTTTGTGCACCTCGTCATTTACATTCCTACTAAAAATGATACCTGATTTATTCCAGTTTGGAATTTGTCCCGAATGGTTGCAGAATTCTTGAATGATGTTTTTCATTTTTGACGCCTCTTGAATAGTAGCCTGTCCACAAACCAGAAGATCATCTGCAAAAAGGAGTGAGTGGATTGGGGGACAGTTTGGTCCCAACATTATTCCTGCAAAATCATTATTCGACATGGCCTCCTGTAAAGCAATGGAAAGCTCATTTATAGAAGTAACAAAGAGATAAGGAGATAGAGGACATCCTTGTCTAATACCTCTTTGACTTTTAAATTTAGCATACGGCTGACCATTGATAATGACAGAAAAACTAGGAGAAGAAACACAAGAGCAAACAAGATTTATAAAATGTTTGTGCAAACCTTTTCTAGTAAGCGCAGTAACTATAAAATCCCATTCTAATCTATCAAAGGCTTTGGCTAAGTTAATTTTGAGCATGAACGCATTATTCTTCCAGGAAGAGAGGCCAAAAGAATGAGTGATTTCTTGAGCAACAATGATGTTATTGCTAATACGTCTCCCTTCAATGAAGGCTTGTTGTGAAGGGTGAATATAATCAGGGAGGTGGGGTTTAAGCCTATTCGCAATGCATTTAGCAAATATTTTATAGATAACATTGCATAGGCTAATGGGTCTATAGTCGGCAGGAATTAAAGGAACCAATTTTTTTGGAATGAGAGCTATATGCGTGTCATTGATATGAGACGGCATCATACCTGTATGAAAGAAAGTCCTCACCAGTTGTATCACGTCTTCTCCAATCCAGTCCCAGGTAGTAATGTAAAACTCTACATTAAACCCATCTGGTCCCGGAGAGGCATTCCTTCTCATTTCTTTGAGAGTATCTAGCACCTCCTTTCTATCTGGTATTGAGTAAGTATAATCACCATAATTTTGTGGCATTTGAGTATTCATGAAGGGCCTGCCAGTGTTAACATTTGTAGATGCAAAGATAGATCTAAAATAATTCACAAAGGTGTTACTAATCTTATCAGTGATAAGGGATTAACTTATCAATGCCTACGAGTTGTAGACTAGGGTTTAGTTGGAAGTAGAGGGCAAGTAGATCTCGAAGGTTCAGCCGGAAAAGTACACGACTGCTATGAAAACTAGGGTTGCATGAAACAATAAGTTGATCTTTTCTTTGTCCCTCGACTCCCCCTTATATAGGAGGCGGAGTCGAGGGTTTCGTGATGTACAAGTTACAGAGTCCGGGAGGGTTTCTGAACCGTCCCGCAATAGTTACAAGTCAGTATTCCTAATACAATTCTATCTTTCCAAACTATCTCCCGATTGGGCCTCTAGGCTTTGTAAAACTTCGGGTCGTGGGCTTTCAGTAAACCCTGGGCACCTTCTTCGGCAGGCCCATTGGGGATGCCTATGTTAGTATCCCCCGAGATTTTGCTTGAATCGCAGAATCAGGGAAAATCTCCACCTTTACAATCTGCACATGATTTCTTCAACTCGATAAATAATCTTTATAAAGGAATAATATATTGTACAGGGATAATGGTAATTGGGGCTGGTTCGTCTGACAGATCAGGTACCAGTTAACTGCTCTCGTAGCAATCCGCAAAAACCTACTTCAAGATCACGTCTCTGGACATGATCTCGGGATACTAGCGTAATTCGACATGTGCGCAGGTCTTACCAGATGCCGAATTCCAGTCATGTTTTATCGGTACCTAACGCGTCTGTTAGGATTTTTCTTCATATCTGTTGATACGGAAAAAGTAGCAAGCGGCGTCAGAGCGGTGCCACGCTGCACGGGACGGATCCCGGGGACTTACCTTCAGAGTTTTGCGGCATTCAGAGATTACTTCGCGACTTTAGGCACTCTGAGAATATATTGTCGAGTGCTTTTTCCGGCTGCTGGAATAGCACATTTATTCGAGTCAACGGATGACTTATATGGCTTTTACCTTATCCTCCCGATGGGAGTATATGAAGAGTTACTTTGATAACTCGAAATATGCTCACCAGGACTTATTAAATTTCATCGGGCACGCGAACGGCGTTCCCGATGGGAGTAGCCCCCGAGGCTACAGCCAAGTGCTTGCGCTTGGTTGTAGGCTCACCTTTTTAGCACCTTAGCCACTATATTGACATTTTCATGCTCCTGTTCATATTTATCGGGTGCGCGAACAGCGCTCCCGATGATAGTAGTCCCCGAGGCTACAGTCGAGGATTTATACTTGGCTGTAGGCTCCAATTTGAAACGTCCCCTTCGGAATCATCTCCATCAAACTTCTCGAAACTTATTTATAAAGTAGCCCTCGAGCATTTGAACAAAAACTTGTATTTGGTCAAAGGCTCTCGAGATTACCAGTCGTCTCTCCCTGCCGCCAATTTTCATATCACCACGGCCGATATTTTTCCATTGGTATGGTGACATCAGTGCTGACGATAGCCACGACCACTGTATCGGGAAGACACGAGTCCTGTCCCTTCACTGACCTGCGGGCCCAAAATCTGCGACACGTTGACACGTTACACAACTAGGGGACACACGTCCTCCGCTTTTTCTGGCACGCGCGCTGTAGCATCTGTCCAGTTCCATCATAGTAAAAATACTGTTTTACCCCCTTGAGCCACGTGTAAATCATCAAGTCCATTCGTTCATCATCCAACGGTGCGACGTTTTGACTGAACCCGCTATAAATAACCATCATCTTCCTCGTTAATCCCCTTCGCCGCGCCATTGCTCACATCTTCTCTGCTACGATCCCCATTGCAACCACCAGAGCTCCAGCGCCCACACACTCTCCTACTTCCGCAACGCTACTGGTGATGCCACCGCGGCCAAAGCTCACCAGGCACAACACTCCCGAAGCATCCATGGCAGCGCAAGATCTAGGAAATCTGGAGTGGGAAAGATCCAAGATCTCACCCCAGGATGTGAATCTGCTGAAGAAGCTCGGCCTGAGCAAGAAGAAGGACACGCTGCGCTTCCCCAGCGAGGAAAGCTACCCGCCTCCTCCTATGGAATACCGGGTTAGTTTTGTCGACCACCTTATTCGCGGCCTCTCTGCACCCATCCACGATTTTCTGCGTGGATTGCTTTTTGTGTATGGGCTGCAGCTTCACCATCTTACTCCCAACTCCATCCTCCACATCTCTATTTTCATCACTCTTTGCGAGTGCTTCCTTGGAGTCCAGCCTAACTGGGCTCTGTGGAAGCGCATCTTCTTCCTCCGCCGTAATGGCTCCCACAACATCGCTTACAACATAGGCGGTGTTGTTATCTGCATCTGCCCTGATGTCGAGTACTTTGACGTCAAATTCTCCGATTCCGTCCAAGGGTGGCGCAAAAGTTGGTTGTACGTCCCCGAGGATTGCCCCGCCTCGCTGGAATACAACATCGCACCATTTGACGGGAGCGCCAAAATTCTCCGTCGCCGATCCTAGGATGCAGAGGCGACTGTAGAAGAAAAAACGGCGACAGAAGCGCTGATGTCCTGTATCCACGAGCTCCAGAATACCCGCGGCCAAGAGCTGTCGGGTATCCAGATAACAGCGTATTTCCTTAGGATTAGGGTGCAGCCTCTGCAGGCTCGCAAAAACCCCCTCTGGATGTATGCTGGCGACAAAGATGTGGATCGCATGTCGACAGATCTTTCGGTCAAGGACTTAGAGAAACTTGTCCAAAAGATCTCATCGCTGAGCAGATTTGCCACTCGAAGCTGGACATGACTAAAGTGGTTGAAACTGTCCACACGAAGCTGAGTCGGCGGCGGAGTGGTGTCGACAAAATTGACGAGATAGTTACACCAGTAGCTGAAGAAATTATCGGCGACCTCCTTCGAATGGATGTCGACTTTTTTGTAGATGGCCACTATGCCGATTTTCTGGGTGCCTCTGCAGAAGAAGATAGGATAAATATAGATGACCTGTTAGGTCGTGACTGAATCTACTTCTTCAATAGATAACTATCTTGTCGAGAGAATCTGTAACTTGTCGTGTATATTGTAAAGCAAAGATATATTTTTTTCTTTCCCTTAGCCCCCGAGTGTTTCGGTGGCTAGTGTCTTTATTTTTATTGTTCTTGCGAGGTGCTTCACACCAAGGCAAAGATCGTTCTAAAGTTGTATGAATTTTTCTTGTATAGAACGAACTTTTGTCGGGTGAGAGGCCCCGAACTTGTCGAAAGAAAAGACGTATATCACCAATATCTTTATTATATTGCAGCACCGCGAGCCCGCCTCATAAAAAACCTTCCAGCCCCACTCGGTGCGCTGAAATAAAAAGAGTGCGTCTGAAAACTCGCGGGCGTTTCAGTACATTGTATGTTTACATATATATCTTGACTCAAGCATAGAAACGCCTAAGTTGCGCCATGTTCTAGGGATTTGGCTCTGCAATCCCTGTCTTCTTGTCCTTTATCCTGTACGCTCCTCCCTCGATTACTTCAGTGACAATGTAAGGACCTAACCATGGCGACTCGAGCTTTTCATGGCTGTCTTGCGTGAGCCGAAGAACTAAGTCACCAACTTGGAAGGATCTTGGCCGCAATCGTCGACTATGATAATTTTTCATATCTTGCTGATATTTTTGCGACTCTTGATAATACTTCGTCTCGAGCTTCGTCCAATGCGTCATATCATCTTCCAGTGCCTTTCTTGAGGTTTCTTCATCAAACTCCGCCACTCTCGGGGAATTATGTTCTATTTCTATCGGCAGTACCGCCTCAGCTCCATGAACCAGGAAAAATGGGGTTTCCTGTGTTGCTCTGTTGGGTGTTGTTCGTATGCTCCATAGCACGCTGGGTAACTCCTCCGGCCAAGTGTGCCGAGCTTTTTCCAATGGTCCTAACAAGCGCTTCTTGATGCCGTTGCAGATGACGCCGTTTGCTTTCTCGACTTGACCATTAGTTTGCGGGTGCGCAACCGACGCAAAATGTAGCTTGATGCCTACTTCTGCACAATAGGCCTTAAATTCCTTTGACGTGAAGTTGCCACCGTTGTCTATGACGATGCTATGAGGAACTCCAAACCGAAAAACGATGCTCTTGATGAACTTGACCGCTGATGCTGCATCTGGCGAATTTATCGGCTTTGCTTCAACCCACTTGGTGAACTTGTCGATAGCTACAAGCATATACTCGTACCCTCCTGGCCACGCCTTGTGCAATTTGCCCACCATATCAAGACCCCACTGAGCAAATGGCCACGACAAAGGTATTGGCATCAGTTCTGCTACCGGAGAATGAGGTTTTGCGGCAAACCTTTGACACACATCACAGGTACGCACTATGTCCTTTGCATCCTCGATGGCTGTTAGCCAGTAAAATCCTGCTCTGAAAACCTTGGCCGCAATAACTCTACTGCTTGCATGGTGTCCACATACTTCCTCGTGCACATCCTTTAAAAGCACCCGACCTTCTTCAGCTATGACGCGGCGCTGTAAGACTCCCGATATGCTTTTCTTATAAAGCTCGCCTTTAACCACAGTAAAGGCTTTGGATCGTCGAATAATTCGCCTTGCTTCCACTGGATCGTCGGGTATTTGCTGCCTTGAAATATATGCAATATAAGCCTGCATCCATGGTACTTGTATTACCATTACCTCGTGCGATTCTTCCTCATCTCCAGATGCACCTGCCTCGAGGGCTGCCGAAGCCCCCGAGCCTTTCTCGACCTTTTCTTTCTTCTTTGGTTGTTTCCTTGCCTTAGTCGACCTCTCACTTATCTCCTCCCAAAATACTCCTGGTGGTATTGCTAGACACTGCGACCCGATATTTGCCAGAATATCGGCTTCGTCATTACTGAGCCTGCTAACGTGATTCACTTCACACCCGTCGAAAAGTTTCTCGAGTTTATTGTATAACTCCTTGTATGCTATCATGCTATCATTGACTGCGTCGCAATGATTCATCACTTGTTGAGCCACCAGCTGGGAGTCGCCATATATTTTTAATCGGGTCGCACCACAGGCCTTCGCCATCTTCATCCCATGTATCAACGCTTCATATTCTGCCTCGTTGTTGGATGCATTGGGAAACGTCATCCGCAGTACATACTTTAACTTATCTCCTTGGGGTGAAACCAGTATCACACCTGCTCCCGCTCCTTCTAACCTCTTGGACCCGTCGAAGTTCATGGTCCAGGTTCTCGATAGATCTGGAGGTCCCGTGTTTTGCAGCTCCATCCACCATGCGACGAAGTCTGGTAAGATCTGCAACTTTATTGCTTTTCTTTTTTCATACGTGATGTCTCGAGGGGAAAGTTCTATTCCCCAAAGGGAGACACGACCCGTAGCTTCCGGGTTATTCAATATATTTGACAATGGTGCCTCGTTGACCACTATTATCGGATGTGCCGAAAAATAGTGTCGTAGCTTTCTTGCCGTTGTGAACATTCCATACGCTAGCTTCGATAATGCGGGTACATTGTTTTGAAGGCGATAGAATTTCACTAATGAAATATACCGGCCTTTGTACTCCATGGAGTTTCCCTTCTTCCTCTCTCTCAACCACAAGTGTCGTGCTGACCACCTGGGGTGTAGCCGCAATGTATAGCAGGAGAGGTTCCTTTTCTTTAGGTGCCACCAATATGGGGGGTGTCGAGATCGTGCGCTTGAGATCCTCGAAAGCTCTGTCTGCTTCTTCGTTCCACTCGAACTTTTCTCCTTGCTTGATCAAAGCGTAAAATGGCAACGCCCTTTCTCCTAGCCTGGTGACGAATCTGCTTAAAGCTGCGACTCGCTGATACGTCTCCGACGTATCGATAATTTCTTATGTTCCATGCCACATTATTGATGTTATCTACATGTTTTATGCACACTTTATGTCATATTCGTGCATTTTCTGGAACTAACCTATTAACAAGATGCCGAAGTGCCAGTTCTGTTTTCTGCTGTTTTTGGTTTCAGAAATCCTAGTAAGGAAATATTCTCGGAATTGGACGAAATCAAAGCCCGGGGGCCTATTTTTCCACGAAGCTTCCAGAAGTCCGAAAACGAGACGAAGAGGGGCCACGGGGTGGCCAAACCCTAGGCGCGGCCCCTGGCCGCGCCGGCCTATGGTGTGGCCCCCGTGCCGCCTCTTGACTTGCCCTTCCGCCTACTTAAAGCCTCGTGACGAAACCCCCGGTCCGAGAGCCACGATACGGAAAACCTTCCCGAGACGCCGTCGCCGCCGATCCCATCTCGGGGGATCCGGGAGATCGCCTCGGCACCCTAGAGGGGAATCATCCCCGGAGGACTCTACGCCGCCATGGTCGCCTCCGGTGTGATGTGTGAGTAGTCTACCCCTGGACTATGGGTCCATAGCAGTAGCTAGATGGTTGTCTTCTCCCCATTGTGCTATCATTGTCGGATCTTGTGAGCTGCCTATCATGATCAAGATCATCTATCGTAATTCTATATGTTGCGTTTGTTGGGATCCGATGAATAGAGAATACTTGTTATGTTGATTATCAAAGTTATGCTTATGTGTTGTTTATGATCTTGCATGCTCTCCGTTACTAGTAGATGCTCTGGCCAAGTAGATGCTTGTAACTCCAGAGGGAGTACTTATGCTCGATAGTGGGTTCATGCCTGCATTGACACCTGGGACAGTGACAGAAAGTTCTAAGGTTGTGTTGTGCTGTTGCCACTAGGGATAAAACATTAGTGCTATGTTCAAGGATGTAGTCACTAGTTACATTACGCACCATACTTAATGCAATTGTCTGTTGCTTTGCAACTTAATACTGGAGGGGGTTCGGATGATAACCGAAGGTGGACTTTTTAGGCATAGATGCAGTTGGATGGCGGTCTATGTACTTTGTCGTAATGCCCAATTAAATCTCACTATACTCATCATGATATGTATGTGCATTGTCATGCTCTCTTTATTTGTCAATTGCCCATGTAATTTGTTCACCCAACATGCTGTTCGTCTTATGGGAGAGACACCTCTAGTGAGCTGTGGACCCCGGTCCATTCTTTTATCTTGAAATACAATCTACTGCAATACTGTTTTACTGTTTTCTGCAAACAATCATCTTCCACACAATACGGTTAATCCTTTGTTACAGCAAGCCGGTGAGATTGACAACCTCCTTGTTTCGTTGGGGCAAAGTAGTTTGGTTGTGTTGTGCAGGTTCACGTTGGCCGGAATCCCTGGTGTTGCGCCGCACTACATCGCCGCCATCAACCTTCAACGTGCTTCTTGGCTCCTCCTGGTTCGATAAACCTTGGTTTCTTTCTGAGGAAAACTTGCTGCTTGTGCGCATCATACCTTCCTCTTGGGGTTGCCCAACGAACGTGTGAAATACACGCCATCAAGCTCTTTTTAGGCGCCGTTGGGAGATCAAGACACGCTGCAAGGGAGTCTCCACTTCTCAATCTCTTTACTTTGTTTTTGTCTTGCTTAGTTTTATTTACTACTTTGTTTGCTGCATTATATCAAAACACAAAAAAAATTAGTTGCTAGCTTTACTTTATTTACTGTCTTGTTTGCTATATCAAAAACACAAAAAAATTAGTTTACTTGCATTTACTTTATCTAGCTTGCTTTATTTACTATTGCTAAAATGGCCAACCTTGAAAATACTAAGTTGTGTGACTTCACAACCACAAATAATAATGATTTCTTATGCACACCTATTGCTCCACCTGCTACTACAGCAGAATTCTTTGAAATTAAACCTGCTTTACTTAATCTTGTCATGCGAGAGCAATTTTCTGGTGTTAGTTCTGATGATGCTGCTGCCCATCTCAATAATTTTGTTGAATTATGTGAAATGCAAAAGTATAAAGATGTAGATGGTGACATTATAAAATTAAAATTGTTCCCTTTCTCATTAAGAGGAAGAGCTAAAGATTGGTTGCTATCTCTGCCTAAGAATAGTATTGATTCATGGACTAAATGCAAGGATGCTTTTATTGGTAGATATTATCCCCCTGCTAAAATTATATCTTTGAGGAGTAGCATAATGAATTTCAAACAATTAGATACTGAACATGTTGCTCAAGCTTGGGAAAGAATGAAATCTCTGGTTAAAAATTGCCCAACCCATGGACTGACTACTTGGATGATCATCCAAACCTTCTATGCAGGACTAAATTTTTCTTCACGGAATTTATTGGATTCAGCTGCTGGAGGTACCTTTATGTCCATCACTCTTGGTGAAGCAACAAGGCTTCTTGATAATATGATGATCAACTACTCTGAATGGCACACGGGAGCCCCACAAGGTAAGAAGGTAAATTCTGTTGAAGAATCCTCTTCCTTGAATGATAAGGTTGATGCTATTATGTCTATGCTTGTGAATGATAGGACTAATATTGATCCTAATAATGTTCCGTTAGCTTCATTGGTTGCACAAGAAGAACATGTTGATGTAAACTTCATTAAAAATAATAATTTCAACAACAATGCTTACCGGAACAATTCTAGTAACAACTATAGGCCATATCCTTATAATAATGGCAACGGCTATGGTAATTCTTATGGAAATTCTTACAACAATAATAGGAATTCACCCCCTGGACTTGAAGCCATGCTTAAAGAATTTATTAGTACACAAACTGCTTTTAACAAATCTGTTGAAGAAAAGCTTGGTAAAATTGATATACTTGCTTCTAAAGTCGATAGTCTTGCTGCTGATGTTGATCTTTTGAAATCAAAAGTTTTGCCTAATGAGAATTATCATAATAAAATTGTTACTACAGCAAATGCCATTCAAGTTAGAATTAATGAGAATATAAGATTAATGGCTGAACTGCGTGCTAGGTGGGATAGAGAAGAAAATGAAAAACTAGCTAAAGAGAAGAATATAGCTAAAGTTTGGACTATTACCACCACTAGTAATGCTAATGCTACACATGTTGCTGCACCTCCTACTCATACTAATAAAAGAATTGGTGTTAGCAATGTTTCCACTTCTAATGCAAAGCGCGAAAAACTGCCTGAAACTGCTAACTGCTGAAACTGCCTGTGATAAAGCTGCTGAAATTTTTTCCAACATTGGGGATGATGATCCCATTGCTTTAGATTGTAATGATTTAGATTTTGATGATTGCCACATCTCTGAAGTTATAAAGTTCTTGCAAAAACTTGCTAAAAGTCCTAATGCTAGTGCTATAAATTTGGCTTTCACGCATCATATTACAAATGCTCTCATAAAAGCTAGAGAAGAGAAACTAGAGCGCGAAGCCTCTATTCCTAAAAAGCTAGAGGATGGTTGGGAGCCCATCATTAAGATGAAGGTTAAAGATTTTGATTGTAATGCTTTATGTGATCTTGGTGCAAGTATTTTGTTATGCCTAAGAAAATTTATAATATGCTTGACTTGCCACCGCTGAAAAATTGTTATTTGGATGTTAATCTTGCTGATCATTCTACAAAGAAACCTTTGGGTAAGGTTAATAATGTTCGCATTACCGTTAACAATAATCTTGTTCCCGTTGATTTTGTTGTCTTGGATATTGAATGCAATGCATCTTGTCCCATTATATTGGGAAGACCTTTTCTTCGAACTGTTGGTGCTATTATTGATATGAGGGAAGGTAATATAAAATATCAATTTCCTCTCAAGAAAGGTATGGAACACTTCCCTAGAAATAGAATAAAGGTACCTTATGATTCTATTATTAGAACAAATTATGATGTTGATGCTTCATCTCTCGATGTTACTTGATACACACTTTCTGCGCCTAGCTGAAAGGCGTTAAAGAAAAGCGCTTATGGGAGACAACCCATGTTTTTACCTACAGTACTTTGTTTTTATTTTGTATCTTGGAAGTTGTTTACTACTGTAGCAACCTCTCCTTATCTTAGTTTTGAGTTTTGTTGTGCCAAGTTAAGCCGTTGATAGAAAAGTAAGTACTAGATTTGGATTACTGCGCAGTTCCAGATTTCTTTGCTGTCACGAATCTGGGTCCACCTCCCTGTAGGTAGCTCAGAAAATTATGCCAATTTACGTGCATGATCCTCAGATATGTACGCAACTTTCATTCAATTTGAGCATTTTCATTTGAGCAAGTCTGGTGCCATTTTAAAATTCGTCAATACGAACTGTTCTGTTTTGACAGATTCTGCCTTTTATTTCGCATTGCCTCTTTCGCTATGTTGGATGAATTTCTTTGATCCACTAATGTCCAGTAGCATTATGCAATGTCCAGAAGTGTTAAGAATGATTGTGTCACCTCTGAATATGTCAATTTATATTGTGCACTAACCCTCTAATGAGTTGTTTGAGTTTGGTGTGGAGGAAGTTTTCAAGGATCAAGAGGAGTATGATGCAACATGATCAAGGAGAGTGAAAGCTCTAAGCTTGGGGATGCACCGGTGGTTCACCCCTGCATATATCAAGAAGACTCAAGCGTCTAAGCTTGGGGATGCCCAAGGCATCCCCTTCTTCATCGACAACATTATCAGGTTCCTCCCTGAAACTATATTTTTATTCCATCACATCTTATGTGCTTTTTCTTGGAGCGTCGGTTTGTTTTTGTTTTTGTTTTGTTTGAATAAAATGGATCCTAGCATTCACTTTATGGAGAGAGACACGCTCCGCTGTAGCATATGGACAAATATGTCCTTGGTTTCTACTCGTAGTATTCATGGCGAAGTTTCTCCTTCGTTAAATTGTTATATGGTTGGAATTGGAAAATGATACATGTAGTAATTGCTATAAATGTCTTGGGTAATGTGATACTTGGCAATTGTTGTGCTCATGTTTAAGCTCTTGCATCATATGCTTTGCACCCATTAATGAAGAAATACATAGAGCATGCTAAAATTTGGTTTGCATAATTGGTCTCTCTAAAGTCTAGATAATTTCTAGTATTGAGTTTGAAAAACAAGGAAGACGGTGTAGAGTCTTATAATGTTTTCAATATGTCTTTTATGTGAGTTTTGCTGCACCGGTTCATCCTTGTGTTTGTTTCAAATAAGCCTTGCTAGCCTAAACCTTGTATCGAGAGGGAATACTTCTCATGCATCCAAAATACTTGAGCCAACCACTATGCCATTTGTGTCCACCATACCTACCTATACTACATGGTATTTTCCCGCCATTCCAAAGTAAATTGCTTGAGTGCTACCTTTAAAATTCCATCATTCACCTTTGCAATATATAGCTCATGGGACAAATAGCTTAAAAACTATTGTGGTATTGAATATGTAATTATGCACTTTATCTCTTATTAAGTTGCTTGTTGTGCGATAACCATGTTTCTGGGGAACGCCATCAACTCATTGTTGAATTTCATGTGAGTTGCTATGCATGTTCGTCTTGTCTGAAGTAAGGGCGATCTACCTGAGTTGAATGGTTTGAGCATGCATATTGTGAGAGAAGAACATTGGGCCGCTAACTAAAGCCATGATTCATGGTGGAAGTTTCAGTTTTGGACAAATATCCTCAAGTCTCTAATGAGAAAAGAATTAATTGTTGTCAAAATGCTTAAAGCATTAAAAGAGGAGTCCATTATCTGTTGTCTATGTTGTCCCGGTATGGATGTCTAAGTTGAGAATAATCAAAAGCGAGAAATCCAAATGCGAGCTTTCTCCTTAGACCTTTGTACAGGCGGCATAGAGGTACCCCTTTGTGAAACTTGGTTAAAGCATATGTATTGCGGTGATAATCCAGGTAGTCCAAGCTAATTAGGACAAGGTGCGGGCACTATTGGTACACTATGCATGAGGCTTGCAACTTATAAGATATAATTTACATGATGCATATGCTTTATTACTACCGTTGACAAAATTGTTTCATGTTTTCAAAATCAAAGCTCTAGCACAAATATAGCAATCGATGCTTTTCCTCTATGAGGACCATTCTTTTACTTTCAATGTTGAGTCAGTTCACCTATTTCTATCCACCTCAAGAAGCAAACACTTGTGTGAACGTGCATTGATTCCTACATACTTGCTTATTGCACTTATTATATTACTCTATGTTGACAATATCCATGAGATATACATGTCACAAGTTGAAAGCAACCGCTGAAACTTAATCTTCTTTGTGTTGCTTCAATACCTTTACTTTGAATTATTGCTTTATGAGTTAACTCTTATGCAAGACTTATTGATGCTTGTCTTGAAGTGCTATTCATGAAAAGTCTTTGCTTTATGATTCACTTGTTTACTCATGTCATACACATTGTTTTGATCGGCATTCACTACATATGCTTTACAAATAGTATGATCAAGATTATGATGGCATGCCACTCCAGAAATTATCGTGTTATCGTTTTACACCTCGGGACGAGAGAACTAGGGATGCTGATACGTCTCGACGTATCGATAATTTCTTATGTTCCATGCCACATTATTGATGTTATCTACATGTTTTATGCACACTTTATGTCATATTCGTGCATTTGGAACTAACCTATTAACAAGATGCCGAAGTGCCGATTTGTTTTCTGCTGTTTTGGTTTCAGAAATCCTAGTAAGGAAATATTCTCGGAATTGGACGAAATCAAAGCCCGGGGGCCTATTTTTCCACGAAGCTTCCAAGTCCGAAGACGAGACGGAGGGGCCACGGGGTGGCCAAACCCTAGGGCGGCGCGGCCCCGCCGCGCCGGCCTGGTGTGGGCCCCCGTGCCGCCTCTTGACCTTCCGCCTACTTAAAGCCTCCGTGACGAAACCCCCCCGAGAGCCACGATACGGAAAACCTTCCGGAGACGCCGTCGCCGCCGATCCCATCTCGGGGGATCCGGGAGATCGCCTCCGGCACCCGCCGGAGAGGGGAATCATCCCCGGAGGACTCTACGCCGCCATGGTCGCCTCCGGTGTGATGTGTGAGTAGTCTACCCCTGGACTATGGGTCCATAGCAGTAGCTAGATGGTTGTCTTCTCCCCATTGTGCTATCATTGTCGGATCTTGTGAGCTGCCTATCATGATCAAGATCATCTATACGTAATTCTATATGTTGCGTTTGTTGGGATCCGATGAATAGAGAATACTTGTTATGTTGATTATCAAAGTTATGCTTATGTGTTGTTTATGATCTTGCATGCTCTCCGTTACTAGTAGATGCTCTGGCCAAGTAGATGCTTGTAACTCCAAGAGGGAGTACTTATGCTCGATAGTGGGTTCATGCCTGCATTGACACCTGGGACAGTGACAGAAAGTTCTAAGGTTGTGTTGTGCTGTTGCCACTAGGGATAAAACATTAGTGCTATGTTCAAGGATGTAGTCACTAGTTACATTACGCACCATACTTAATGCAATTGTCTGTTGCTTTGCAACTTAATACTGGAGGGTTCGGATGATAACCTGAAGGTGGACTTTTTAGGCATAGATGCGTTGGATGGCGGTCTATGTACTTTGTCGTAATGCCCAATTAAATCTCACTATACTCATCATGATATGTATGTGCATTGTCATGCTCTCTTTATTTGTCAATTGCCCAACTGTAATTTGTTCACCCAACATGCTGTTCGTCTTATGGGAGAGACACCTCTAGTGACTGTGGACCCCGGTCCATTCTTTTAATACTAAAATACAATCTACTGCAATACTGTTTTACTGTTTTCTGCAAACAATCATCTTCCACACAATACGGTTAATCCTTTGTTACAGCAAGCCGGTGAGATTGACAACCTCACTGTTTCGTTGGGGCAAAGTAGTTTGGTTGTGTTGTGCAGGTTCCACGTTGGCGCCGGAATCCCTGGTGTTGCGCGCACTACATCCCGCCGCCATCAACCTTCAACGTGCTTCTTGGCTCCTCCGGTTCGATAAACCTTGGTTTCTTTCGAGGAAAACTTGCTGCTGTGCGCATCATACCTTCCTCTTGGGGTTGCCCAACGAACGTGTGAAATACACGCCATCACTCGCCCAGTTAGCTGTTGTATCTCCTTTAACTTTGTTGGCTTCTGCATTGTCACGATGGCCTGAATTTTCGCCGGGTTAGCCTCGATTCCTCTTGCTGACACTAGGAACCCGAGAAGTTCTCCTGCAGGGACGCCGAAAGAGCACTTTGTTGGGTTTAGCTTGAGGCAGAATTTGTCGAGGTTGTCGAAGGTTTCTCTGAGATCATCGATCAACGTTGATCCTTCCTTTGTTGTTATGACGACATCATCAATATACACTTGTACATTCTTGCCAATCTGCGTGGCCAAGCATTTCTGCATCATCCGCTGGTATGTTGCACCCGCGTTTTTCAACCCAAAAGGCATCGTTCTGTAGCAGAACACGCCATAAGGGGTGATGAAAGCTGTTTTGACTTCATCTTCTTCCTTCAGTCGAATCTGGTTATAACCAGAATATGCGTCCAAGAAAGAAAGACGTTCACAACCTGCCGTGGAGTCGATAATTTGATCGATCCTTGGGAGGGGAAAGTGATCTTTTGGACAATGTTTATTTAAACATGTGAAGTCGACGCACATGCAAAGGACTTCTGTGTTTTTCTTCGGGACTAGCACTGGGTTTGCTACCCACGTGGCTTCTATGTGTATCTCTTTGATGAACCCAGCTTCTCTAAGTCGATTGATTTCGACAGCATAGCTTTGCGGTTTGGTTCGAAAAACGCCGAGGTTATCTGATTGACCTAGCCAATGGATCCAAATTTAGGGGTGCTCGGCAAGTTCCCTGGGTACTCCTGGCATGTCGGCTGGACACCATGCGAAGATTTCCCAGCACTCACGGAGGAACTCGACGAGCGCGCTTTCCTATGCGAGGTCCATGTTTGTGGCGATAGCTGTCGTCTTCTTGGGATCTGTCGGGTGTATCTGCACTTCCTTCGAGTTCTTGGTAGTATCAAAGGTTGGTTCCTTGAACGGCCTTCCAACATCTGGCAACAAGTCATAGTCTGTTGTCAGCTTTGACGCCATATACTCGGCTTGCATCCCGAAAGTTTCTGACAAGCGATGGAAATCCTTGTCGCACTTATCCGCTAGCGCAAAACTGCCTTTCACGTTGGTCCCTTGGGTCCAGGGAGCCTCCACAACAAGTACGTGTAGTGGGTACTGCCATAAATCTGGCATACGCGGTCGTCCCAATAAAGCATGGTACTGTGATGGGAAATCCACGACTTCAAACTCCACCTCTTGATCCTGTAATTCTCTCGGGTTCCAAACTGAACGTCGAGATTAATCTTCCCGAGTGGATAACTTGGCTTGTCTGGTGTGATACCATGGAAACGCGTATCCGTTGGTTTTAAATTCGCCAAGGATATGTTCATCTTCCTCAATGTATCTGCGTACATAAGGTTTGCTGCTGCCTCCATCTATAAATACTCGCGACACGTCGAATCCTGCAATCACCGCTGGTAAGATTAAATCTGATTGCCCTGGTCGAGGAACTTGCTGCGGGTGATCCGCTATGGTGAAGCCAATGTCCTGTCCCGACCAATTTAGATACTCTATTGTTGGTGGAGGCATCTTCTCTGCCATAAAAACTTGTCGCGAAATCACTTTCTGAGCTCTGTTGGATGGCCTACCCTTCTGAATCATCGAGACCGTGCCGTTGGTGTCGATATACGGAGGTGGGTGTGGTGCTGCCGCTATTCTGAGTTGGTGTCGATTTTCGTCCGTAATTGCGGGATGAGGCGGAAGGTGGACCTCGCTCCTTGGCCCCTGAGGGTATCTATTTGCTGCCTGTGCGTTGGCATGCCGTGAAAATCTGTTCAAAAAAGTCTTTCTGCAAGTGTCCTGACTGCCTCTTTCCATTGTTGTCGAGATAAAAGTGCATTTGGCATGGCCCGTTCATCATATCTTCGGGAGATATGTACGGCCTCTGGAACCTTGGACCATTATTTTGCCTATTTGGGCGGGGACCATCTCGCTGCTCACCGCTCTTTTGATAATCGTCTCGACTGTTTCCTTCATTATTTCCGCGGAAGCCAGCCGATATTTGGCCGGGACCGTTGTGATCTAAATACTGGCGAGAAAAATGTCGCCTATTTTGGAAGTTTCTGTTATGATCCTCCTCGGGCGATCTATGCCGCTTTTTGTTGATAGCATCCTCTCCATCTGCCCAGCGATTTGCTATCTCCATGAGTGATGCTATCGTTTTTGGATTAGTCCTTCCGAGGTCCTCGATGAAGTCTTTCCTTCGGATCCCGCCGACAAAGGCATCTATCGCTCTCTCGTCAGATGCATTTTCTGCCGAGTTTTTGATAATATTCCACCTCTGTATGTACGCCCTCATCGACTCGTCGTACTTCTGTCGATAGGCTCTCATCTCCTCTATTGACGCAGGTTTCTTGCACCTGGACAAGAAATTCTTTACGAATAAGTGCTCGAAGGTTTCCCAACTGTCGATAGATCCAGGTGGAAGCTTCTTGATCCATGATCGAGTTGCACCACTTAAATATACTTGGATGCTTTGCATAGCTGTTGCCTTAGTTCCACCCGTCAACTTTACTGTCTCCAGGTAATCGACCAACCAATCCTCGGGATCTTGCAATCCATCGAATTTCTTATAACTGTCAGGCAACTTGAAATCTAACGGGACCCGCGTTTTGCGGACTCGTCGAGTAAAACACGGAAGTCCACACAGATCTTCGTCGTATACTTCAGGTGACTGCCGACGTTCTCTCCTTTCCTATCGCGCCCTGTCAACCCGTGTCTGCGCCACTGTATCTCTTGCCGACGTTCTTGGAGGTGGTTGTACTGCCGCTGTAGGTCGCGGGCTATTTTGTCTTGCAGCACCTTCGGGAGGTGTGCTTGTACTCGCAAACACCGTCCCCATGACTCCGACTCCTGCCAAAGCCATATTATACAATGCCTCTCTTGGATCCCCTGCGGGTGGCCTGTCCGCCAGTATAAAGGCCTGTGTCGCCATATATCCTGCTTCCGGGGTTTTTGGGAGAATGTTCCCCCCTGTGTCGATCGACATGAAAGACATGTCGAGGTTCTGGATCAAGTTCTCCCTATCTACCTCCGGTATATTCTGCAGTCGAGATCTTGCTCTATTACGACCATCCCTGTGGTTATCTCCCGAAGTTCCTGAATGTCGACTCAGCTCAGCCCTTCGCCTACTTGACATAGAAGCAGCGGCTCTTCTCTTTTCGAGTTCAGCTCTTTCTTTTTCGAGCTTTCTCCCCTTGCGAGCTAGCCTATATTGGTACGCCTGCAACTCTGCGACTGTTGCAGTGGTATTCATCGGCTCCGTGCCATTCATGGCTCTTGTCGCTCTATCCCAAGCTTCTTGCGGGAGTTGCACTTTGTCTCTTGGTTCGGGACCGAGATATTTGGTGCCCAAACCTCACATGAGATCAGCGGGATCGACGTATGGATTTCCCAAATCATCGAAAGCCTCTGATGTCTCCGGCTCTGCTCGGCTTGCTTCACCAATTGCGTACACTTGGTGGTGTGTCGAAGCTTGATTGTCGTCGATATTGGTGACACCGTCATATAGATCGGCAAAAACCTCACGAATAGATGTAGATCTGTCGATGAAATCGAAAGCATCGACGCTATCGGAATCGCTGCTTATATTTGAGTCCACAGACGATCCGACGGATATGTTGCCGAAGATCTTGATGAGTTCGTCGCTTGATGCAAGCTTTGAGGATGTTGCCGATGAAATCTCTTCATCGCCAGACTCGAACGATGAAACCGATCCCGATGAATCGGAACTAGCTGCAACCGATCCCGCCAAATCCGATCTTGCGAGTCGATGAGATCCTTCCTTCCCAACGCGGAAGTGGAACCTTCCGAACGCCATGTCCATGGGCTCCTCCAGATACGCATATGCATCCATACGGGAGGGTGGGTGAGGAACAAAATCGACTAGAGCGGTTTCGATCTGTTTACCTCGATCCATCACGTTGCTTGCTACCGAAGATGCCGACGATGTTGAACGTGCCATCGAGATCAGGACCTTGTCGCCTCTAATCCCCACAGACGACGCCAATTGATAAGGGATTAACTTATCAATGCCTACGAGTTGTAGACTAGGGTTTAGTTGGAAGTAGAGGGCAAGTAGATCTCGAAAGTTCAGCCGGAAAAGTACTCGACTGCTATGAAAACTAGGGTTGCGTGAAACAATGAGTCGATCTTTTTCTTTGTCCCTCGACTCCCCCTTATATAGGAGGCAGAGCCGAGGGTTTTGTGATGTACAAGTTACAGAGTCCGGGAGGGTTTCTGAACCGTCCCGCAATAGTTACAAGTCAATATTCCTAATACAATTCTATCTTTCCAAACTATCTCCCGATTGGGCCTCTAGGCTTTGTAAAACTTCGGGTCGTGGGCTTTCAGTAAACGCTGGGTACCTTGTTTGGCAGGCCCATTGGGGATGCCTATGTCAATCAGGCATATGGTGAAGGATGTCATTCTCATCTTTTATAGCAGCAATAGTATTCCTTTTTCTTCGTTTTATGATGGCCTTATGGAAATACGCAGTGTTTCTATCTCCATCTTTTACCAATGTTTTTTAGCTCTTTGCATATAGGAATCAGTAAGCTTTGTCAAAGTTTGCCCATACCTTGTGGCTTGAGAAATCTCCTTACCATGGTCCTGTTGATCAATCGGTTGCATCTGGATTTGCTTGATTTGATCTTCAATAGAATTCAACTCCTGTTGCAAATGTTTCTTTTTTCTACACCAGATTTTGAGTTGACCTGAAAGATGGTTAGTTCTATTTGAAAAGGATTTGTTTTTGGAGCTATTCCAAGCATTTCTAGCATAGGTATTGAAATCATTTTGTTTAAGCCACCAATTCTCAAATTTGAAAGACTTTTTTATTTGTCTTACCTTTCCTTCAGTGGACATAAGGATGGCCGCATGATCACTAATATTATGGAAGATAGGCATATTATACACATTAGAGACAGGAAAAATTTCGCACCATTCGGAATTCACAAGACATCTATCAAGGCGCTCATAAATGGGTTTAGAGGAGAATCTCTTGTTAGTCCAAGTATAAGCAGGTCCACTAAAACCCAAGTCAAAGAGACCGCCGTTTTTGATGATATTGCGGAAAGCATACATGCGGTTGAAATTAATATTCGAGGAGATTTTGTCCATGTCATACAACAGTTCATTAAGATCACCCATACAAAGCATAGGCAAGTTGCAATTGTCGTACACAAAAGCAGCTACGTGGTTCCAGATTACATCAGTCTGACGGTGGTAAGGATCACCATATATACACACAAAGCCAAAATGCTGATTACTAGATACAATAGTAGTAGTTGCTAATATAACATGGAAATTAGTAGTGTGAACTTGTACTTGCAGGTCATCGGTCCACATCAACCAGAGTCCACCAGAACAACGACGAGAGGGAACTGCGGCTTCGCAGCGGAGACCATCCTGGCAAGATGGACCATTTTGTTACTGCCAAGGCTCTTGTCCATGCCTTGGCAGTTCCAACCTAAAGCCCTCATGGCGCCTGTGGCGCCTTGAAGGCTAGCGCCTCTGCCTTTTCAGCTGTTACCTCGTTGTTCTGTGGGTCTTGAGTCTGATTGAAACTAATCTGAGTTTCTGTCCTCTGCCTTTCCTCCATTTGAATTCATGAACATCTCAGTTCACCTCCTTGTGGAATACTAACACAGTAGTTTGGCGCTCCATAAGCTTCCCTAGTCATTTGTGGTGGAGAAAAAACACCTTGCCTTGAGTCCTGAGTTCCATGCGAGAAAGAATTTGCTGGGGTGTGTATAGGCCAAGAATCATGCACAAAGGATCATGCGGCTGCACTGTTCGCATCTGATATGCATGGTGACGCTGGGGCAATACCTTCCATTCTCACAGGCAAGTTTTCCTGAATTTGAGTCATTTGTGCATTTCTTTTCCAAGTTGCTGCTCCTGGAGTGTAGGTAGTCATTCCTTGAGCTGGGACATCCCATCTCTTCACTTTCTTCCTTAAGGAAAGAACACGTTTTTGATTGAAAGACCGTGTATGCGGTGGAGCTGCTCCAAGTATTCCAACTCCCGTTGAATAGTTCTGATATCCTAGGGCTGAGTTCATTATTTCAGCATTCTGTTCAAGTGTTAGGTTTGGGTTGAACGGTGGTGTAGCTCTCATTGCACATTGCATAATGGATGGCCTCATTTGATTAGCATCAATTGTTTGCATATCCATTCCTTGCGTGTTAGATTGATTCATTTGCATTGGCATCTATTTTTTTTGTTTCTGGCTGGGATGTATGATCTGCTGATGGCGCTGACCTTTTTGCACTTGTTGCCTTTGAGGGTCCACCCACTACTAGCATCTCCTCCTTGGTCTTTTGCTGAGAGAAAGTATCCATTTGTGTTGTCAAAGTGTCATTAACCTGGGTGCGATCAAGATCCCTTCCGCTACTTGAATTCTCTGCATTGGCTCTATTCCTGAAAACTTGGTGATTAGCAATCCCTTGCATTCCAGGAATTGTAATTTCTTCTTTACTGTTGATTCCTTCGCCTTGAGGTTGGTGGTTCTGTTCTCCATGCTGGTCTGATGAAGAATATGTTACTAGTTGCTTTTCCTTTTCACCTGGTATGAAAGCTGGAATTGAAAACCCCATATCACATATCTGCTTTCTTAAGGGTGGGTTGTTTGCGCTTTGAATTTTAAGCTGCCCTTGCTTACTGGAAGGAGTCTCTATAAATTTTCTTTTTCCCTTTGGGTCTTCTGCAAACATCTGACGCAGCCTTTGAAGTATATCATTTCCATCTTGGCTTGTTGCTTGATCACCCATTCTTGCATTCTGGATTTGATCTGCGGGGATCAATTTTTCATTTATGATCCATTTTCCAAACCTCTGAGAAGGTATATCTGCACTTGACTGTCTATTCCTTTGTCTTCTTGAGATCAAACCGTTTCTGATTGTGCAATCTTGGGCATTATGGAACATAATTCCGCAGAATAGACATGCCCTCTTTATTTTTTCATATTGGAGATAGACAACCGTGGAGGAGTTTTCTTCAAAAGTTACCACCGCTTTATCCTTTAAAGGGTTGCTTATCATCATTTTGGCTGTTCCCCAAATGTAGTCCTGCTTGGCAAATAGATTATTCTCTTGAAGTATATGGAAATATGATACTTCCCCTACCTTATTGAGAATATCTTTCAGCAAGTTAATAGATCTTTTGTTCCTGGGTATCCCATAAGCTCTGACAGTAACTAATATATTATCAAACTTGAAATCAGTACTTGATGTTGCATTCAGAATAGGGTCAAACCAATCCACAAGCAGATTCTATGAGTACGCTACCAACGGTTGCTTTATATAAACTGAAATCATATCATCTTGCTTTTTAAGATGGGCCATAAATACAGAGCTTGATACCTGAGAGATTCCATGATATTTGTCTTTCCACGCTCTGGACATTGCATCCTCAAGAGCTTTCTGAGAGAGGGATCTTGGAGTTCCTCCAGTATTTGCTACTTTCAAGATGAGGCAACAAGAGAAATCCAGCGAATCTTGCTTCATCACCTCATTACCTTGGATCCTGCAGAGGCCTGGTTCAGCAAGACTCATTGCCTGTACCGCCTGGTCCAGATCTTGAATCTCAGCTTCATCTGATTCTCTGCCCTGGTTGACATCTATTTCGTTCTGAATCTCCATGAAGCCAGTCGATCGGTACTCCAGTCTAACTTCTCGGATCGAGGGAAAAGGAGAAGAGAATGTTGGGGAAAGCAGATGAGATATGGAAGAGGCGGAAGGGTGGCTAGAGAGCAGAGATTGGATTGGTGAGGAGGAATTAGGAAGGGGTCTATTGATGGAGATTGGATTTGGGTTGGGGAAGGGAGGAACTAGGGCATGTCGCCAGACGCCATTGCGGACAGTTCGAGAGAGGGCCGTACTTTGGTTGTGTCGTGTGCAGGTTCCACATTGTTGCTGGCGCCAGTAGTGCGCTCTGCCACTAGTCAGCCAGTAACACTTTCAGAGAAGTCACGCCTTTCTCCTACTGGTCGACTAAACCTTGGTTTCATACTGAGGGAAAACTTGATGCTGTGCTCATCACACCTTCCTCTTGGGGTTTCCCAACCGCTTCCACAACAACGCTCAACAAGATTTTCTAGCGCCATCACCGGAGCACCATCAAGATTTTTTGGCGCTGTTGCCGGGGAACGAATGAAGACACTCCATTAAGCCCTGTCACACGCCAACAACAGTCGCTTGAAATTTTCCTGGGAACCAAAAATTGTGTGCTATAGCCCACATAAATGGGTAGAAAACATGAAAAAGGTGAGTTTTGCCGACGCTCATCTAACCATGTATCGGTGGTCACGGTCGCTGGAAATTGTCCTAGGAACCAAAAATTTCATGCTATGGCCCACATAAATTGGATGGAAACATGAAAAAGGCAAGTTTACCAATGACCGTCTAACCATGTATGGTCACGGTCACTGGAAATTGTCTCGGGAACTGAAAACTATAAGCTATAGCCCAGAAAAATGGAGGTACATGAACACCACGAGTTTTCGTGAAGCCTCTCAAAACATGTATAAGTGGTAACGGTCGCTGGAAATCATACACGGAACCGAAAAATGTGCGCTATAGCAATGAAAATGGGAAGAATACATGAAAACTATGAGGTATAGCCCAAGAATTGGGAGACACACATGAAAAACACGAGTTTTTACGACGCCTCTCAAACCATGTATCGGTGGTTATGGTAGCTGGAAATCATCCCGGAAATGGAAAACTGTGCGCTATAGCCCACAAAAATGGGGAAAACATGCACTCTAGGAAATATCCTATAGCTTCCAGTGCTACTGTCGGCGCACCACAAAAATAGCTCGCCAGTGGTAAATACTACTGGCGCACCATGTTTCAGCCGCGCCGGTGATGACCCAATACCGTCAGCGCAGAAAAAAATTAGTGCGCTGGGGATAAGGGTGAACCAGGTTTGGGCCAAGCTAAAAATCGCAGCTCCCCTTACTGCCGACGCACCACCATGTTGGTGCGCCAGTGGTAATTTTCTTACCACCAGCACACCAACATGGTGGTGCGCCGGCAGTAAGGGGTGCATAGATTTTTCTCTCCACACCCACCGGGAACCGCCTTTTCTGTTTTGAAAAAAATAAAAGAAAATAATAGAAATTTCAAAAAATTAAATCATTTGAGATGACCATGTGTTATTCCATCTAGTTTTAATGAAAATTTTAAAACATGAATTTCGATATTTTATGCAAAATGGCGTCATTTTTCGGTAAAATGGGAATTTTGGTTGCATTCGACCTCCGATGAGAAAAAATTATATGAAAAAGTATCTACGCAAAATAGAGGCAGAAAACATGAAAATGGTGTGTTTTGGCGACACCCGTCTAACCATGTATTGGTGGTTACGGTAGATAGAAATCATCCCGAAAACCGAAAAATGTGCGCTGTAATCAATGAAAATGTGCAGAAAATATGAAAAATATGAGTTTTGATGAAGCCCCTAACACAAGGTACGGTCGCTAGAAATTGTCTCGTAAATCAAAAATTGTGCATTATAGCCCACCAAAATGGGTAGAAAACATGAAAAAAGAGATTTTTGTCACGGTCGCTGGAAATTTGCCCGGAAACTGAAAAACTGTGCGCTATAGACCACGAAAATGGGCAGGAAATATGAAAAAGGCAAGTTTTGGTGACACCTGTCTAACCATGTATCGGTGGTTACGGTAGCTAGAAATCATCCCGGAATCCGAAAAATGTGCGCTTTAATCAATGAAAATGGGTAGAAAATATGAAAAATATGAGTTTCGACAACGCCCCTAAAACAATGTATCGGTGGTCATGGTCGCTAGAAATTGTCCCGTAAAACGAAAATTGTGCATTATAGCCCACGAAAATGGGCAAAAAACATGAAAAGGGAGAGTTTTGGCGATGCCACTCAAACCATGTATCGCTGGTCACGGTCGCTGGAAATTTGCCCGGGACCGAAAACCGTGCACTATAGCCCACGACAATAGGCATGAAATATGAAAAAGCGAGTTTTGGTGATGGCACTCAAACCATGTATCGGTGGACACGATCGCTGGAAATTGTCCCAAAAAAATGTGCGCTATAGCAACTGAAAATAGGCAGAAACATGAAAAATATGAGTGTTCATGACACCCCTAAAACAATGTATCGGTGCTCACGGTCACCAGAGATGGTCCCAAAAACCAAAAACTGTGCACTATAGCCCACGAAAATGGGAAGAAAACATGAAAAATAAGAGTTTTGGAGATGCCACTCAAACCATGCATCCCTGGTCACAGTCGCTGGAAATTTGCTCGAGAACCAAAAACTACGAGCTATAGCCCACGGCAATAGGCAGAAAAATGGGAAAAAGCGAGTTTTGGCGATGCCACTCAAACCATGTATCGGTGGTCATGGTCGCTGGAAATTGTCCTCAGAACCAAAAAAATCGCGCTATAGCCCACATAAATTGGTAGAAAACATGAAAAAGGTGAGTTTGCCGATGCCCATCTTGCCATGTATCGGTGGTCACGGTCGCTGGAAATTATCCTAGGAACCAAAAATTGCATGCTATAGCCCACGGAAATGGGATGGAAACGTGAAAAAGGCGAGTTTTACCTACGACCGTCTAACCATGTATCAGTGGTTATGGTAGCTAGAAATAATCCTGGAAACCGAAAAATGTTCGCTACAGCCACAAAAAATGGGCAGAAAACATGAAAATTTTGAGTTTTGACGACGCTCCTAAAAATATGTACCGGTGGTCACAGTCGCCATAAATTGTCCCGGAAATGGAAAACTGTGCAGTATAGCCCATGAAAATGGGCAGAATACAAGAAAATGGAGAGTTTTAGCGATGCCCCTCAAACCATATATCGGTGGTCACGGTCGCTAAAAATTGTCCCGAGAAATGAAAACTGTGAGCTATAGCTCACGAAAATGGGCATAAATCATGAAAACTATGCCTTATAGCCAAAGAAAATGGGCAGAAAATATCAAAAAAATATAAGTTTTGATGACACCTCTTAAACCATGTATTAGTGGTCACATTCGCTAGAAATTGTCCCGAAAACAGAAAACAATACAGTAAAACATGAAAAAGGAGACTTTTGGCGATGCCCCTCAAACCATGTATCGGTGGTCATGGTCACTGGAAATTATCCCAGGAACCGAAAATTATGCGCTATAGCCCACGAAATGGGCAGAAAACATGAAAAACACGAGTTTTGAGACGCCTCTGAAACCATGTATCGGTGGTTACGGTAGCTAGAAATCACTCCGGAAACCGGAAAATGTCTGCTATAGCCACTACAAATGGGTAGAAAACATGAAAAAGACGAGGTTTGGCGACACCCGTCTAACCATGTATCGGTGGTGACGGTCGCTGCAAATCATCCCGTAAACCGAAAATTATGCGCTATAGCCAATGAAAATGGACAGAAAATATGAAAAATATGTGTTTTGACAATGCCCCTAAAATCATGTATCAGTGGTCATGGTCGCTAGAAATTTTCCCCGGAAACGAAAATTGTGCGTTATAGCCCACAAAAATGGGCACTAAACATGAAAAAATGTGAGTTTTGCCGACGCTCGTCTAACCATGTATGGTCATAGTCGCAGGAAATTTTCCTGGGAAGTGCAAACTATGATATATATCCCACGAAAATGGGCAGAAAACATGAAAACTATGCGCTATAGCCCATGAAAATGGGCAGAAAACATGAAAAATGAGAATTTTGGCGATGCCCCTCAAACCACGTATTGGTGGTCACGGTTGCTGGATATTATCCTAGGAAGAAAAATTGTTCGCTAGCCCACAAAAATGGGCAGAAAATATGAAAAAGACGAGTTTTGGCGACACCCATCTAACCATGTATCGGTGGTTACAGTAGCTATAAATCGTCCCAGAAACCGAAAAATGTTCGCTATATCCACTAATATTGGGCATAAAATATGGAAAATATGAGTTTTGATGACGCCTCTAAAACCTGTATCAATGGTCACGGACGCTAGAAATTGTCCCGAAAACTGGAAACTATACACTGAAAACATGAAAAAAAAGAGCTTTGGCGATGCCCCTCAATTCATGTATCGGTGGTCACTGTCACTAGAAATTATCGCGGGAACCGAAAATTGTGCGCTATAGCCCATGAAAATGGGCAGAAAACATGAAAATGGAGAGTTTTGGCGATGCCCCTCGAACCATGTATCGATGGTCAAGGTCGCTGGAAATAGTCCCAGGAAGAAAAAATTGCGTGCTAGAGCCAACGAAAATGGGTAGAAAACATGAAAAAGGTGAGTTGTTGGTGACACCCGCATCAGTGGGTACGGTAGCTGGAAATCATCCCAAAAACTGTGCACTATAGCCAACAAAAATGGATATAAAATATGAAACCGAAAACTCTGCACTATAGCCCACGAAAATGGGTATAAAACATGAAAGAAAAGAGTTCTCGCAATGCCCCTCAAACCATGTATCCGTGGTCACGGTCGCTAGAAATTGTCTTGGGAACCAAAAGTTGCGTGCTATAGCCGACAGAAATGGGATGAAAACATGAAAAAAACGAGTTTTTCCGATGACCCTCAAACCATGTATCGGTGGCTACGGTAGCTAGAAATGATACCGGAAACCGAAAAATGTGCGCTACATCCACTGAAATGGGCAAAAAATATGAAAAAGGCGAGTTTTGGTGATGCCCCTCAAACCATGTATTGGTGGCAATGTTCAAGAAATCGTGAATCGCTAACTTATCGGTCAGCCCTAAAATGGAGATTAATCGCTTATCGGACGACTAATCGATTTTATCGGTCGGCCATTTATCGGCTTAATCTTTTGTGAATTCTAATTTTCAGCAGTAAATTTTATATAATATGCTATGCATAGATAATATTGAAGCATTGAACAGAAGTATTACCTTGATTTCTTACATTTGAATCAATAAGAATGAAAATTTTGAGCTAATGTATAGTTCTACAAGACAATAGAACAAAAATAACGACTGTCAGACCGAATTTCAGCGAAATTTCATTGAAAATCGGCCAAAATATCGGTCATCGGACTGAAAATTGACCAAAATATCGGTGTAGTGATAAATTAGCCGAGATGCTAAAATCTTATCGGTTACCACCCGATTCACGATAAATCGGTATCTCGGCCGATTTTTTGAACAGTGATTGGTGGTCACGGTCGCTGTAAATTTTCCTGGGAACCAAAAATTGCGTGCTATAGCCCATGAACATGGGATGAAAACTTGAAAACGGCGATTTTTGCCTATAACCCTCAAACCAGGTATCGGTGGTTACGGTAGCTAGAAATCATCTTAGAAACTGAAAAATGTGCGCTACAGCCACTGAAAATGGGTAGAAAACATGCAAATTTTGAGTTTTGACGACGCCCCTAAAAATATGTACGGTCACGTTTGCCATAAGTTGTTCCAGACACAGAGAACTGTGCAGTCTAGCCCATGAAAATGGAAAGAATACATGAAAAGGGAGAATTTTGGCGATGCCCCTCAAACCATATATCGGTGGTCACGGTTGCTGGAAATTGTCCCGGGAAGTTAAAACTGTGAACCATATAACCCATGAAAATGGGCAGAAAAGATGAAAACTATGAGTTTTGACGACGCCGCTAAAACCATGTACCGGTGGTCATGATCGCCATTAATTGTCGCAGAAACAGGAAACTGTGTAGTATAACCCATGAAAAATAGGCAAAAAACATGAAAAGGGAGAATTTTGGCGATGCCCCTCGAACCATATATCGGTGGTCACTGTCGCTGGAAATTGTCCTAGGAAGTGAAAACGGTTAGCTATAGCTCACGAAATGTCCAGAAAACATGAAACCTATGCGCTATAGCCTACGAAAATGGGCAGAAACCATGAAAATGAGAGTTTTGGCGATGAACCTCAAATCATGAATTGGTGGTCAAGGTCGCTGAAAATTGCCCCGGCAAGCAAAAATTGCATGCTATAGCTCACGAAAATGGGCAGAAAACATGAAAAATAAGGGTATTGATGATGCCCCTAAAACAATTTATCGATGGTCATGGTCGCCAGAAATTGTCTTGAAATCGAAAAGTGTGCACTATATTCCATGAAAATGGGCACAAAAAATTGAAAAATGGGAGTTTTAGAGATGCCCCTCAAACCATGAATCGGTGGTCACGGTCGCTGGAAATTTGCCTAGGAACCGAAAACTGTGCGCTTTAGCCCACGACAATAGGCAAAACACATGAAATATGCGAGTTTTCGCATTGTCACTCAAACCATGTATCAGGGGTTCACGGTCGCTGGAAATTGTCCACTCGCTATAGCCCACATAAATGGGTCGAGAATATGAAAAAGGCGAGTTTTGTCGATGCCCGTCTAGCAATGTATGGTCACGGTCGCTTGAAATTATCCTAGGAACGGAAAACTGTGACCTACAACCCACAAAAATAGAGGCAAAAAACATGAACAACACGAGTGTTCGTGAAGCCTCTCAAAATCGTCCCCGAAACGGGAAAATGTGCTCTATAGCCCATGAAAATGGGTAGAAAACACGAAAACTGTGAGCTATAGCTACGAAAATGGAGGTAGAAAACATGAAAAAGACGTGTTTTGGAGACACCCGTCTAACCATGTATCGGTTGTTACGTAGCCAGAAATCATCCCAGAAACCAAAAAAAAATGCGCTATACTCAACGAAAATGGGCAGAAAATATGAAAAATATGAGTTTAGATGACGCCCCTAAAACAATGTATTAGTGGTTACGGTCGCTAGAAAATGTCCCGTAAACCAAAAATTGTGCATTATAGCCCACGAAAATGGGCAAAAAACATGAAAAGGGAGATTTTTGGCGATGCCCCTCAAACCATGTATCGGTGGTCACGGTCGCTGAAAATTTTCCTGGGAACTGAAAACTATATGCTATAGCTCACGAAAATGGGCAGGAAATATGAAAAAGGCGAGTTTTGGTGACTCCCGTCTAACCATGTATCGGTGGTTACGGTAGCTCCAAATCATCCCGAAAACCGAAAAATATGCGCTATAGCCACTAAAAATAGGCAGAAAACATGAAAAATATGAGTGTTGATGACACCCCTAAAACCATCGTTTTCTGGGCAGAAAACATGAAAAATAAGAGTTTTGGAGATGCCCTCAAACCATGTATCGCTGGTCACAGTCGCTGGAAATTTGCCCGGGAACCAAAAACTATGCGCTATAGCGCACGACAATAAGTAGAAAAATTGAAAAATGCGAGTTTTGGCGATGCCCCTCAAACCATGTATCGATGGTCACGATTACCGTCCACAAAAATGGGATGGAAACGTTAAAAAGGCGAGTTTTACCGATTACCGTCTAGCCATGTATGGTCACGGTCACTGGAAATTGTCCCAGGAACTGAAAACTGTAAGCTTTAGCCCACAAAAATGGAGGTTGGAAACATGAACACCACGAGTTTTCGTGAAGCCTCTCAAAATATATATAAATGGTAACGGTCGCTGGTGAAAATGAAAATGCGAGTTTTGGTGACACCCGTCTAACCATGTATCGTTTGTTACAGTAGCTGCAAATTATCCCGGAAAATAGCAAATGAAAATGGGCAGAAAATATGGAAAATATGAGTTTTGATGACGCATCTAAAACATGTATCAGTGGTCACGGTCGCTAGAAATTGTCCCGAAAACCAAAACTATACACTAAAAACATGAAAAATGAGAGTTTTTGTGATGCCCCTCAAACCTTGTTTCAGTGGTCACGGTCACTGGAAATTATCCGGGGAACCCACGAAAATGGGCAGAAAACATGAAAATGGAGAGTTTTGGCGATGCCCCTCGAACCATGTATCAGTGTTCACGGTCACTGAAAATTGTCCCGGGAAGAAAAAATTGCACGCTATAGCCCACGAAAATGGGCGGAAAACATGAAAATGTGAGTTTTGGCGACACCCGCATCAGTGGGTACGGTAGTGAAAAATGTGTGCTATAGCCAACGAAAATGGATAGAAAATATGATAATATGAGTTTTGACGACGCCCAAAAGCCATGTTTCGGTAGCAAGGAATTGTCCCAGAAACCGAAAACTGTGCCCTATAGCCCACAATAATGGGCATAAAACATGAAAAAAAGAGTTTTTGCGATGCCCCTCAAACCATGTATCGGTGTGTACAATCGCTGGAAATTGTCATGGGAACAAAATATTGCGTGCTATAGCCCACACAAATGGGATGAAAACATGAAGAGGCAAGTTTTGCCGATGACCCTCAAACCATGTATCGGTGGTTATGGTAGTTATAAATCATCCCGGAAACCGAAAAATATGCACTATGGCCCACGAAAATAGGATGAAAACATGAAAAAGGCGAGTTTTGCCGATGACCCACAAACCATGTATCGCTGGTTACAGTAGCACGAAAATAGGCAGAAAACATGAAAAAGGTGAGTTTTGGCGATACCCGCATCAGTGGTTACGGTAGCTAGAAATTATCCCGGAAAATGAAAAATGGGTGCTATAGCCAACAAAAATTGATAGAAAATATGAAAAAATGAGTTTTGACGCCTCCCAGAAACCATGATTCGGTGGTCACGATAGCCAGAAATTGTCCCGGAAACCAAAAAATGTGCACTATAGCCCACAAAAATGGGCATAAAACATGAAAAAAAGATGTTTCACGATGCCCCTCAAACCATGTATCGGTGGTCACGGTCGCTAAAATTGTCCTAAGAACCAAAAATTGTGCGCCATAGCCCACAAAAATTAGCAGAAAACATGAAAACAGCGAGTTTTGGTGATGCCCCTCAAATCATGTATCGGTGGTCACAGTCGCTGGAAATTTTCGTGGGAACAAAAAATTATGCATTATAGCCCACGAAAATGGGATGAAAACATGAAAAAGGCGAGTTTTGCCGATGTCCCACAAACCATTTATCGCTGGTTACGGTAGCTAGAAATCATCCAAGAAACCGAAAAATATGCGCTACATCCACTGAAAAAGGGTAGAAAACATGAAAATTTTGAGTTTTGACGGTGCCCCTCAAACCATGTATCGGTGGTCACGATTGCCATAAATTGTCCCGAAAACGGAGAACTATGCATTATAATCCATGAAAATGGGCAGAATAAATGAAAAGGGAGATTTTTAGTGATGCCCCTCAAACCATATATCGTTGGTCACAGTTGCTGGAAATTGTCCTGGGAAGTGAAAAATTTGAGCTATAAGCCATCAAAATGTGTAGAAAACATGAAAACTATGTGTTATAGCCCACGAAAATGGGCAGAAAACAAGAAAAATATGGGTTTTTACGACGCCCCTAAAACCATTTGACGGTGGTCATGGTCGCCATTAATTGTCCTAGAAACGGGAAACGGTGCAGTATAGCCCATGAAATGGGCAGAATACATGAAAAGGGAGAGAGTTTTGGCGATGCCCCTCAAACCATATATCGGTGATCACAGTTGCTGGAAATTGTCCTGGGAAGTGAAAATTTGAGCTATAAGCCATCAAAATGTGTAGAAAACATGAAAACTATATGTTATAGCCCACGAAAATGGGAAGAAAACATGAAAAATATGGGTTTTTACGACGCCCCTAAAACCATGTGACGGTGGTCACGGTCGCCATTAATTGTCCTAGAAACGGGAAACGGTGCAGTATAGCCCATGAAATGGGCAGAATACATGAAAGGGGAGAGAGTTTTGGTGATGCCCCTCAAACCATATATCGGTGCTCACGGTCGGTGGAAATTATCCCGAGAAGTGAAAAATGTGAGCTATAGCTCATGAAAATGGGTAGAATACATGAAAACTATCCGCTATAGCCCACGAAAATGGGCAGAAAACATGAAAAGGAGAGTTTTGGCGATGCCCCTCAAACCATGTATTGGTGGTCATGGTCGCTGGAAATTGTCCTGCCAAGAAAAAATTGCACGCTATAGCCCGCAAAAATAGGCAGAAAACATGAGAAGGCGAGGTTTGGTGACACCCGTCTAACCATATATCGGTGGTTACGGTAGCTGCAAATAATCCCGGAAACCAAAAAAATGTGTGCTATAGCCAATGAAAATAGGCAGAAAATATGTAAAATATGAGTTTTGATGACACCTCTAAAACCATGTATCAGTGGTCACGGTCGCTACAAATTGTCTCGAAAAAAGAAAAATGTACACTAAAAACATGAAAAAGGAGAGTTTTGGCGATGCCCCTCAAACCATGTATCGGTGGTCATGGTCACTGGAAATTATCCCAGGAATCGAAAACTGTGCGCTATAGCCCACAAAAATGGGCAGAAAACATGAAAAAACACGAGTTTTTCCGACGCCTCTGAAACCATATATCGGTGGTTACGGTAGCTAGAAGTCACCCCAAAAACCGAAAAATGTACGCTATAGCCACTGAAAATGGGCAGAAAACATGAAAAATATGGGTTTTGAAGACGCCTCTAAAACCGTGTACCGGTGGTCATGGTCGCCATAAATTGTCCTAGAAACGGAAAACTGTGCGCTATAGCCCATGAAAATGGGCAAAATACGTGAAAAGGGAGATTTTTGACCATGTATGACCACGGTCGCTGGAAATTGTCTTGGGGACCAAAAATGGCGCGCTACAACCCACAGATATGTGCAGAAGACATGAAATAGGCGAGTTTTGCCGATGCCCGTTTAACCATGTATGACCACGGTCGCTGGAAATTGTCCCGGTAAGTGAGAAATGTGAGCTATAGCCCACGAAAATGAGCAGAAAACATGAAAACTATGCGCTATAGCCACGAAAATTGGCAGAAAATGAAAAAGGAGAGTTTTTGCAATGCCCCTCAAACAATGTATTGTTGGTCACGGTCGGTGGAAATTTTCCCGGGAAGCAAAAACTATGCGCTATAGCCCACGAAAATAGATAGAAAACATGAAAAAGGCGATGCCCCTCAAACCATGTATCGATGGTCACGGTCACCGGAAGTTGTCCTGGAAACCAAAAAGTACATGCTATAGCCCAAGGAAATGGGACGAAAACAAATAAAAAAGCGAGTTTTTCCGACGCCCGTCTAACCATATATGGTCACGGTTGCTAGCAATTGTCCCGGAAATTTAAATATCGTCAAGACAAACACCTCAAATCTCGATACATATGGATGGTTACATGATCAATCTCATCCAATCCCCTTTTACCTCACATGCCTACAGAGAACTACTCGTACATGATGATGGAGAGTAAGCATATGGGTGTTGGTGATGACGTTTGTGGCGATGATGATGGAGAAGACCTTGAAATTCCCCTCCCCGACGTGGAGGGCAAGACCAATCTGACCCCCAAAATGAAGATCGTGGATGTGGTGGTGTTCTGTTTCACGAAAGGGTCCGTTCTCCTGGATTTCTAGGTTTTTCAAGTATATATGAGGGTGGCCAAGATGACGCTCTAGGGTCCAAATGGCCTGGGTGGCGCACCTAGTTAAGGGGGCGCGCCACCTATGCTCTTTTGAGCCTCGTGGCCCCCCTCGTGTGATTCCAAAGCCCGGGCTCCTTGTTTTGGTTAAAAAAATCTGCGTGGTATTTTTCCTTTGATTTTTAGGTGTCCAGAAGGTGTCCGAAAAAGAAGAAAAAAAATGAGGTTTTCTGCCTCCCAGAAATTAAATACCAATGAAAGGGACTTTGTAGAAAAGTCTCATAAATCAACTAAAAGTCATAAAAGTCATAAATAATGATAGATCATGGCAAACAAATTAAAATAGATTCTATAAGTTACTATATTAATGATGCAAAATGCATGTATCCCCGCTGCGGTAGCATGGACTGTGGTACCCACTATGTTCGATGTGCAGACTTGTGCCAACGTTCGGCACATGCGTCGTCAACTCCAGCAGCTGTGCTAGGAAGATCTCTCCACCGCACAGTACATGCACAAGATGAAAGCCCTGGCTGGTATCATGGCGGACGCCGGGGCTCATCTCTCCGACAACGAGCTTATCGACTACATCATCGCCGTGCTCGGCTCCTGTTTCAACGCCACCGCTACATCTCTCACGGTTGGTAACAAATATGTGTTCTATGATGATTTTTCCTCTTGCTCGAGGCTCTCCAAACGCAGCAGGCTCAGTATACGAACTTGTCCTCTTTGGCGAACACCGCCTCACGGCCCGGCTCGTTGACCAACAGTGAAGAAAGTGGCTAACACTTCCGGGGGCATGACATTGACTCAACATAAGTATGCGCTTGATCTTCTTCATCGTGTCGGTAAGGAGAACTGCATCACTACGGGAACCAGTCAAGGTGCCGACGGCCGGCGGCCGTCGGCACAGCTTGCTTTGCCTTCGGCACAGGCTTGTGCCGACGGCAGCCGTCGGCACCTTGCCGTCGGCACAATAACGCCTCGGCACAGTCAAAGTTGCCGTCGGCACAGGCTGGCCGTCGGCATAGCATCCTGTGCCGACGGCAAAGCCGTCGGCATAGAAATAACGCCGTTTGGTAATTCTGGCTCGAATTTTTTCAAAAAAAAAATTAAATTTTTTCAAATTTTTTTTTTCATATTTTTTATCCCAATTTTTTTAATCTCTCACATGCACCATTTTAACTCTAACTACACTTAGGGTGTGTTTGGTAGCCCAGCCGAACCCAGATATTCTCCTCTCACCCTAGCCCAACCAGCAAAATGTTGTTTGTTAGACTGGGTTGGCTCATCTCAACACTGCCGAACTCGTACGAAAAATGCCTCTCAGCCAGGCCGGGTTGCGAAGCTCAAATCGAGCTTCACAACTCGACCAGGCTGAACACATCCCGCAAAACTCGCGCGTCCCGTCCCCCCCACCCCCACCTCTCTCTCTCTCTCCCTCATTTTCCTCCAATCTCCTCTCCCGTCCCGGCCACCTTCCTCACGCGCTCAAGCTTTCTCCTCTCCCGCCGGCCTTCTAGGAGCAGGGAACCACGCCGCTGCCTCCCTCCCGTCCTCCTCTCATGTCGCCCGAGCAGGAGCAGGACGAAGGGCCGCCAGGACGCCGCCTCGACGCGCCGCCAACCTCCTCGAACCGCCGCTCGGACCCTGCCTCGACGTGCCGGTCAGGACGCGACGCACCGGCAGAACGCGTCGCCCGGACCTTGCCTCGACGCGCCTCCCGTGCGACGCCAGCACGCCGCCTCGATGTGCCGCCAGGTCGCTGCCCATCGTCGGGCCAGCACGCGCCGCCAGGTTGGCCCGCATCGGGCCAGGACGTTCCGCCATCGCACCTTGAAAAAGAAAGGACCCGATTGCTTTTTGTTTTTCTGCTCAAGGACCTTTGCGTAATTTTTTTGGCACAGCACGTCTCAACACATACAACCTATGCCAAACAACATCTCAACTCATCATCTCTCAACTGATACAGACTACCAAACAAGCAACAAATCTGAGTTGGGCATGTATGAGGTCAGCTTGTGTGAGGGGAGATAGTTATTATGAGGTGGCACAGGCTACCAAACACACCCTTAATATTAGGTCAAATTCCACTCATGGTCAAACTTCCCGGTCAGTCACCCATCCTCACACTACTCCACCCCTAGCACGCTTAACTTCTTGGTTCCATTTAGACTAGATTCCATGAAAGAAATGACACTTTGTTGACAATAATACCATATTAATACTATTAACCCTTATTACTTGATGTTGCACATCATTATTTTTTGAATTCCAAACAATTACCTACATAAACTACAAGAATAAGTATATTAATCTTGAATTCAAATGGACAATAAAATGATTTATTGTTTTCTTTTTTATTTAATATGGAATAATTAATATCTTTAAATCTGTAAATCAAAATTTGACAAATAATATGTCTAAATCGATTAGAAAAATGAGAGGAATCCAAATATGACATCTATATCATATTTTGAATCTAAAAATATTTTTTCCAAAAATCTTGAGCATTAGATCATGTACCAGTATTTCAAATCTGGCCGGCCTCCTACCGATTCGGCAGGAATTTGTCTTTTTCATGAGGGGTGGACAGAAAGGTTTCAGATACACCGGTTGAGAAATTTTGCATCTTAGTTGGTCTAGTATTTTTTTTAAATGTGTTGGTACCAATGTCAATCTTTAATTTGGTGGTTGCTTCACAAAACACCCCGTTTTCGGCACCTCAAAAATGGAAAATGCTTTTTTCGTGCGATAAAATGGAAAACTTCCTCCTGCAATATCGTAAGACATCCCAAGATGCACATGTGTGCACAATATGGGCACATTATCACAAACTATGCCGCGATTCTATCCATAACATGGTCGTTTGACCTAAATGTCATGAAACCTCGAACATGATAGCTCATTTTGTGAAGGATTTTTTGTGATGTTCGCAATTTTCCAACTTTAATATTTTTCCTTGCAACTATGACACATAATATGACACCACGTGAAGGTTTCACATTGTTTGGATCGTTTTTGATTTTTTTATGCCTGTTTCAAACTATATTCAAAACGGCGGGCAAGAAGATCCTTTGCCCGGGCCTGAGGCTCGCCAAACTTGCACTGGATCTCTGATGAAATAGCATGTTGTGAATCTAAAATGATTTTTACAAAAAATCTTGAGCAATATTTCATGTACCTGAGTTCAAATCTGGTCGGCCTCCTACCGATTTTAGGAATTTATCTTTTTCATGAGGGTGGACAGAAAGGTTTCAGATACACCGGTTGAGAAATTTTGCATCTTAGTTGGTCTAGTATTTTTAAAAATGTGTTTGTACCAATGTCAATCTTTAATTTGGTGGTTGCTTCACAACACCCCGTTTTCGGCACCTCAAAAATGGAAAATGGTTTTTTCGTGCGATAAAATGGAAAACTTCCTCCTGCAATATCGTAAGACATCCCAAGATGCACATGTGTGCACAATATGGGCACATTATCACAAACTATGCCGCTATTCTATCCATAACATGGTCGTTTGACCTAAATGTCATGAAACCTCGAACATGATAGCTCATTTTGTGAAGGATTTTTTGTGATGTTCGTAATTTTCCAACTTTAATATTTTTCCTTGCAACTATGACACATAATATGACACGCGAAGGTTTCACATTGTTTGGATCGTTTTCGATTTTTTATGCCCGTTTCAAACTATATTCAAAACGGCGGGCAAGAAGATCCTTTGCCCGGGCCTGAGGCTCGCCAAACTTGCACTGGATCTCTGATGAAATAGCATGTTGTGAATCTAAAAATGATTTTTACAAAAAATCTTGAGCAATATATCATGTACCTGTAGTTCAAATCTGGTCGGCCTCCTACCGATTCGGCAGGAATTTGTCTTTTTCATGAGGGGTGGACAGAAAGGTTTCAGATACACCGGTTGAGAAATTTTGCATCTTAGTTGGTCTAGTATTTTTTAAAAATGTGTTGGTACCAATGTCAATCTTTAATTTGGTGGTTGCTTCACAAAACACCCCGTTTTCGGCACCTCAAAAATGGAAAATGGTTTTTTCGTGCGATAAAATGGAAAACTTCCTCCTGCAATATCGTAAGACATCCCAAGATGCACATGTGTGCACAATATGGGCACATTATCACAAACTATGCCGCGATTCTATCCATAACATGGTCGTTTGACCTAAATGTCATGAAACCTCGAACATGATAGCTCATTTTGTGAAGATTTTTTGTGATGTTCGCAATTTTCCAACTTTAAAATTTTTCCTTGCAACTATGACACATAATATGACACCATGCGAAGGTTTCACATTGTTTGGATCGTTTTCGAATATTTTATGCCCGTTTCAAACTATATTCAAAACGGTGGGCATGCTGATCTTTTTCATTTTAAATATTTCAAGTTTGATATTTTTCCAAGATAGAACTTATTTTTCTGAAAATTTTGATATATTATTTGTATTTTTCTGAATTATAATGATTTAGTTATGATTTTTTTAAGATTAATGTCGTAAAATGGAAAATAGCTATGCCGACGGCTTTGCGTCGGCACTGAAATATATGCCGACGGCTTTGCCGTCGGCACAGGCCTGACGCTGTTAGCTCGCCGTCACGGCGGAGAGGCTATGCCGACGGCCGAAACTGTGCCGACGGTTGCCGTCGGCACAGACCTTCATGTGCCGACGGTTTACCTGTGCCGACGGCTGAGCTACTGGCCTGGCCATAACGAGTCCTGTGCCGACGGCCCCGATATTTTGCCGTCGGCACCTTGACTGGTTCCCGTAGTGCATGTCCACTTCAACTCCTTTGGTTCCTATGGAGAAGTTGGCCCGAGATACTGGTTTCCCATTGGATACTGAAGATTGTTTCCGGTACCACAACATTATCGATGGTCTACAATATTTGCCACTCACTAGTCTAGATATATCGTTCGATGTCAACAAGGTGTGTATGTTCATCTCTCAGCCTATGGAGTTACACTAGGAAGCCGTTCAGCATATTTTGTGCTGTGTCAAAGGAATGCTGAACACCGTCTTGACTATCCACAAGTCAACTTCTGTGGGTATTAGCATTTTTACAGATGTGGATTGGGCAGGTTGTGTTGATTATCATCGCTCTATTGGAGGCTTTGCGATATTTGTTGGGTCCAACCTTGTGTCATGGAGTTCCAGGAAACAGCCCACAACCTTATCGAATGGCGCTGCTGAAGCTATTTGGGTCGAGTCTTCGCTAAAATAACTTGGGGTTCACCAGCAACGAGTTTCCATCCTATGGTGTGATAACCAAAGGGCCACTTGTCTAACGACAAATCACGAAGCGCATAGAGATCAATTTCCAGTTTGTGTGTGAGCGGGTAGTTGATGGTGACTTAGAGGTGAGGTTTATTTCTTTAGATCATCAGTTGGCCAGCTGATGTATTTACTAAACTGGCAACACGACAAATGTTAGATCGATTCAAGACCAATCTAAACCTTGTACTAGTTTAGATTAAGGGAGTGTATTAGAATCGATCATTGCCTGTACCGTACGTACGTATGTATTGTACCCTGTCATGTTGATATGTAAAGAGATCACCGGTGGGCATGTTGCCACACCGAAAACCCTAAAACTTAATTCTGTTGCCTGGCCTCTTGCACTGAAATCTCAGGGGTCTGACAATGGTGACAAGCTGAGGAAACAATCTTTCAGCTCTGTTAGGCCTCAGGATATGCAGTTGGGTTAAACAATGAATATGATAGCCCTAGGTAGGTTCGTCGTAACCCATCTCCTATCCCCGTAACCCATATCCCACCCCCGTGTGGCGGCGCACCGTGCCGCACCGGGGTGCCCCTGCCGCCCCTCCCCTTCCTCTCCTCCTAGGCGCCCCCTCATGCCGCTGCTGGAGGCGTCGCCGGGAAAAGCCCATGTGGCGTGGTGGCGGCGGCGGCGGAGATCCTTCGCCACCATGGAGGCGCAGCGGCGGCGCCCACTCCGGCCATCTGCGGCCATTTGCAGGCGACGAAGGCAGCTTGGGGACCCCGGCGGTCTGACGCGGCGGGTGCGGCGTGGGGCGGGAGGGCCCGATCTGACCTCAGATGGGCTTGGCCGGGCCATGTACTGCACCTCGACAACCTCGATGTTCGCAGCCGGCGGTGCTCCTAGGGTGGTTCTGCAGCGTGAGGAATCCATGTTGGTGGTGGTATCCTCTTTCGCCGGAGGGGATCGACTCGTTTGTGGCTATTTTGGCGGGTCTCGCAATCCGTCATCTAGTCCCCGACGGCGAGGCGTGGCTGCCGGTGAAAGCCGGCCCTGACTTCGGTCATGGCGGACGATGGCGGCGCCTATTTATCGCTACCTTTTGGAGACATTGTCTCTGCAGTATGCATTTTCTTCTCGCATGGGCTGCTCCGAGGGAAACCCCAGATCCGGGTATCCCGGATGGGATGATGGCGGCGGGCAACGCCGTTTTACCTGTTGGGGGCATCGTTTTTGGAGTAGACAACGGATGGTGGTGGTGCTGAGGTGGAGCGGTGTGCTTCTGCACTGTCGGTGTCGTCGAGTCTCGGTTGCATGGTGCAGCCGCGTCTTGGAGACGGACACTGTGTGATGGACGCGCGCAGGATGATGTTGTCGTCTGGCATCGTGGTGGCGTCGATGGCGTCTGGCAAGGTCAATGCGTTGATCTCTCTTGGAGATGGGTTCGCTGAAGACGGCGGTGGCGATTCTACGTACGGCGTATACAATGGTGTCCGCTGAGGGTATGCTAGACTGATTGTGCTTCTCACGTGTCAATGGGTGGCTTGGGCAGACACTCGGTTTTAATGATGTGCGTTGGTGTGAGGTCAGAGTACTGGCTCTGTTCTTGGACACTCCCTTTTATCATTCTTTTAGGTTTAGCGAGTTGTCGCTAGGAAGGTGGCTTCGAATTAATCTTTGTATTTATGTTATAAGGTTTTGTGAATAATTTAATAAAAAAAGTTATGTTCATCCTTTCGACGGATACTCCCATTTCGAAAAAGGTAGGTTCTTCGTGGGCACGAGCATGTAAACCAGGACGTGCATGCACGTGCGGGCTCTTTCGATAAATAGTCAAACCTTGTGTTAGTTAAGCATATACTCATATATGATACGCTCAGAATCATAACCAAGCGGACAGGTGGTTTCATTATTCAAAGGCGCCCAAGGCGTTTTCACTAAATGTTAAGCCTGAATGCGGTTTGAGAAGGGAGGACGACACGCGTCCATGCTTGGTCCAAGCAGCATAGGTGCACATGGGAAGGAAATCCTATACGACCTGGATCGTACCACCCGTCGGTGGACCAAGCCGTCTGTTTGCCACATAGCACAACGAATCTCAAAGCTTCTGCTCCTTAATCACTTGTTCATCAATTCCGTAATTAAATCGTAAATCCTAATTCAGTTCCTTTCTCAGCATCTTCTTGCCGTGGCGCCGCTGCGCCGCCGTGCTAGCTGTGTCGTGGATCCGTCCACGCTCGCTGCTCTCCCTCAACATCCACGGTCAACCTCTGGGGCGCCCGGCGGCACCACCAACACTGCAGCTGCCATGGAAAATCTTCTCGGCGCTCTGTGGAGCAGCTCCTTCACGATGCTGTCGCTGGCGGCGGGCGCTCGAGCTGCAGCTGCCATGGCCAACCTCCTTTGCGTCCTGCACTGAACCTCCTTCCCGACGCCTTGGAGGCGCTGTGCACAGCGGCGTTCGGCTGCCATGTCCGTTCCATGGCCGTCCGCCAGTACGTCGTCTGGTCATCGTCGTCAAGGTCGTTCACCATCTTGACGGACAGGCCCTCGCAAGAAGAAAAGGAATAGAAGATGAATCGCAAGGTAGAGGAACAGTTCGGGGATGGTTTGGTCCTCGTGGAATTGGAGATTTGATTAGGGATAAGTAATTAAGGGGCCATAAACTTTAAGATTCGTTCTGCTACGTGGCAAGCGAACGACTTGGTCCACCGACGGGTGGTATGACCCAGGTCGTATAGGATTTCCTGGAATAGGATTTCCTGCGGAAGGAAATCCTATACGACCTGGGTCGTACCATCCCGATCGGTGGACCAAGTCGTTCGCTTGCCACGTAGCAGAACGAATCTTAAAGTTTATGGCCCCTTAATTACTTATCCCTAATCAAATCTCCAATTCCACGAGGACCAAACCATCCCCGAACTGTTCCTCTACCTTGCGATTCATCTTCTATTCCTTTTCTTCTTGCGAGGGCCCGTCCGTCAAGATGGTGAACGACCTTGACGACGACGACCAGACGACGTACTGGCGGACGGCCATGGAACGGACATGGCAGCCGAACGCCGCTGTGCACAGCGCCTCCAAGGCGTCGGGAAGGAGGTTCAGTGCAGGACGCAAAGGAGGTTGGCCATGGCAGCTGCAGCTCGAGCGCCCGTAGTGCCGCCAGCGACAGCATCGTGAAGGAGCTGCTCCACAGAGCGCCGAGAAGATTTTCCATGGCAGCTGCAGTGTTGGTGGTGCCGCTGGGCGCCCCAGAGGTTGACCGTGGATGTTGAGGGGGAGCAGCGAGCGTGGACGGATCCACGACACAGCTAGCATGGCGGCGCAGCGGCGCCACGGCAAGAAGATGCTGAGAAAGGAACTGAATTAGGATTTACGATTTGATTACGGAATTGATGAACAAGTGATTAAGGAGCAGAAGCTTTGAGATTCGTTGTGCTACGTGGCAAACAGACGGCTTGGTCCACCGATCGGGATGGTACGACCCAGGTCGTATAGGATTTCCTTCCAAGCAGGACCTTGCCTATCGACGTGGCGCATGAACCTGCATTACCTATCCATCTATACAGGAGGCAGCTGATCAGCCTCAGACAGACCTGCACCCTCCTCAGATCCATCCACGCGCAAACGCTCACCGGGAGAGAACGGAGAGAAGCACGACCGGCTGCACCAATGGAGGAGGCCACGGCGGTGAGCATCGGCAGGTCCGCGCTGGACGGAGCGCTCCGGTACGCCAAGTCCGCCACGGCGGAGGCGGCGGCCCAGCAGCTCGGAGTCCAGCGCGAGAAGGCCTTCGTCACGGGCGAGCTGGAGATGATGCAGTCCGTCATCCTGGCCGAACGGCCTCGGGAGGGCGAGGTGGCCACGACGTGGGCGAGGCAGGTCCGCGACGTCGCCTACGACGTCGAGGACGGCCTCCGGGACATCGTCCTCCGCGTCCACGGCCAGCCCTGGTGGCGCGGCCTCCTCGACCGCCGCCGTGTCGCCGATGACATGAAGGAGCTTCGCGCCAGGGTGGAGGACGTCGGCATGAGGAGCGTTCGCTACCGCCTCGTCGATTGCACCTCCCGTGTTTCTGACATCCCCGTCGACACTGATGCTGCTGATGCTGCCATGCTCGGCGCCGTGGAGGATGGTACAAGACACGTGAAGAATCAGCAGGTACTAACTAGTTCACAATCTCGCCTAACAAATTAAAGCCATCGGGATATGTCAACTTCGGTACTCTTAGGGCATCTCGAGCGGCCCGACTGAGCGACCATTTGGGTCCGTCAGGCTAAAAAATGTGTCTGGTACCATCTCTAGCGGCGCGACGTATCGTGACCGGGCAGTCCGCTGCGAGGCAAATCCGGCGCATATTTGCGCTAGAATGCGTCGCGACGGACGCTGCGCGGACGCGCAAAGTGTCTGCTCACGTCTCCACTGGGCCCGCCTGGCAGCGAGCCTGTATCGAGGGCATCGCTTCCGCGGTTAGCGCTTCCGCGTCTGCGCCGAGGCCTTCACCATCAATGTCGCGGCTGCCTCTTCTGCGCGGGCGGGCGGCGGCTGGGCTTCTGCGCCGCCTTCAATGGCATCGTTTCCCGCGCGCAGTCGGCCTTAAAAGTCCACCGGCATCGTTCCTCCATCGCCCACACCTCCACTCGCACCACCACTGTTGCAGCACCATGGGGAAGAAGAAAATCGACTTTGAGGGGTCCGGCAGCGGCACCGAGAAGGAGGAGCGACTGGGCAGGGTGGCGCTGCCCGTCAGCGTGGGGAGGCTGATGCACGCGCACTGGACGCCGAGCGACTCCTGGAGGGACGTGCACATGCCTGGTGGCTGGCGGCTCATCTACCACCGGGTGCCCGTCCCTCCCGTTCCTGCGCGCGAGCCAGATAGGACCGCCGAGATCCGGCGAAGGAGGCGGTACCTGCCGCCGGACCTCCGCACCGATCCGGCGTACGCCATCGACTCCGACAGCTGGTGCACGTATCTCGTGTCCGAGAGGGATCGGAGGAGGAGGAGGGCGGGCTTCATGGGCGACAGGGACTTTCCTTTCGACTGTCCACCGCCGCCTCGTCCTCGAAGACACCAGGCGCCTCCGCCTCCAGCACCGCCGGCGCGCCCGGCGTACGTTCCGCCGGTTCCCAACTTGTCGTGGACGGTACCGGAGCTCATCGTGCTCGACAGCGACGAGGAGAAGCAGTAGGCACAGGCGTTTAGGGTTTATTTTCATGTGTTCAACTATGTAAATTATGTTTTCATGTTATAAAAAAATGATTCGAGCAAAAAATGCGTCGTGCTGCTGGAGCCACCCCGATGCAAACGGACGCGCGGTTGATTTCGACCATTTTGGTCGACGCAAACGGACGCGGGCGGATATTTTTGGATGCTGAAAAGCGTCGTCCCGTTGGAGATGCCCTTATTCACTTCTACATGTTAGATGGTTGTGTGCAAAAAAAGCATCAGTCCGAGGTTGCATGTTAGATTTGTTACATACCTATTGCTATGTCAAATGATTTCATGTGGCATGTGGTCATGCAATGTTGAGTGCTAATGTTTTTTGCTATCTTTATGTTCTCGTAGCACTGCTCAACCCCTGATGCGATGCATGATAATCATGTGTTCATGAAAGTGCATGTTTTCCGGTTTTCTAGTTCCTCAATCGTGCGCTTTCAGAATTTCCTTGCAAAGTCAACCCTCTTTTGAACAAATATGACTTGCATATAGGCTACTTGAGCTTCATTTACTATTTTGGTTCGTTGTGTTGTTAGTATTTTTGTGCATTTTAGGACATATATGCGCTTGCCTATCTTTTGAGTGGTTAATCACTGAAACGTGTCTTACTGTTGTTTGGTTGTATTCAGAGTTCTCAAGATGCAACATATTCATCCAAGGAAGTGTGTAGCTCAATGCTACCCTACACTACTGAGAATGAGATACAAGAAGGCCAATCTATTGCACATGTTGATGGAATGAACATGGTCCAAGAGAGGCTCAAGCACACCAACAATCTTGGAGGTCTTACTGAACTGAAGCTTATTGGACGAGAGAAAGAGAAATCTGATATTACTGAACTGATTGTAGAGCACTCCAGCACCCAACAATTCCAAGTCATTGCACTGTGGGGAATGGATGGTGTTGGAAAAACTAGTGTGATCAGAGATATTTACAAGGGACGAGAGGTCAATCACATGTTTGGAGAACAAGCTTTTGTCACGGTCTTACGACCTTTCAAGCTTTAGAATATCCTTAGGAGCTTAGCATTTCAGCTGTACGCAATGAAGGGCTCCATGGATTTCATAGATGATTCCAATACAGATATTGCTTTAATGGGAGTTGAAGACTTGACCGACGTGTTGCTCATGATGCGTTCACAAGAAAAGAGCTGCTTGATTGTTCTTGACGGCCTCTCTTCTACCATGGAATGGGACGAAATATTGCCCACCTTCCTTGCAATGAGAAATCCAAGATTGGTCATTGTGATCACCACAAGGCAGGAGGATATTGCTAAGCATTGTTGCAGAAAACCAGAGTGTATACGCTTCCTCAACGGTCTAGAAGAAGAGGATGCATGTAACCTCTTCACAGAAAAGGTACCAGAAGAGTATTACTCATATTATCTGCTTTATCAGTTGGCCAATAATCTACTTTTGATCCCTATTCAATTTAAAAATTTAAAGGGTCATATTTCAGGTTAGTGTATTGTAAGCACAACACAACCAACCCTCTTTGGAAGACATAGTTCTAAGTGGTTGCGAAATATACAAAATCGGACACCATGTTGTAGGCCATATTTGGAAATGATAAACTTCTGATTGTTCCACCTGCAAAATCAAAACAAAATTACCGATTACATCAACCAGTGCCCGGCCGGTTGGACTAGTTTAGGATTAGCACCCGGACTGTGTTCCATGACTTCACCACTTCTCTTACCAAATTATATAGGTTTGCAGGTTTTTAAAAATCATGTACTTAAGTAATACATATCACAATATACTTTTTTCCAAACTATTTAAAACTATGTGCTCCTTTACAAAAGGTTGATATGAACATGGCACTAGACTACATTGATGCAGGAGAAAACTGTTCAACCACCTTTTCGGTTCAGGTCATGTGACCTACTAGTATTTCTCTTTTTTGTCCTATGTTATGAGCCTAGAAAAATACAAATTCAAATCAAAAAATTACTGAAAAGCTTATACATGAAGAGAATGGATTGAAACATGTAGATGTCAATTTTGATACCAAACATGTTTAAGAGATGTGCACGGTAAGTTACTGCCCATGTATGATTCACAAAAAAAAGTTACTCCCATGTATTATAGTCCATTTTAGAATAACAGATACAGTGTGATTTCGTATTTCATACATATAATTTTTTTCAATACAGAACTATGTCTTGGTTACTCTAATAAAAAAAAAGTAGATAATGAAAAAGATATTTAATTATCTACCTAAATTTTATTGCCAAATCACTACAAAACATATCCTATTGTCTACTCGCCACCCAAACACACACATGATTGTGTTAATAAATAAACGAAGTGACTGGTTTGTATGCTCTCCCGAGTCATTTCAATTGTAGAGAAGTATAAGGACTAATTATTTTAAAAATGATTGCAGGTATTCAAGAATAAGACTACAGATTTGGCTATGCACTATCCTGAGTTGGTTCAAGCCTCAAAACTGATCCTAGACAAATGCAATGGAGTTCCCCTTGCAATAGTCACCATAGGTGGCTTCTTGGCAGAACAACCAACAAAAAGTGTCATGGAATGGATGAAGTTGATTGAGCGTATCAGTGTTGAGATGGTGATGGATCCAAAAGTTGAGGCCGTCAAAACAGTCCTTATGAAAAGTTATGATGGCCTACCCTATTATCTCAAGTCTTGTTTCTTGTATATGTCCATCTTCTTTGAAGGCCGCACGCTTAGCCAAAGGCGTTTGGTGCACCGATGGACTGCAGAAGGTTACTCGCAGGATACATCCATAGCAGATATGTACTTCATGGAGCTTGTTGGAAGAAGCATGATATTAGCAACTCAGACTTCACTTTGCAGCATACAAGGAGCTGACTCATGTCAGCTACATGATCTGATCCGTGATATCTGCATGGCAAAGGCAATGGAGGAAAATCTTGTTTTCAGGCTGGAGGAAGGGTGCAGCTTAAACACTCAGGGTGCCGTGTGTCACCTTGCCATAAGCAGAAATTGGGATGGAGATGAGAGTCAGCTAGAGACTACCGTGGATCTATCTCATGTACGATCATTGATGGTGTTTGGCAAGTGGAGGCCATTTTACATTTCTGCCAAGATGAGGTTTCTTCGTGTACTGGACCTAGAAGGAGCAAAAGGTCTAGCCGGACATCACCTTGAGCACATCGGAGAGCATCTTCATCTGAGATACATTTCTCTAAGAGGGTGTGATGGAGTCTATTACCTCCCAGATTCAGTGGGTTGCCTGAAACAACTCGAGACACTAGATATCAAATACACAGGAATATTGAAACTACCCAAAACCATTAACAAGCTCACCAAGCTCTGTTATCTGAAAGCTGGAAATGAATTCTTTGTCGGAGAAGAACAGTTGATACTATCATGTTGTGCACCTTTGGCTTGTTGCACGACGGGACCCGTACGAGCTTATGCTGTCAAGGTGCCAGTTGGGATTGCGAAACTAAAATCCCTGCACACCCTGCGATCGGTGCACCTTGAATGGGAAAATGTCATCATAGAGGAGATAAAATGTCTCACTAGCCTGCGCAAGTTGGGAGTGTTTGGCATCGACAGGGGTAATAGCCTGGAGTTCTGCTGGGCCCTTTCAGGTCTCTGCAGCCTTGAATCTCTTTCAGTGCATTCATCAGAAAGAGATCTATATGACTGCTTGCAAGGCATAGTAGTCTCACCTCCAGAAAAGCTCCGGACCCTCAAGCTGCATGGCTGGCTGAGAAAATTGCCAAAATGGATCATGGTGCTCCAGAATCTGGTGAAGATAAAGCTAGAGTACACCGAAGTGTCGGGAAATGTTCGAGCAATGCAAGCCCTTGGGAACCTGCCAAACTTGTCCATTCTGAAATTGAAGGAGAGTGCATTTCAGAACGAAGAACCTATCACTTTCCAGAGTGGACTCTTCAGAAGCCTATTGGTGCTCGAGCTTGTTTACCTGGAAGTGGAAGTGGAATCATTGGTGTTCGAGGAAACGTCAATGCCAAAGCTTGAGGTGCTGAGCCTACGACTTGCTGACTGTAAAACAAGCTTTTCTGGGCTGGAATTTCTCCCAAGCATCAAAGAAGTACAACTTTGTGTCCTGGTTAACCCAATGCTTTTCGCAATGGAGGAAAGCATGACTGAAGAAGAAGCAGAAATGGAAGCAGAACGCAGGGAAGACAAAGTCAAGGAGGATATTAGGAATCAGCTCATTAGCAATAAGAATAGCCCCATTCTGAAGGTACAATTAACGATCTAGGTTGACTGTTCTGTGAATCTATGATGAAGATACGGGAGGATCATATGTTAGCTCGAGCTTCGGCATGTGGTCCCTAAACTTACATACCGCTACGGGAGCCAGCTGTGTTGTAGGCTGTGTAGTTTTCGAGTTTTCAGTTGATCATGTGTAGTTGCTCCTTTTTGTTTTCCTTGTTTGGCCTTGGGCAATAGCTCTGTAATTGAACATTACTTCTGTTCATGGTCATCCAGTTTGTCATTACTGTTGTGTCTTCCTGAAGCTTATGTGTGAACCTGACGAGCGATTTCAAGGACATGGTCTGTGGCGGAAGTACATTTCTTACAAGCATGCAGTTCGATGAACTTCTTGTTCAACCTTTGCTTTTCCAGCAAATGTGGTTTTTGAACCTCATCAACTTGTGTTTTGCAACTCACAGAACGCGAAATCCAAAAAGAAGGGACTTCCAAGTTGTAGATGTTGTTCTGTTACCGTTTTCTTCAAGAAGAATCCTTGTATTTTGGTTACCATAAACCGTTTCAGAGCGAAGGTAAACCTATCACTTTCTAGAGTGGCATCTTTTGGAGTCCCATGGCGCTTCATCAAGGTGGAAGCTGAGTTCCTGGAGTTTGAGGCGACGTTGATGCCTTCAGCTCATGAACTCAAAAACTGGTTTCTTCTCTGGGCTCGAGTTCTACGGCTCAGCGTGATGATCTTCGTACATTTTGTGAAACAGATAGAGAATATGACCAGAGAGGAGACGGATAGAGGCAAAAGACAGGAAATACCAAAATAGAACACATCGCCAAGCAGCTTGCTGCCAACCAAAATAGAACCATTCTGAAGGTTCAGTGGGTGGACGTACTGCTTGCTACATCAGTTTTACTCCAGTTTTGATCGAGTTGATCTATCTATCATTGCATTCGATAAAACTCAACTGAACCAGCAAAACGTCTGTCTGTCTGTCATGTACGTACCATAATCTTGCCACACGTCATAGACTTGTCATAATCTTGTGATGCTCTCCCCACTCCATGAACAAAGCATTGGGGGGAGTACAACGACCGTCTATATGCAACTGCTTTAACTACACCCACATATTTCCTGAGTCGAAAAGAGAAACGAGAAATTTGAGCACTGGCTGGCTGGTGAGCTCAGCTCTCAGCTAGCTAGCTGGCGGTTCTCTCCATGCTGTTGGTCCTTGCGTTCTCCCGCATCTTCTCCACGATGGTCCGCCCCTTCTCCTCCACTTGCCGCCGCTTCTCCTCCAGCTTGTCCCCCATCTTCTTCCCCAGGTCCATCATCCGGCTCCGCCTCCCGCTCTTCTGCTTCACGTCCTCCCCCGCCGAGGCCAAGGCCGCTTGCTGCTGCTGCTGTTGCCCTGCAGGTCTGATGGCCCTCAAGGACGTGTACAGGGGGGAGCCCCCCCTTCTCTCTGATGTGTCCTCCGTGGAAAGCAGCGGTTTCCTCAGCTCACTGGCAGCGTCGGGGTGCGAAGGAGAAGTAGTAGTTTCGCTGGACGGAGCCAGACGGGACTGCGCATGAGATGATTCAGCTACAGGGTCCTCAGCTGACTCGTCGATGGATCTCAGTGACTCCTCGCTCCCGGCTGAGGAGTCCCGCAAACTTGGCGCTCCGTTTTTGGTGCTAGCGTCAGCATTGGCAGCACCAGTTTCCTCATGGTGGGTTGGCGTGGCAGCTGCGGCGTGGCTTCTGGTCTCGGTGGGCTCGTGGTTGAGCCAGATGTAAGGTCCATCCTTGAGAGGCGCCCAGTCGTCCTTCTCTGCCAGCATCCAAGGCATGGGAATGCTTTCGCAGTTGGGCAGCACCAAGCTATCACGGAGCGAAGCCTGAACAGAGTGGCGGTGTTTCTCAGCTTGACATGCAAGTTAGCAAAAAAGAAACAACAATGTTTGGAGGAAGGTCATGCTCAAGTACCTTGATTCTGTTACCGATAAGTGATGCAATGCGATTATTGGTGATTTTTCTGTCTCCGACAGAGGATTCCAAGTCCCACTCCAGCTCAGGCATCGACGTGAATCCAAACCAGAGTTGATCCGAGGGAGGGGGCTTCAGATGTATTCGCAAGACACCTCTAACAGATGTAATTTTTATCGCTAGAGACAGTGGAACCTGTTGGTGAAGAAAATGTAATGTTTCTGCAGATATACTATCAACATCTTAAGCTTTTGACATTTTCTTGCATACTTTCACCAGGCAGATGCATTGCAAGCCCACTAATTTAACGCATGCATAAAAACAGATAGGTAAAACACATGAATAGAGTTGGAGACAAAGAGAAGAGCAAACCTGTGAGACGTGATCGGCTATTGAATGCAACATATTTTTCAACCTTGATATCCATCCAGTGCTCTTGGACTGACTAGCATCTGATACAAAGACAATAATGTTTTGGATCACTATCTAATGTATATACAATCAGTCGATGCATCATAATTTTGAGCCCTTCTTATTGGTTAGTGTTATACCAGAATCATCAGGAAATAATAAATGACGATACATGAAACAAATATTTCCACACTGCACAGGGAGGACTGCTCAATGTACAGACTATTAAACTAAGCTCTGAAGCAAGCCTCAGAACATAAAATCCTAACAATGTCTACCTGAAGTCTGTTACAGGGTATACATAACCAACATACGGAACTAACATGCCAAAGACACTAAAGATAGAACTTAATCAGGCCATTCTGCAGAAAGATAATGGTACATTTGTTTCTATTATCCTTTTAAGAATCGTTCAGACATTAGGTCGAACAAGCATAGATATAGTCCAAGGAAGAGCTTAAAACACGTGAATAAGAATTAGTTTAAACAGACCTGCTTCTTCTTTTTCTTCCACTGAAGAATCCGAGTTCCGTGAACCTCTAAATTGGTTACCATACTGCTCAATACTATCGAGAAGCTCCGAATCAACCTCCCCATTAGAGTCTGTTCCGAAGTTGGTTTTCATGAGGTCCTTCTGTAACTCTGGTTCTTCAACCTCAAGCCTCGTTTCAATGTGCAATAGGATTCCACCAGAATATTCAAAATCAACTTCAAAAGCCCACAGCTCATTTAAATCCAGTGGAAGGACTCGCATCGCGTGTACATAAGGTGGGAGTTTTCCAATACTGAAGTCTGTAAGTGTAATTTCACCAACATAAGCTGGGGTCCTCATGCTAGATAATGTTCGCTGCGCAAACCCGCAAATGAAAATCAATAAACAGAAAAGAAAGAAAAATACAACTGATTTCTTCTTTAACAAGAGCATTAAATCTAACCTGTATACGTGCTTTGATGAACTTGTTTATCTCATCATTCATTTTAGCGTCGAAAAAAAGCCGTGAGGACAGAAGGTTCCAGCAGAGTGTACCTTCATCTACAGATTTATCATCTACATTTACATCAGGAAAAGCTGGAAGCTGCCCAGCGTGACTCGAAGGAGCAGTTGGGGCACTGTGTTTCGCTGTATCTTGTGATGAGCTGTTACTGGACTTGTCCTCTTGTGAACCTATAAAAGCTTCAATAAATGGCGCACCCTGATAGCTGCGTATTTTATCCAACATCTTCTTTTCTCCTTGTGTGGATGACGCTGCACCTGTTTTACCCTCTGCCGGAACCTTTGTAGATGCCTTTTTTGCCAACTTCTTGAGGAATAGACGAACTTTGGAAGAGCCGTCCATCTTTGTTTCACTGTCCATAACCTCATGATCCTCAGCTGAAAGTACTGTAGGCTTCAGGAAACATGGGTACTCGGAATTTAATGATGATATGTAATTAGAGAACTCTTTGCTCAACTGAGCATGCCAATTCAATTTCTCCTTGTCTGCAGTAGCTGCAAGACGGAGTGCTTTACACCATGATTCCTTCTCCCATGAAGTCTCAGCATAAAGAAAGCAGACCTTGCTTCCATTATAGATCTCATGTTCCTGGCTTTCCAACTTTATTGGATACCTCTTAGTCCTGAAAATAAGCAACAGTGGTACAATTACATATAGACTGAACTACAGATAAAAACACTTGTACTTTTCCTCTTAAGATATATTCAGATCCTAGAGGAGTTTCCTTTTAAAAACAAAATGTGTGTACGTATTTAAAACGGTTTTAGCAGATTGTCACATGTATACATGAGTTACCCCTGAAACCAAAGCATTCGATGCAATTCATCAAAATACTTCTCAAATTTGTTTGACACATAATAATGAAAGGTCAATATTAAATATCTATTGTCTCATAAAAATTAACAAACTTGCACCTTTACACCTAGAAAGAGATAAATGCTAATTTCTTGTTGAATGGTAAGCATTTCGATTTGTATAGACCACTGACCATTTGCGGGAAGGCATACTGGATGCAGAAACAGCAACAACCGTGCATTTCGAAAGCTCAATCACTGTGTCAAGGACATCAGGAGCAGACAAACTAAGGAAGTGCCCCTTGAGTTTAGCCATCTTCTTTGCAGGAAAAACCTCAACAATACTCTTCTTGTCCTTGGTCTCTTTGAGACCTCCACTTGATAAGCGCTCACTACTAACTTTCGGTAATTTTTCTGGCTCTAGTATCCACAGAGAGCCCTATCAAGACATATGTCAATAAATGTAAAAGGCCATAAAACATCTAAATTAATCACAATTCCAAAGCAATTTGAAAAGGAATGAACTGTAAAGTTAATTAAGCTCCTACAATGGCCTGGTGTTACTCATCAAGTGCATTTTGCATTTTTTTTTTCTTCAACCATCATATTTACAATCTAAGTTGAACAGGTGCAAATTCATATTACATACAGTCCGCGCCTGGACAACAGAACTAGTATAAAGATGTGGTGCAAAGATAAAGGAACACCATGATGCAAACATAGTGGTAGGCAAGAAGCAGTGCTCAGTTGGAAGACAAAGCTAGCGGTACTACTTCTGACCAAGGTCAATCCATATGTATGTTGGCCAACGGCGACCAATTCTGATAATAATCAGAGGCAAAGTGTGCTTACACTCAAGTTCTAGGCTGTTAAGCAGTTACGCCATTATAAGACATGTTGATACAATAAGTAAAGGAATTCTGTAGTGGAGTACATGTGCTGTGCATCCCCCAAATCATTTGATGTGAATCATCCCATTTTCTCTTGAGATTACAGCGAGCATCTAGGAGATGCGGTACGGCAGAGGCATAATAAAAATGTATAATACGTGAAATTGTTCCGAGTTGTGACATTTGTAGACCAGCCAGGTAGGCGTATGAGAAGGGATAGCATGACAACCCTGAGGTACATGTCACTGTCAGAAAGGGGTTAAAAATTGTACTAGCATATATGACATGCAGGAACACACGGTAGCTATTCCCGCTCAAGGACAAGATGGTTTGTCCAAGTTACAGCCGGGACTACATAAACTGGTGCCAAAAGGGGAACAGCAATTTAACGGCCTGAGAAGGCAGCTCTGAACACTCGGAAACCCAACCCCTGTGGGTTTCCCCAGCTCCACTGCTACAACTGGAGAGTTTGAGGTGATTTAACACAAATGCACAGAGAAAATCAGTATACTAAGGTTGCAAGCCAACAGTAACCCAAGTATGCCCCAAATTCGGCCATACTGTAGTTTTGGGGGAAGAGTCAGCATGAATGCACAGTGTTTGTTGCTCCTCCGAATCCAACTACACAAGCAAAGCTACGCGGTTCCATCCACGATCCGGCCCTTGGAACTAACAAAATCCAATTTCAGGAGCTGGTGCCTGGCCTAACTCCGCATCTGCCCCAAGCTCGCTCCGGAACAGTTGCCGCAGTGGCGCGGCCGAATCGAGGAGCCGGGTAAGCTACAGCGTATTAGTACAAGAGCGCGCGCGAAGGCGCGTGTCGGACTCACCTTCTTCTCGTACGGGAAGGGGCGCTCGCCGGGGAGCTCCTCCACGGCGTCGGGCTGCGCCGCCGCGGAAGCCTCCTGGCGGCGGCGGAGGCGGCGCAGGAGCCACAGGAGCGCGGCGGCCTCCGCGGCCGCCAGCAGCAGCAGGCCGAGGAGGAAGCCCGCCACGAACCCCGCGGCCATGGGTCCGTCGCCGGCGGCGGTGGGCGGTGGGCGTAGCAGTGGTTCTGGCTGGAGTTCCGGGGAGGGCTGGAGTGCGAAAAGGGGAAAGTCGCGGGGGTTCGCCGCGTGAAGACGAACGGAACGCGTGGCGTGGAGGAGAGGAGGGTCGCTTTTCTTTTCTTTTGGGTGGACGGTGGCGGTGGATGCAGCTGGACGAAGACGATGACGTGCGGGCCCGGATGCCAGGCGCGTCTGGACGGGGGCCCGCATGTCGGTGGTGGCAGGGTGGTTCAACTAAATTCACGCGTCGGTTTTGGATTCTCTCGCCGACTACGTGCGATGGCACGAGTAGCTCCCTGACACGTGGGTCCTCATCCTGCTGATTCTCACCCTGTTTCTTCCTTTCGTTGCCACCCACATGGATCGATCGATCCTCAGCATGTTCATGTGTGTTCCTACTCGGATGAAAGACCCAACACTAGGTCTTCTTTTTCCGTTAACACACCCAAACGGATTTTATTTTCGAGGGACACATAACGAATTCTACACTACTAATTTCCAACAGAGTACAAACATGTTTGTTCGCATTAGAGAAACACGTGCTTGCTAGCAAATAAATTAGTTCTCGGCGAAATGTCCTCATGTTCAAATTTGAACGTTATGTAATTTTGAACTAAACACCAACACCTATTATAGATTGGTGGGAGTAGTTTCAGTCAGTATCATACATAATTGCTCAATCCTTCTTTAGAAAATCCTATAAAATGAAGTGAGAAAAAAAAAAAAAAAGAGAATAAGGGACAACCCAGAGGAAGGGGGTTTCCAGTGGAGAAACTACATGTTGCCATGCTGGCATCTCATATACTCATCTAACGTCATGTTTTTAGTACACGTAAGCCTGGTACATACAGTACAACCTAAAATACTTAGGCATGTTATATATGCACGGAAAAGAAAACCCGTCAACGTGAATTAAGGTTCATATTTATATTATTTCCCCTCCAATATTCGTTCACAAAAATGAAAGATAATAATAAGTATCAAGACATATCAAAACATGATATGCCTTCCATTGTTTTTTTTGCATAATGTGCTACTTTTGCTATCCTTCAATTTATGAAACATGCTGAAATATTCTAAAATATATATTTAAAAAATTTGTTGTCTTGGCACTTGTCAAAACAGCGTCTCATTGGAAGTGATTGCTCAATGGAATTCAAGTATATCGATGAAAACAGTCGGTGAATACATACATCCTTTGATCAATTGTTTATGCGTATCTAGGGATGTACACGAATAGGATAATTTCCGCACCGGCAGATAAGGATATCTGATTCTGAAGTGGTGCTCCGGATATGGTATAGGATACGGTATAGCAAATAGCGTGTGGATATGGATTATCCAAAATTTAATTAGGATAATCTGAAGATTTGAAACCGGATAATCCGATTTTTGAGTCAAAAGCAAAGGCCAATCTTGAAAGGTTAGTAGTTATTAAGTTACCAGATTCATTTGGCGAGGATTTGGGGAATGGTGTTTTGGCACATGGGAGCATATGCTCCCTTTATTTTGAAATGCATGTTAGATACATTTCAAAATTTTAAAAAATTGAAACGAAAAATTTGAACGTACATCTTCACGTGCTACGCGCTCACAAAGTTGTTTCATAAAAATCCGACTTGTCGTGTGACGTGTGTAAAAAAGACAAAATTCAATGCTGAAAATAAGACTTTTCAGGAGATAAATTTTCTCTTTTTTACACAGACCACAAAACATATTGGTTCCTCGCGAAACTTGACGAACGTACGTATATTGTGGTGATGTACATGTAGAATTTTTTATCAAAAATTTTCGACATTTCAAAATATAATTTTTTGATAGAGGGAGCATATGCACCCGGGAGCCGAATTGAATTTCCCATTTGGCGAGCATGTTTTAATATAAATTTCTAACAATGCTTGAATTTTAGCTTATGTCTCTTTCTTCTTACCTGCACAAGTAAATGTTTAAATCTCTCTCAAGTTTTGCAAGAACTCTAACTATCTACCGATTAGAGCATATATCTGACTATTTTTGTTTTCGGTCCGAGTCCGCTCCGTTTTCGATTCGAATCCACACACGGATATATCCACATTTAAATCCAAAACCGTTCAATATCCGCTCCGATCCGAATCCGAGAAAAATATATGGTAGAAGATGTGGTATGAGCAAAATCCGATCCGATCCGTTTACACCCCTATGCGTATCGCGCTTGAATTTTTCGATACATGGTAACATATTCATGCTTGAACCTTTATTTGGACAAATCACATTAGGAAATTAGGTGCCTGACGTGTGATAACTTTCACTTTAGTTTCTTATTGTGTCTTCATAATCTTATAAAAAAAGCAAGAAACTAGAAAACAAGCAAAAATAGGGGGAGGGGGTGTCAAGGACCAACTACATGTTGACAGCTTATATAATCTAGAACCATCATTTTAGTTACACATAAGCTTAATACATTGAATTTAAAAACACTGAAGCATATTCTATTGCTAATTAAGGATAACATTGATAAAGAAGTCCCCATCGACGTTAACTATAGGTTTGTACTTATATTTTATTCCCTAAAACCTTCTATCAAAGAAATAATAAAAATGACCAAGGCACATATAACCACAAAAAGGCATGAAATAATTTTTGGATGATCTTATACTTTTTATACCTTAATATATGGTGACGTTCACTAAAATAAAGCATCCCCATCTAGAGAAAAATATACAAAATTATGTTTCACCTTATCACAAAAAATGTTGTATTTGCAATCAAGGAGATGTATGTCAAATAGGTATCTCAATGTGATGTCATTACTAAAACCATTAATTGCTCCTAGTATTATACTAGCATAATATAACTAAATACGCATTAGTCAAGTAAAATGACATGCATTTAATGAAAAGAGGAGTTGAAATAAAAATGTTCAGTACAAATGAGCGAGAAATGGTTGATTTTAGCCCAACCTAGAAAATTTGTGTAGTAGCCACGGTACTAGCAAACTAGATTAAGGGGGCACGGGCAAACCGGCTAGTTTCAGGAGCTCGGCGTCGAAGGTGGACGGCGCATTGCACATGGTGGCATCAGCTCGGTTTTCGAGCTAAACAAACCACTCCTCATCCACCTGGTATCCACTACATATGTCACCAATAGGCCTCATTTGAACACATTATTCTAGCCATAACGTCGCTTAATTACACTCGTGTAAAAATAAATATTAGCAATGCTTCAGTGAGTGTAGACACATTGTGTTAACTTCAATTAATTTTGTGGTAAAAAATATTGGTGCCGCCACTAATTTTACCTCCATTTCAAGCACGAGTACACATCTAAGAGTCACTGGAATGACATACTTGTTATCACCAGAATTTGACCGGATCCGAGGTGGGCCGCGATTAAGATGGGCTTGAAGAATATACACGGAAGATATACATGAATCGGCCTTGTGTACGAAGTTTGGGCTAGTTTGCCCGTGTATCTGTAAATATAGTAGGATACGTGTCGGTTAGATAGAACTGGGCTCGTGCACGGTTGGGATTATTCCCACGTTAGAAAGTCTACGGACTATAAATATGTATCTAGGGTTATTGAGAAAAACAACAATCACGTTCATCACAAACCAATCTAGGCGCATCGCCAACCCCTTGTTTCGAGGGTTTCTTCAGCATCATGCTGCCTAGATCGTATCTTGCGATCTAGGCAGTACACCTTTATTCGTTGTTCATGCGTTGCTCGTGTTGAAGCCTTGTTGATGGCGAGCAACGTAGTTATCATAGATGTGTTAGGGTTAGCATTGTTTCATCGTGTCACATGCTTTCGTCCATGCAACCCTTAGACGTCTAGCCGCCCTTACACCTATCTTAGGTGTAAGGCGGCACGCTTGATCGTTGTTTAGTAGATCTGACCTGTTATGATTGCTCCTTGTTCCTCAAGGATTAGTTTAACATCTGCATAGTTAGGCCTTGCAAACGGGTTGAAGGATCCAGTAGCACGTAGGGTGTAATCTGCTGGCCCTAAATAGGATGTTCCGGGGATCAACTTCATGTTGGTTTTTAGGCCTTATCTAGGGTTGGTTTATTATTCACCGTGCGTGGCTGCCAGGCTCAATCACGCGTAGGATGTTCCGATTATGTGGTGAAAACCTAAATCGTCGTAGGTCGCTTTAGCTTCATATTGATCAAGCAGGACCACCATGTGATCGTAGACCTCATACGAACCATGGGTGGATCGGCTCCTTGAGCCGATTCAGGACAGAGCCGATCGAGGCTCGTATTTAATGTTTACGTGTATGCCATGCAGGAAACTAAGTGAAGCAAATCCATCACCTTCCGACAGGTATAGGTCAGGTGGCACGCCTGCACCGGCATCGGACGTGCGTGCCGAGGCTTGCGGGCGTCGCTCGAGGGACCAGGGCCAGCCGCGATCGGAAGCCTCCCGGCTCTCTGTGTTGCCCGTCGTTGCTCGCCGGTGGGTTTCTGACCGCAACACATTCTAGCACGCCCGGTGGGACAATCTTCGACATCAACGCATCGCCATCTACATCTGAGATGGCGGAAGGCCCTCCCATATGAAGATCGGCGAGGAGCTCAAGAAGAAATATGACGAGGTCAAGGCTATCCTCGAAGCCGACCTCATCGGCTCTTTCAGAGGACCCGCTCACACGGCATTAGGTGGAAAGGGTTCTCACCTGCGCTCGATGGAGTGGACTGTCTACCCCTTAAGAACGCACCGGGTTTCTGCGTCGGAGATTAATTTCATGGTAGCTCATTCGCTGCACCGCCATTCGAGAGCCTGGTGAACACTTTGGAGCGTGTCGCCTGCGGGTGATCCGGAAATCATGAGGCATCGTACTCTCCATCAGGACCTGCTCTAGGCACTCACCAAGGAGAGATACCACTCCGACCACCGCTGCCGTTCGCGTTGGCAGCACCAGAAGTGCCGAATTCACCGGCATTCGTCGTCTACAAGATCGGTGGCGACCCTAGTGATTACCAGTTCTTGTATGAGGCGCCTAAGGAGATCCCTCACGGGTACACGTGCACATACGTGATTGTAATTGGGCACTCACGCACCAGGCAACAGGGACTTGGAGCGGGAGGAGCTTCGGATCAGATCTTGAGAAGCGACGTGGCTAGCTAAGTATGCCACTCGACGAACCTCCGAGCTCAACTCCTGCAGCTAGCTCAGAGCCGAGAAGCAAGCATGGCTGGCTAAGTACGCCACTCCGGCGAATCTTCAGAGCTCGACTCCTGCAGCCAACACCGCGGATCAGATCAGTACAATCTTGAGAGACCAGTTCGGCATGGTGCCGAAAAGGAGGGCAGTCGGCTATTTCAAGCCGTACCCCAACGAGTATGATTTGATCCCACTACCAACCAAATATCGGCTCCCTGAATTCTCCAAGTTTAGTGGGTCAGATGGCTCCAGTTCAATCGAGCATGTGAGCCGATATTTGCGCAGTGGGCACGATCTCAGCATCGGATGAACTACGTGTGAGGTTCTTCGCACGTTCCTCACAGGATCGGCTTTCGGGTGGTACACATCGCTGCCACGACTCAATCCGGACTTGGAAGCGTTGGAAGAACAGTTCCACATGCAGTATCACTCGAGGCTTCCGAGGCTGGCATCGCCGATCTAGCACAAGTGCGACGAGCGCGGAGTGTCGAATACATCCAGCGCTTCGGGACCGTTAGGAACCGATGTTATTCGCTCGTTTTGAAAAAGAAGCAGTCGAGTTGGCGGTGGTGGGTCTCGCATCACCGATCAAGGACATGGCTTCCCAAGCAGACTACCCTTCACTGGCACATATGGTCCAGAGGCTGTCATTGTATGAACAGCGCCACCCAGAGTTGTACCAGGATAAGTTCAAGCGTGCGGTGGTCCTGGTTGAGGCAGATGAAGATGAAGGCTCTGCGGGAGATCAAGAGGTAGCAGTGGCTGAATGGACTCGGGGGGCAAGCCCCGTGTCCTGCAAGTGGGTTAAGCCACAAGGTCCTCCAAGAGGGTTTGAATTCGACGTGGCCAAGGCTGAGCAAATTTTCGACCTCTTACTTAAGGAGAAGCAGCTAAAGAACCCGAAGGCCACAAAATCCCCACGGGAGCTGAATGGAAAGCCATACTGCAAGTGGCATAACACGTTCACCCATACCACCAACACTGCAGGGTGTGGCGTCAGATCCAAATAGCGATAGAACAAGGCGCCTAATTTTCAGCCAGCCATGAAAGTCGACACACACCTTTCCCCACCGTTAACATGGTGGAGTGCACTACACAGGAGGTGCCAGCCAGGTTTCTCATTCGGCGTCAACATGGTAGGACCTGGACACCACTGGTAAGGACGGAGCCGCTCTCATAACAAGGACAAAGAGGAAGCCGTTCCACGCGATCGGCTCCGGCATGATGGCAAGCGCTACATCACAGAGGGAGAAGTGAAGAATGTGCGGTATCAGCGACCTCTCTCTGATCACCTCCTCAACAAATACGTGAGTCAATACGACCAACGCCGACGATATGACGATGATGACGAAAGAGATCGTCTGGCTAGCAGGGACGCCAGGAGACATCGTCGGCAGGATTGCGATGAGGAGAGATATGAGCGCCATGCCAAGAAAAAGCCGAGAGAACAAGACGACGTGGATAGGCAGGGTGTCCCTTCTTCGACACTGGGATTCGGGAATGAGCCGATTGCCTACAATCAGCGCCGAGAATGTAGAGAGAAGAAGAAGGGTGCGGGAGACGTGTCGTATTCAAACGTCTAGGGCCAGTCCCATCTCGGAACAAGTACGCTGAGTCCTCTCGGGTGGAAGATCTCGAGGAGTTAGAAGACGACGATGAAGAAGAAGAAGATAAGTACCACCGGCCAAGGTGGTGCCCTGATGGACTCAGCCATTCCCAGAAGCGTAGGGTTCAGCGACTACGTGGTTTGGAGGAAGCTGAAAGGTTATACCTGCACACGTTAAGGAAGGCGCGGCCTGACCTGGCCGCGAAAATTCAGCGAACTCTGGACGAAGAAGGTCGACCACAAAAGAAAGAGTGGCGCCCCAAACAAAGGAAAGCCGATGATGAAACATCGACTGGCACAAACATGGTGTTCATCCTTCCAGCGGAGTTTTTTGCTCCAGGATTGGACGAAGCACCTGTGGCACAACTTGACCCCACGGCCGTTATCTTCGAAGCCACGAGAAAGAAGCTAGACACTGAAGGCCCTGTACCTACGAGGTTATATCAATGGGCAGCCTGTCAATAAGATGCTTGGTGGACACCGGAGCGGCATCAACATTATGCCATACTCCATGCTACGTCGGTTGGGACGCTCTAGCTCGGATCTAATCAAGACCAACGTTACAGCGATTTCAACGGCCAAGCATCTGAAGCACAAGGTGTTCTGAACGTGGATCTGACCGTAGGAAGAAAAACCATCCCTACGACGTTCTTTATTGTCGATAGCAAGAGCACCTATGTTGTCCTTCTAGGGAGAGATTGGATCCACGCCAACTGTTGCATTCCATCCACGATGCACCAATGTTTAATGGGATGGAGACGAAGTAGAGGTCGTCCACGCAGATGACTCAGCCGAGATTTCAACGGCTGGCATGAATGTTTGGGAGACGGCAGGCCAAGAGCCACTCAGGCATCACTTTGGACGACTGCGAACGCATCGACGTGACAAAAAATGGGGTGAGGCTGGTCTTATCCACCGGCCTGATAGAGTAACAAGAGCAGCACCCATCGACATACGTGGCAAGGCCGATCCCTGTGATCGGCCCCAAAAAATAAAAAGCAAGGATCTTACGTCAAACATGTCACGTAGTCGTGGTAAGGAGGCTTCCTCCTGCAAGGGAGCACATACGAGTTGTAAACATGCATTGAGTAATTCCATCAACATGGAGGCCGATTCCAGCAATCGGCCAAAATTATCTTCGCCATACGTTCTGCCTGTTGTTCAACGTCGATCTAACGGGCGACGGAAAGCTGGGATATGGGTTTACGTCAGCTGATGAGCTGGAAGAAGGCAACATTGGTCCGGACAGCCGATGTTCAAGTACAGAGCCGATATCTGCAGTTACCTGACAGATTCGGCTCGGGGGGCACCTAATCAGATGAACACGTGCGATACATGGACAGTGAAATATGGGGGGCCGATAGAAAAATCGGCCAGTAAAAAAAAAGTGTACATGCAAGTCACAGCCGATGCACTGACATCGACTTGAGAAGATATGCGAAGACAACAGTAGCCGATGCACAGCCATCGACTCTAGTACAAATTACACGGGGAGACTCTACTAAAGGAACATGTCGAGGGCATGGAGGGCACTAGCACGAACACGATTCACCTCCGCGATCTCGGCCTCATCATCTTCGTCTTTGCCTGCTACCAGCTGCGTGTTCAAGGCGCGGATTTCGGCCAAGGAGTTACGTTTGAATATGTCTTGGTTTGATCGAAAGGCTTGCGGTTCCTTGCGAGCTCTCGTGATGTATCGGCCCTTTGTGCGTAGGCTGCCGGTGCCCCGTTTTGATGGGAGTTTGGGAAACGGCAGGTTCAAGGGCTGACCTTTTCTTGGAAGCCGACGGTGGCAAGTCTGGCTGGCTCTGCGTGGTGGTTTTCTCAGAATTGCCCGAGCTCGAGTCCCTTCGACTGGACTGTGTGTCCTCACTAGAGTTTCTTCAGGGGAGGTTTGTAGAAGGAATACAAGTATGCGGCAGAAGCCTGAAGGGTGAATGGAATCAGCCAAAGCATGGGCGAAACTTACGTGCGAGTCTTCTTCAGCTGGAGTAGGGCTTTGGCGCTTCAGAAGTCTTCATGGCAACTACTTTCCTCACCGCTGTTCTCGCCTTGACTGAGGCTCGGGGGGCAGTTGACCTAGTGCCGCTTTTTGAAGCCGACTTGGGTGTCATCGGCTGGCTCTGCGTCACAACCTTCTTCCAGGGTGGTGGGTTTTTGTAAAAGGGGACCACCGGAGCTACTGGGAGGAATCTGAAAGGGGAGCCGTCATCATCTACAGGGTCAGGACCGTCCTGTTGCTGCAAGGAGACTGAGCAAGGTTATAAAGGGAAATCATCGCAAAACACTTCAAAATAAATTGCGAGTAGTGGTACCTGCTCTGCAAGGATGTCATATTCAGCATCAAGCTGTTTCAGCAGTGGTCTCAGAGCTCTCCTGAAGGCGTGAGTTTCCACATTGACCGCCAAGTCTCAAAACCATCGGTTGACGGGGTAAAAGAGAGGTTTTGAGGAAGTGGGGCGGCTAGAGCGTTGAAGAAGGTATAACACCTCTGGCTGGTGAAGGCAGTAGGAAGATCAGTTCTGCTCTCCGTCAAGATGGTGTAGAAAGAAGTGAGGAGATGCCTATCCGAGGCCAAGTTGCCGGGCTGCTACGACCGGCCGTTAAGACTCATAACCAGGTGTGATGATCCTGTTTAAAGTGCTCATGCCAACTGGAAGGAAGCAGGGACAGATCATGATGGAATACAATTGCCGAGTATCAGCATCATCGGCAAAACTATCCAACCTGAAGGGGATTGGATTTTCAAAACAACCGATGAACAGCCATCGACTTAAGAATAAAAATAGCCACTGATTTGGACTGTATGGGCGTCTATGGTGGAAGACCGATACGCTGCTATCGGTTCTTGGTGCGTTGACCTCCTTTGGCAATCGGAATGATTAGGATTGGTCGATTGGAAAACCAAATTGGGGGAACATTCTTCATTGATTAACAGAAAGATCTTACAAGGAAGAGCCGATGGCTCTCAAAAGGATCATCTGATGCCTAATGCACTACTACTACTAGTCCTATGCTACTAGTCCTAGTCTAAGGGCCGTTGCTGCCCTCGTCGGTGCTGTCGTGGCTGCTGTCGGCACTGCTGCCGGCGGGCTCCTCGTCGCTGCTGCTGTAGCCTTCGGCAGGGGCCCCGTACTCCCCCTCGTCATCGTCATCGTCATCATCATCCGACCCGGCGCGGAAGCGCTTCATCGGCGGGTACTCGTCGGAGGAGGTGTCCTCCTCCGCTTCCTCATCCTCCTCATCGGAGGAGATGTCTTCGCCCCAGAGAGCATCATCGTCACTCTCCTCCTCCGAATCCCCATCAATGAGGAAATGGAGGTTGTCTTCCCATCGTCAGAGATCATCATCCTCGACCAGACGGAGAAGTCCCAGTCCGCCTCGTCCCATCGCTCCGGGGCGCGTATGTCCTCCGGCGTCGGCTCGCGGGAGGAGGAAGACCGGAAAGAAAGACCGGAGGAGGAAGAGGAGGAGGAGTCCATGGTGGAAGAAGGGTTTTCGAGTACTACAGAGGAACAGAGGATGAGGAGGGGATGAAGAAGCAAACTACTCGGCGGTTAAATCGAGGGATATGGGGGAGAGTTAATGTTACAGCAGTTTCCGAGGAAGTGGTGCCAAAGAACTGTCAAATTGTGCAGAGAAGTTGAGAAGGCAAGGCATCATGATGAAGGATACTGCGATGGTTCCGCTCTGCCGCGACATGACCCGACGAAGAAAAAGCAGAGTGATTTTGGAATTAACATTTCCAAAACCAGGGGGGCATGTGTTATCACCAGAATTTGACCGGATCCGAGGTGGGCCGCGATTAAGATGGGCTTGAAGAATATACACGGAAGATATACATGAATCGGCCTTGTGTACGAAGTTTGGGCTAGTTTGCCCGTGTATCTGTAAATATAGTAGGATACGTGTCGGTTAGATAGAGCGGGCTCGTGCACGGTTGGGATTATTCCCACGTTAGAAAGTCTACGGACTATAAATATGTATCTAGGGTTATTGAGAAAAACAACAATCACGTTCATCACAAACCAATCTAGGCGCATCGCCAACCCCTTGTTTCGAGGGTTTCTTCCGGGTAAGCATCATGCTGCCTAGATCGCATCTTGCGATCTAGGCAGCGCACATTTATTCGTTGTTCATGCGTTGCTCATGCTGAAGCCTTGTTGATGGCGAGCAACGTAGTTATCATAGATGTGTTAGGGTTAGCATTGTTTCATCGTGTCACATGCTTTCGTCCATGCAACCCTTAGACGTCTAGCCGCCCTTACACCTATCTTAGGTGTAAGGGCGGCACCTCGCTTGATCGTTGTTTAGTAGATCCGACCTGTTATGATTGCTCCTTGTTCCTCAAGGATTAGTTTAACATCTGCATAGTTAGGCCTTGCAAACGGGTTGAAGGATCCACGTAGGGTGTAATCTGCTGGCCCTAAATAGGATGTTCCGAGGATCAACTTCATGTTGGTTTTTAGGCCTTATCTAGGGTTGGTTTATTATTCACCGTGCGTGGCTGCCAGGCTCAATCACGCGTAGGATGTTCCGATTATGTGGTGAAAACCCTAAATCGTCGTAGGTCGCTTTAGCTTCATATTGATCAAGCAGGACCACCATGTGATCGTAGACCTCATACGAACCATGGGTGGATCGGCTCCTTGAGCCGATTCACGGACAACCTGAGAGCCGATCGAGGCTCGTATTTAATGTTTACGTGTATGCCATGCGAAACTAAGCGAAGCAAATCCATCACCTTCCACCGGTAGGGTGGCACGCCCTTGCACCAGCATCGGACGTGCGTGCCGAGGCTTTGCGGGCCGTCGCTCGAGGGACCAGGGCCAGCCGCAGTTCTGGAAGCCTCCCGGCTCTACTGTGTTGCCCGTCGTTGCTCGTCGGTGGGTTTCTGACCGCAACAATACCTTGCACCTTAGTAAAACTTTCGCCATTTACTCCAATCCAAAGGTCACATTACAAGATGCGAAATCCTCAACTCCGCATTATCCTAGGCCCAACTGCTTTGTTTTTTGTCCGTGGTTTGCATGTCACCGGGCTCGAACATAGTCGACGATGCATCTGACCGATACAACACGATGCCCATACGTGCATGCAACGCTTCACTGTTTGGCGTGGCGGTGGCGGCATGTTCTTTTTTCCATCCCGAGTGGCGGGAGGTTTGCTCCGCCATTTCCTCTAGCAGAAGGTACTAAGTGTTACTTCGCCAGCTTTTCGCCGGGCTAGTTTTGACATTTTTTGTTCGCTGGTGGTTGTTTCTAGCAGTTCTTTTTTTCAGAGGGTATATTTGTAAAAGTAGGCTGGTAAAATCTGTGGGGCTAGCCAACGAGAAAAACTAGGCTATATTCACTGATATTGCATTTACAACCTGCATTTTACTTCAAAAATGCCTTCTTGCGGCTACATCATTGCCCGTCAAGGAACAGCAAGGAGAGGATGATGTATCTGCACAGTTAATCCCACGTAAACAGGTTGCATGGTGTATCTCTCGAAAGTTCAGACACAACGAGGAGAATAAGAATTCAGTGCATGTGCACGCTGTTCAGGGTATATTTGAACATTAGTTGTAATAAGGATTATTATTGTATTTGTGTGATGTTTAAAACTACCAAATTTTAGTTTATATTGGTACAATATTTACATTTTCACAAAGTTATGTCACACATATATTTTGAATCTATGCAAAACAATGATTTGGCGTTCAGTTTGCAGGTTTCTTACGATTTTGTGCATACTAGACCCGGTATTGGCGCGCGCCAATGAGGGGTATGGTCGGCAGGCGTTTTTTTCGACTGGCAAAACTCGTTTTTTGCAGCCTGCAAACGCGCAAATGCGGTTTACGGTTTGAGAGATCTTTTAGAGATGCTCTTACTTGTGATTTTCAAACTAAGATTGGGAAATAGCCAACATATCAGAGATCGAGTGTTGACATAATAACATCTCTAACGGATACTGAAAATAGAGCAAAACCGCAAAATAACTAATTTTCGCTGTTTGGTAAAAAAAAAAGACCCAAATAGATGCAACAAAACTGCCCGAACCGAAAAAATGAACCCGAATAAGTCCAGCAAAGCTAGCAAGCGATATATGCTGCTAATTGGGGACGGGTTTATATATCAAGCAGAGAGCACTCCAAGAAAGCGGGGTATCTGTTTTAATCGACCGCCACGGAAATGCTTTAGTGGACCTCCTGGCACTATTGCCCGATGCCCTGCCTCATTGGATGCCAAAGCTCGTTTCCAGAAATGATTCTTTCGTGTCATCCACCAGCTGGTAATGAAAGGGAAATGCTCTCGTGGAGTCTTCATCAGGGAATCATACTTTTCCATCTAGCAAGTAACCTAGCAGCAAGTACGTGCTTTGCTTGTAACTTTGGACATGTCCCTCGAATGGAGCTATAAAAGGAGGCATCAAGGCCTCTTCCGAAATGCGCACATATAATTCCTACCTCTTGCTGTCCTTGACAGTAAATCCAGAAAACTCCCACCACACAAACCAACTCACCCAACTGCCTGGCGCCCGGGACCTTCCCGACCGCCGGAGGAAGATGGCGACGGCTATTGGTGCGGCGAGCTGGCTCGTCGGCAAGGTGCTGAATAAGTTGTCCGATGACCTTGTGTCCGCGTATGTGGCCAGCTCCGAGCTCGGCCTCAACTACGACCTGATCAACACCAACCTGCTGTACATGCAAGGGCTTCTGCACGCTTCCCAGAACAAGGATGTGAGCAGCGACCATGGCCTTCATGGCTTGCTGGAGAAGCTGGCTAAGAAGGCCGACGAAGCTGAGGACGCGCTGGACGAGCTACACTACTTCATCATCCAAGACCAGTTGGATGGCACCAGGGAGGCCGCCCCCGACCTGGGCGATGGTCTCCGCGGTTATGCTCTCCATGGTCGCCATGCTGCTCGCCACACCATCGGTAACTGGTTTCCTTGCTTTTGTTGCTCGCGTACACAAGATGCTGATTTTGCTGCTGGTAACCCACACAATGTGACCAAGTCTGATAGTGGTAATGATGGTGGCTGTGTTGCGAAGTTGAAATTTGACAGGGTGGCCATGTCCAACAAAATCAAGTCAGTGATAGAGGGCATACACAACCTGTGTGATCCTGTCTCTGACTTGCTAAATAAAATCCCAAATAATAGCACAGTTGTCACCATAAAAAGGTCTCCCACAGGCTCAACAGTATCACAGGATAAACTGTTTGGGAGGAGTGTCATCTTTGAGAAAACTGTAAATGCACTCACTGGTGGCACATATCAAACTGAAACCCTCTCAGTTCTGCCTATTATTGGCCCTGGGGGTATGGGAAAAACAACTTTCACCCAACACTTGTACAATGATAAGAGGGTTGAGGGACACTTCACTGTCAAAGTTTGGGTATGTGTTTCAACTGATTTTGATGTTCTTAAGCTCACCCGGCAGATCCTTAGCTGCATACCTGCGGTTGAAGAAGAAAAATATAAATGCACCATTGAAACAGCCAGTTTAGACCAGCTTCAAAAATCCATTGCAGAGAGACTAAAGTCCAAAAGGTTTTTAATTGTTCTGGATGATATATGGAAATGCAATAGTGAGGCTGATTGGAAAAACCTATTGTCTCCATTCACAAAGGGGGAATCCAAGGGCAACACGGTTATTGTCACAACTCGGTTTCCATCTATAGCACAGATGGTGGAAACAACAGATCCAATAGAACTGGGTGGTTTGGAGCCTAATGACTTCTTCACACTCTTTGAATCTTGCATATTTGATCGTAGCAAACTGCCTGGGAACTACAAAGATGACTTAATTGATGTTGCAAAAGACATTGCTAGGAAACTAAAGGGTTCACCACTAGCAGCCAATACAGTCGGTCGGTTGTTGAGGAAAAACCTTTCTCGGGAATATTGGATGGAGATTCTTGAAAAGAACGAGTGGAGCAACACAAAAAATGATGACGATATTATGCCATCTCTAAAAATTAGCTACGACTACCTTCCTTTTTATTTGAAAAAATGTTTTTCATATTGTTCCCTTTTCCCTGAAGATTATAAGTTTCATAACTCAGAAATTACTCATTTTTGGATGACGGTAGGTATCGTAGACTCTAGTCGCCAAAACGATAAGAATTACTTAGAGGAACTAGTGGGTAATGGTTTTCTCATTAAGGGAGATAATTCGGGTCAATACTATGTGATGCATGATTTATTTCATGAACTATCTCGAAATGTTTCATCACAAGAATGTTTCAATATATGTAATTTAAGTTTTAGAGCCGATGATATCCCAAAATCTATTCGGCATTTGTCGATCACCATAAAAAATGTATATGATGAACATTTTGTAGAAGAAATGGGTAAATTGAGGAGCGTGATAGACATTGCAAATTTGCGGAGTTTGATGATTTTTGAATTACATGATGTAAGAATAGCAAATATTTTGGAAGATACATTTGAAAATATAAAGGGTCTCCGAGTACTATTTATAGCCATGAAAACTCAACAATCTTTACCAAACAACTTTTCAAATCTTATCCACCTCCAGTACCTTAAAATTAGTTCACCTTATGGCTTAGAGATTACTTTACCTAGCACATTATCTAGACTTTACCACTTGAAATTCTTGGACCTGAGAGATTGTTGGGGTATTGAAAAGTTGCCTAAAGACTTTAGTCGTCTTGTGTATTTACGCCATTTTCATTCCTCCAAAGAACTCCAGTCCAATATTCCTGAGGTTGGAAAGATGAAGCATTTAGAGGAGCTTAAAGAGTTCTGTGTTAAGAAAGAGAATGTTGGGTTTGAGTTGAAAGAGCTGGGGGAACTGAGCGGCCTTGGAGGAGAACTCAGTATATATAATCTTGAAAGAGTGAGGTCCAAGGGAGAAGCTAGTGATGCAAAATTGAAAAATAAAACAAATCTGAAAGAGTTGAGGTTGGTCTGGTCCAAGGCAGAGCGCCAACCTATAGATGATGATGTTCTTGATGGTCTTCATCCACCAAATAATATTAGAGTGCTTGGCATTATAAATCATGGTGGTACGACTGCTCCTAGTTGGTTGTGTGGCGACATTAGCATAAAAAAGTTAGAGTCTCTCCATCTAGAGGGTGTATCGTGGAGTACTCTTCCATCTTTTGAGCAGCTATCAAACCTCAGCAAAGTCACCTTCAGTAATATTGTTGGGATGCGTTTGTTCGGGCCTGGTGTTGGTGGTGTTACAGAGAGAAGCTTCACCCATTTGAAGGAAATTGTGTTTGAGGATATGCCAGAACTTGTGGAGTGGTTGGGCGGACCTAGTAGCCACATGTTTGCAAGGCTTGAAAGCATCAGAATTAATCATTGTCCCTTTCTCTGCTCGTTTCCATTCTTGGAGTGCTCTGACGTATTTACCAAACTGTGTACACTTGATATTTGGAACTGCCCTGGGTTGTCTCTATTCCCACTCATGCCTCACACTTCCACGCTTACATATGTTTGCATGAAAAATGATGGGTCGGAGCTATTTTACAATGGGGATAAACTTAGTATTAATGGGTATACTAGGCCTTTGGCTTTCCACATTATGGATAAAGTAGAGCATATGGAAATTTGTGGTGTATCACATGTTACATTGTCGGATCTCCAAAAGCTAAAATCCTTGAGCAGTATATACTTGGAAAGATGCGACGACGTGTTTTCCACAGAACTGGATGACACCGTTCTGCTCCATTCAGTTCAGAATATTCACATAATAGAGTTACAGATTACCGGAGAATTGTTTTCAAAAGCTTTGAGGATTTTCCCAGCTCTTTCCAACCTTAAGATCGGCGAGTGTAGGAACCTTGGACTTCTGCCTGTGGAGGACGGAAGGCTCTCGGACCTCAGGGTGCTTCAATCATTTGATGGATACAAATGTGGGAAGTTGTTCTCTCAGTGGCCCATGGGAGAAGTAGGTGGAGGAGGTCATGCCATCAACCCTTTCCCTACCTGCCTCAAAGAACTCTCTATTTGGTCTGAGCCAAGCATGCAATCAATGGGTCTGCTCTCAAACCTCACGTCTCTCACTTGTCTATGTCTGATAGATTGTAGTGAATTGACGATTGATGGGTTCAATCCTCTCATCACAGTCAACCTCAAAAAACTGATCGTACAAAATGAAGAGGGCATCTCTATAGCAGGGGATCTGCTCTCAGAGATCGCAAGGAGCAAATTAATGCGAGCAGGTTCATTCCAGCTGGAAGTTCTTTATGTTGATAGCATCTCGGCAGTGCTTACTGCTCCCATTTGCAGCCACCTCGCCGCTACTCTCCACAAGTTACAGTTCAGTTTTGATCAGAGCGCTACAACCTTCACGGAAGAGCAAGAACGAGCGCTTCTGCTCCTCACGGCCCTCCAACATCTGGCATTTTATGGTTGCAAGAATCTGCAGTCCCTCCCTCGAGGATTACGTGGCCTTTCTTCTCTCAAGAGACTAGTGATCGAAAGTTGTAAGAAAATCCTATCCCTGCCACCCAAAGAGGGCCTACCCACTTCACTGGAAGACCTAGTAGTATTTTATTGCAGTCCTGAGGTAACCGAGCAAGCCAAAAAATTGAAAGAAGCGGACACGTGGTTTTCTGTATCAATAATAAATCTGGAAGTGGATGAAGATGTCTAATATCCATGGATCTTGGACCTGAAATAAACTGGATGTAACTGGACAGGGCTGGGCCGCAAAAGGACCTTAGGGCCAATAACGTTGGATGGACTTGGACAATCCAAAATCCATCTCGTGGATTCCTGTGCTTCCCCTCGCATCGCCCGCAACCGCTCGGTGGCGGCTCCCCGTCCCGTGGCCGCCGGCTCACCGTCCCGTGGCCGCTGCCGCTGCCGCACCTCCGCCCGCCGCCGACTCCCTGACTCCCTGCCTTGTGTCCGTCGCCACACCCTCCGTCCACCGCTGACTCCCTGTCTCGTGCCCGTCGTCGCATCCTCCGTCCGCCGCCGACTACCCATATCTTGTCGGCCGCCTCACCCGCCCGCCGGTGGTTCCTCTTCTTACGCCGGTCGCCGCATGCTCGGGTGCCAACTTGGGGCCTTCTGGATCGGATCTGCCGCCTCCTACCTCCTGCCCTCCTGGTGAGAATTTACTCGACTCCCCTCTGATTATATTCATTTCCTCTATTTGGCCTTCTCAAGTGACTGGATGGTGGTATGAAGTAGGCCTCAAGTATGGTGGATCGATCTAGTACTATTAGTAGTGTACCATGTGCATCAGTAGGTCTTTCAGGTTTTTCAGTTTCCTCAGTAAGCTGCTGCTCAACAGTCTGCTGTCGACAGCAGCTTTTTTTCGTCAGTAAGTAGTTAGCTGTTTAGAGTTTCAGTTAGAATCGGTCAGTATTTGAACCAGTCTATTAGTTTGGATTTAGGAATTGCTTTCAGCTTGGTAATCATGATGCGGATTATACCGCAGTGTTGCTACAGAGCTCTCATCATCTAAGTATCACCTACCTTACAATAATGCTCATCTTTCAACACAAAATTAGGCTTTTATTGTCCATATTAGTCTGGTGATTTTTCTTAACTATCTTTATTTACTGTATAATTTGTACTAGCTTACTAAACTTTCCTGTAGCTACATCCAACTTGGTGGTATCTGTAAACTCTAATTGTCATAATTTGTATAATACGTTTTTGTTTGTTTATTGATATCTCTGTTCATCTCCAACAGGCTCACTCCAATTGTCATAATGTCAACCAGTCAAGCTACAGGGCAAGTTCAGCTTCATGAAGGAGTGGATGATCAGACTACCAATCGCAGAAGCAAGAAACGGTCAAGAGCTTGCGAATTTTTCGAGGAGTTACCTGAGGAAGGAAAAGCCATATGTATTTATTGTCAAAAAAATTGTCATATCATCAAGGAATTGGTTTCTATTTCTCATTCATAGATTGACGGCATGAGCTTTAGCATAAGATTTTTGTTCAAATTGAAGTGTCAGGTATGCTTACTCACTTGGCCATAACAGATGACTCATTATCTACTCGCTCACTGACCGCTGTTTTACTGAAACTGCAGAAACCTCTACAAAGATGGTGTTTGGAAATCTCAATGGATGAACAAAGATTGTATTCCTGATTATCTACATGCTATTTCTCGCTGGTTTGTTCATGATGGATGGTTACAAAATACTAGTCCAGCATTGTCCTAGTTCAGGTCTTTAACTCTGATCGATGTCGCAAAGTTTTGATGTGTTGGTATCAATAGAACTCTTCTACTGAAGATCAGTGGATGTTCAAGAATGTCTGAAAACTATTGGTAATTGTGGATGATCGATCCACAATTACACAAGGTACATAACCCACGCCAAGTCTTAATGCGAGGTGATGCCTTGTTTCTGAGACCTGACAGCCTACATGTTTCAGTTGCAGAGCGACGTGTTTCTGAAAACTGACAGCCTACATGCATCATGGTCGGCCATTGGACTCCATGTGCCGGTTAGTCAACCATTTCTCTTTTGTTCATGATTCCATTCACACTGCCTGCATGCAGCCACTTTAGTTATTTGGACTGCTTCCTTTTTAGACAACTGCTTTTTTTTAAGCATACTGCACGACTTCACCTTTAGAATGGCATCGAGTAAGGATATTCCAGATGGAGTGTTAAGGCATAGTTTGCTCTTTTTTTTTCAGACCTGAATAATCAAGGCCCATGCCGTCGCAACTCCCTCGACCTGTCAGGGCATGAAGCAGCGGCTGGCGGCTCGGCGTGGGAGTGGTGCTGGAGGACAGCTCGAGCGGGTGGTCCAGGGAGGCCAAGAATTTTAGGTGGAGGTGCAGCGCCGCTGCCAGCTCGGCGTGGGCGTGCAAGACGGGAGCCTGCGATCGAGGGAATGATCTGGTAAATCCTTGATCCTCGCTGCATTATTTCTCAGTAAATCGGCTCGTAGGACACTTGGGTGCCTCTGCCTCCTTGACTTCAAGCAGGCAATGGCCAGGCCCGATAACTCTGCAGCTGCTTTCTAATTGGATAGGCATAACTGATTGTGTGTCTACCGAGTACTCGGTGTCTCTCTAGGCCTTGCTAGTTACATTTCTCGACCAACTTGACTGATGGTTATGTGTGCGCTAATCGAGCGATTCAAGTATGCCAAAATTGTACCAGCATGAAAAAGAAAGTTGGTGAGAATTTTTGTTTCGATTGGCCAACTAGGCGTGGGGCAGTCTTGGCTCCTCTTTGATATGCTGCTGCAGCACCTCTGTTCTATCTATTTTGTCATGGTAATTTCACGACCGTAGAATGCATCTCCTTGGATGCCTCCTTCTGTTTTATTTTCTTGCTTTGCTTATCCCACCACCATGTGAATGATGTCAAGCGAGCTGGCTGTTGCTTTGCTGGCAGAACTTGCTCGAATGCGGCTACAACATCACATGATTTTTTTTGAAACTAGGCAAAAGATTTACCATTTTCAATAATAAAGAAGGTGGTCTTAGAAGTATTACAACCTGAAAAGCCTAGGCCGAAAACAAAATGCAGAAGTGTCTTGCATTCCACCGCATGATTACCAATAATCCATCTAAGAGCATCTCTAGCAGATATGCAAAAGAGCCCGGCCTATGATAAAGTTAATCTAGACTTTTTCTTTTAGCTCTTGGAACCGAGAGGTTTTTGTTCCAAAATTATCTATCTGATTAAAACAATCACTTAAGGGGGCTTGGTAGGTGTTAAGGTTAATGATGTAGATGTATATTTCTTCCTGACTGGTAAAGGTTTGAGACAAGGGGTCCTTTTGCTCCCCTTTTATTTAATTGTGTGGTAGATGTTTTCTCTAGGAAGATAATTAAAGTACGTGCCACTGGCATGTATAGAGCTCCATTTTCCGACTTTAAGTACTTCATTACTCGAAATCTGCAGAACAACTGCAACCGATGGTTATTGGCAAGCTCTCTCAGTTCGTAGTGTTGCATCTACGGCATTATTATTCCATCCAAATGATAACATCAACACAAGCACATGTCTTAATTTTGAAGCAGCAATTCAACAAAAGTCAGTTGATCGTTCTTTCCGGCCAAAGTGGAAATCAATCCCCTGTATCATGTATTGGCTATTGGATTTGCATCGCATTGACCTGTGAACTTGGTGTAATCATTCAGGCATTCCACTGACTGTGCTCCCTGTTGGCGAAGCGAAAATCCGAACGAAGTCCTGATTCATGGCAGCTCCGGATGGTAGGTAGCACAACCTGTGTGCAATATCCTAGCTGGCCAAGCTGATCAATGGAGGCCAGTTCACCCTTAAACGAATCAAGGTACGCTTATTACAAAGTTAATCTAGATTTTCTTACCAAATTTGTCCATCTAAGAGCATCTCTATCAGATATGCAAGAGGTCCCGGTCTATGATAAAGTTAATCTAGATTTTCTTTTTGAGCTCTTAGAATTGAGAGATTTTATTTCTAAAATTATCTCACTGATTACAACAATCACTCAAGGGGGTTCAGTAGTTGTTAACCTTGATGATGTAGATGGAGATTTCTTCATGACTCTAAAGCTTTGAAACAAAGGGATCCTGTTGCTCCTCTTTTATTTAATTTTGTGGTAGATGTTTTCTCTAGAATATTAATGTAGAGCTCCATTTTCTGACTTGAAGTACCTCATTATTTGAAATCTGCAGAACAGCTGTAACCAATGGTTACTGGTGAGCTCTCCCACTTCGTAGTTTTGCATCTACGGCATTATTAACAGAAGCACATGTCTTCATTCTGAATCAGCTATTCAGCAAAGGTTAGTTGATCGTTCTTTCCGGCCAAAGTGGAAATCAATCCCGTATATCATGTATTGGCTTTTGGATTTGCATCGCAGTGTATTCATTCAGGCATTCCACTAACTGTGCTTCCTGTTGGCGAAGCAAACATCAGAACGAAGTCATGATTCATGGCAGCTCCGGAGGGTAGGTAGCACAACCTGTGTCCAGTCTCTTAGCTTGCCAAGCTGATCAATGTAGGCCAGTTCACCCTGAAATGAATCAAGGTACGCCTATTATAAATTTAATCTAGATTTTCTTACCAAATTTGTCCATCTAAGAGCATCTCTATCACATACGAAAAGGTCCCGGCCTATGATAAAGTTAATATAGATTTTCTTTTTGAGCTCTTAGAACTGAGAGGTTTTACTTTCAAAATTATCTCACTTGTTACAACAATCACTCAATGGGGCTTAGTAGTTGTTAGCCTTAATGATATAGATGGACATTTCTTCCTGACTGGTAAAGGTTAGAGATAAAGGGATCCTTTTGCTCCTCTTTTATTTAATTTTATGGTAGATGTTTTCTCTAGAATGTTAATATAGAGCTCCATTTTCTGACTTCAAGCACCTCATTATTTGAAATATGCAGAACAACTGCAACCAATGGTTACATGTGAGCTCTCGCAGTTCGTACTTTTGCATCTACGGCATTATTAACAGAAGCATATGTCTTCATTCTGAAGCAGCAATTCAGCAAAGGTCAGTTGATCGTTCTTTCTGGCCAAAGTGGCAATCAATCCCCTGTGTCATGTATTGGCTTTTGGATTTGAATCGCATTGACCTGTGAACTTGGTGTATTCATTCAGGCTTTCCACTAACTGTGCTCCCTGTTGGCGAAGCGAAAATCGGAACGAAGTCACGATTGATGGCAGCTTCGGAGGGTAGGTAGCACAACCCGTGTGCAGTCTCCTTGCTTGCCAAGCTGATCAATGGAGGCCAGTTCACCCTGAAACGAATCAAGATACACAAAGATTGGAAGCAGCAAATTAGGTCCATTCGAGCTGGAAGAACTTTGTGTGGATAACATCTCGGTAGTGCTTACTATTCCCGTTTGCAGCTACCTCACCGCTACCCTCCACAAATTACGGTTCAGTAATGATCAGCGGATGGCAATCTTCACGGAAGAGCAAGAGCAAGCGCTTCAGCTCTTCACCTCCCTCCAACATCTAGAATTTAGTACTTGCCTGAATCTGCAGTCCCTCCATCGAGGGTTACGTGGGCTTTCTTCTTCAAAGGGACTAGTGATCTACAGTTGTGAGGAAATCCTATCCCTGCCACCCAAAGAGGGTCTCCCCACTTCACTGGAAGAGCTACACGTACTCTTTTGCAGCCCTGAGGTAACCGAGCAAGCCAAAATATTGGAAGAAGCAGACCCGTGGTTTTCTGTAAGAGTATTAGGTACATAACCCGCCCCCGGTTTTATTTTGCCACCCATCAATCCCATATGCCTTGTTTCTGAGACCTGACAGGCTCATGTTTTTGTTGCAGAGCCATTGGAGTTGTGAGAAAATCCTATTCCTGCCACCCAAGGAGGGCCTCCCGACTTCACTGGAAAAGCTACAAGTAAAGTTGTGCGTTCGTGAAGTAACCGAGCAAGCCAGAAAATTGGAAGAAGCAGTCCCATGGTTTTCGGTACATATATTAGGTCTATAACCCGGCCCTGGTTTTAGTTTGAGGTGATGCCTCCACTATGCATTGCTTCTGACACCTGACTGGCTCATGTTTCTGTTGCAGAGATGTAGATGTATCATTTCAGCGCTCCATCAGACTGGGACATTGGGGACAGTGTGCCGGTTAGTACATGCAAAATCAACTTCTGCTCCTTTGTTCAGACAGCGCTGCATCAGACTGTAGCCTGTTCACACGCTCAGTGGCGGAGGACAGGTTGAAATTGCGGTATGGAAAAATCAGTGGCATGGACCAAAGATTATACGGAAAAAAATAGTAACAATAGTGCAGTTCGATTTTCACTAATGTGTTTACGCATGTAACTCGTACCAACAACTTTTTTTTTTTGCAATCCGGACTATCAGTTTCCCATACAGCGCACTTGTTTCTGCAAATATATTACAGTTTGCATGTAGCAGCTGCATGATTTCCCTTCTGTCAAATGCCATCGAGTATAGTAGGAATATTAAGGCAGTACATCCTGCAATCTCTCATCTTTTATTTTCAGAACTATTGGCAGACCTGAATAATCGAGCATGTGATCGAATGCAGGTTTAATCTTGTTGGTAGCATGCTTCATTTTTCCTCATCTTGAATGAAACATCATTTCCGATGATATCTTTCTCATACCAACGTGGCAATCCCTTATGCCATATGCAGCATTTCGAACTTGCATCAGACTTACTTGCAAACTTGGTTTAATCCTCCAGGAAAGCTTGCCTTTATAAAAGGTCTATCATCACTGCTGTGCACGATAGTCCTCTCTTCATTTTCCCATCGATGGAGCAATGTGCTAAAGCAACGTACGGTGCTTTACTGCTATGCAGCAATTTTCCTCTTCTTCCCACGAAACCATTGGCTTTATTCAGTTTCGTTTTTCTTCAGCCCCTGCAGAGAAACAACTCTCCAAAGCAATATATTCTGAAGATTAAGATGGTGCTATATCCTGTTTTCAGGATCCAAGATTGATATTGGTATGTACTATCAGTCTTGACTCGTTTTTCTAGAACTAGTTTTGGCATATTGACTTCCTATGGTTTAGTTGCACGTGAAAGGTTTAATATATCGAATCGTGTAGTTTTTTTTCGAATCGTGCAGTAAACTCATGAATAAACTGAATCTTTCTGTTGGCACAAAACAATTATAAATCCAGTTGATCTACTTCCTGGTGGGATGCTGACAGCTGGTTGTCACCTCTTCTATGTTGTCATGTGCCAGCAGCTCATCCACGGCGATGTGATGTTCCACTAAGACGACGATAATAGCATCGCCGACTTTCCCCGCTCCGAGGATTTTGTCTGGGAGACACCATGGGTTGTTCGAGGGAGCGGATCCTTGTCACCACAGGATCCAGCAGCTCATACTGGCAGCTGGCATCACCGTGATGCACATTAGGTGAGTTTAGAATATGACAACATTTGCTTGCATTCAGGAAGCTCAGGTGCAGAGTAGTCAGTAGTAAGTATTCAGAAGTATTAGGGGGTATGGAGGTAGTACCGTCAAAAGCGTCATTTGACTTGCAATTAAGACAAAGCTGTGATTGTGCATTTATGGTCCTTTTTTTCGAGGAAACGCAAAGGACCTTTGCGTTTCATTTCATTGAAAAATGCATTTATGTTCCTCTACCTTGTCTGTTGTCTGAACTGGTACTTGATTAATCTTGTTGTGCAGAACAAGTACAACGAGTTGTGAATGGTGAGCTCTCGTGGTTGGCAATTTTGCGTTCAGGATATTGCTCTTCCATCCAGGTAATAACAGCATTGGGGAGCACCTGTCTTCAATCTGCAGCAGCAATTGGTCAAAGGTCAGTTGGTCAATCATCGAGTCAAATGTGGCAATCAATTTATGTCCCATATGCTGCCTTCGGGATTTGCATCATATTGACTTTTGAACTTGGTATAACTATCCAGGTTCTCCACTGATTGTGCTCCCTGTTGGTGAAGCGAATCCCGCAGGAAGTCATGACTCAGTTGATTGTGTGTATCATGATTCGTGGCTACTCCGGGCTCGTGGCTACTCCGGGCGATAGGTAGTACAGCCAAGAAACAAATCAAGGTATGCTTCTGGCCTTTCTACTGCGCAACAATAATTCTTGTGCTTTCCATGAAACCATCGCCTCGATTGGTTGTAGGAAACAGATATCTGAACATGCATTTCAGTGTGCCAGATTCTGCTGGTTACCTCACATGGATGGATAAACTGAATCTTCCTACTGCTAGCTAACAGCCCGATCTGTCACCTGTATCCACTTTCCAGTGAAACGGCAACTCCTTTCATGTATTCTGCATCCTCTGGCCGTCGTGCGCTAGCTGGGTCCTCTGCCGCTCCGCCTACTCCAGCTCCTGCGTCAACACCATTGCCATCTTTGACTCCGGCATCGCCTGGGCTTGCCTTGCCCGTTTAATTTGATGCCAACAATGAGGGGCTCGTCCACGAGCATGCAGCACCTCACCATCATCCACGCCTTGATGCTCCGCTCCATGCATTTAGCTCCAGCGGCACGGAACAATATGCCTGCGGCTGAAGAAAACGCGGATGATAATCTTCCATGTAAAAGAAACCCCAATGACCGTCTGTACATAAAAGATCTGTAGATCCAATTATTTATTACCTTTGTAGTATTATTCACCGAACCTGTCTTGGTGGTGTTTAGTCCGCTGCTAGCATGCTACAAGGAGTAGATCACTATAGTTGGATTTTTTTTCGTAATTTCTTTTTATATGTGCGCATCCGTATTGCCATTAGAGCACTGCATTGTTGCAGAGGCTGCATATAATTAATATCTTCAAGATATTAATATATTCTTTTTATTGAAAAAAATTATTCACCAAACTTGAGTGTTCACAATTTTTTTTTAGCCATGGAAAGCTCCTGTAACTTTTTTTTGGCAGATTAAGAAAACTTTAGATACATGATTTGTCTCATCTATCAATAATAGCAATAAAACCATTTCCTATGTGAAAACTAGTAACACCACAATCTTTGAAGGAAATAAGTCAGAGCAAGAGAGCGGGAGCGCAGAGCTAGAATGCTCGAGTGAGGCGAGGGCCACCCCCTTTCCCCATTGCCTCCACTGCCTTGGTGGTTCCCACAGCTGGCCAGCCATGGCCCCCTCGCTCTGTCCCATACCCCTTCCTTTCCCCTTTCCTCTCCCCGGTGGTGAGGCCACGTGGCCATGAGGACCGGTGGCGTGGCGGGAGACGGTCCGACTTGGGGAGGCGCTATGTTCGTACCGTGATGCGCTTGCCGACGGCCGAGCGGCGACGCTGGTTGATGAACCGGATCCTTCTCGTGCCCGCATGGAGGTGAGGTCGGATATCTACTGCGAGGAGGAGCCCACGACCATCAATGAATTGGATGATTCTCAGGATTCGCTCGAGGACAAAGAAGACGCGTCCTGGGAGGAGCCCGCGCACGTCACCTGCAAATGGGCCAGGGGTTGCTATGGCGGCAAGAAGGTAGCGGCAAGGGCGTCACGCCCAAGCCTCTTTGCCGGGTGTTGAACGTAAGCACACGGCAGAGAAAAGTGGAACTCCGTTTCCAACCAGCCTAACGGTTGACCAGCCTCTTACTAGGAAATTTCTTAGATACACGAGCAATCCAAATCTGACCAGCCAGAGACTACTGCTCACTTAGTATTCAGCATAATTTCTTTAAATTATGTGTCAGGAACCCCTCTAGATATCGGAGTGCCATTGGTCAAATAGAGATTATGGTTTTGGGATTCAGGGAGAAGGTGAAAGTAGACATACGGGTGTTGTTATCGAAAGAAAATTCGTACCGTGAAACTTTGACCATGGGACTAGTGATGATGCGACAGCATTGGAGTTAGCTGCAACCAGAGAAAATATCTAGTGGAAATCAATTTTCGATGGAAACCGGTGAAAACCACATAAAAATCATGTTTGAAAGTTTGAAAAAATCTCAAGAAAAATGCATTGTGTTGTGAAGGCAGAATTCTACGGACATGTAGTTGTTCAAGTTGAAACTCAAAATTGTTTAGGAACTATGAAAATACCAAATTGAGCAATAAGTAGTATACCAAACAGTAAACGGTACTATTCATTCCTAAATTTGTCTTTTACATAACTTTAAAATAAATATGAGTTGGACTTTGCAAATTTGAGTGTCTGTAGAACTCTAGGTTCTCAACACCATGCATTTTTTCTCATAATTTTTTGAAACTCATAGGCATGGTTTCCACGAAAGTTTTCATTATCAGGTGGTTTTCACCGGATACTTTCCCAGCTACAACATCCCCTCTGATGACGACGGAAGACTTCTGTGACGAGCTCGTCGATCGGCGATGCGGCCATTTCGATTGCACGAAGGACCACCTCGGATACCGGGGTTAGCCCCTTTTCGTCGATGTGTCCTGGCATGGCAAGCTCAGTCTCTGGACCCTGCCAGCGACAAGGGCACTTCGCTTGTGATCTGCTATTCTATTTGTGGTTGGATAGCCACACCTAGATGATCAACGACGAGATGACGGTGATCCACCTCTACTTTGAGACATTAGTGACTGTACTTGTTGTACTAAACGATGATATCTTGACAACATTACAGTTTTTTTTTTGCATCAGCACCAAAATTCTCTCCATTTATATATGGCATTGGCGTCAGCATTCCCATACTATCCTCTCGTATTTTTGTTTTGGCAGATTAACTATTGACGTCAAAAACAGTACCATGACCTGAGAATGGCAACTTTGTCAGGCAGTAAATGGCATTGATTATTGATCACAATTTATAATTAATAGTGTTTTGTTATAATTAATACTAGTGTTTTGTTATAATTAATAGCTCATCGCCTGGATACCGAGCAGCACCCAGATACACAGCGTCGGCGCGCGGTGGTGGCACCGCGTGGTCCCTCGGCGGCGGCGACCGGGATCGACCACGTTTTTTCCCCAGAGCTCGTACCTTAGACTTGACTCTGCACAACTGCGCGGTCTTACTGTATTTTTCTTTGTTCTGAAGAAATGGCGAACGCAACCAAAAATCCTTATCCATCACATCGCGGAAGACGATGGTCCTGCTACTCCGGGCCGACGGAATCAAGTGCACACCTCTGTAATCTTAGACAAATCAAGTGTTTGGCCTGCACATTAGAATTCCCTCTCTAGGAGTAAGTCGTCTCTTCCATGGACTCATCGTTTTCCACCTGCCTTCCAGTTACTTTAATCCTTGAGTTAGACTAGGTGACACCGTCAGCTCTGTAAGACAGGTCGGTCGGTGTGATTTGCTTGTTAAAGTAGCGCAGGGTAGCGGTGTATGTTCTGCCCTAGAATCAATCATGAGTGCCCCTGATTCGGTGCCGGAAGAATCGACTGTCCACTAGTCCATGATCCATTTTGGCTCTTCTTTGTCCTGTGTTGAGAACAAGAATCTGTTTTGGCATAGCAACTCGAATCCCTGTGGTTTTGTTGCACACTGAACTCAGCACCCAACTTTTTACCTCCTACTTTTCTTTGAAACTTGAGAGAGATGCTACGAAATCCTAACTGACGAGTCCAATTATATTTCTTTCTGCCTTTTTATTATATTTTGGCGAGCATTTTCTCCTTCCTGCAGGATATTTGTTTTTTTCTACCAATAGATAATTGATATACAGGGTAAAAAAAATTCATGCGTCCTAAACTAGACTAGCAAGCCTATCCACTACCGGAAAACGCGGCGCTGCCGTGTAGCGAGTTCTTTGCCGTGTGTAATATAGCTCGGAACTTGGCAAAGAAAAGCGTTGTCGTGTTCAGCCACAAAAACGCATGGTAGCGATCGAAGACACGGTAAAGGACGATGAAAAAACATTTCAAAGACGGGTACACATTAAATGACGACTAAAACACAAGGCAAAGAAAAACAACACATCGAAGACCTAAGAAACCACACGACAACAAGTCTTTGACATCAACGTTCATGGACACGTGGCCGTGGTGGCCACCCTTCGCAGAGCCGTTACAATGGCAAGTCTTTGCCGAGTGTCCCTAATAGACACCCGGGAAAGAAATAGGGTCACATCGACTATCTCATTCCCACGCGTCTAGCTTTCCCAACATTTTTTCCCACCTGGGGGGAATTTCCCGCCCTAATCTTTGCCGCATGTTTTGGGCAAAAACACTCAGGAAAGGTTGCTTTGTCGTGTGTGTTGGGAAAACACTCGGCAAAGCCCCTTCTGCTTTATTTTCCCGCCTTTTGTTTCCCGCTGCATGGCAAAAGGTTAAAATTTTTGCTATGTGTTTCTGTACTACACATGAAAAAGGCATGATTACTGTCAGCTCAATTGTGACCGTCAAGTCACTTTTGTGTGCCAACTTAACACAGAAGACACACGGCAACACACATGGCAAGGCGATTGGTGCCACGTGCCAGCACATGGCAAAGGCTTTGCTATGTTCCGTGGTGCCTTTGCTATGTCTTTTGCCCACGCGGCAAAGGGGTTTTTGACAGTGAGGTGGTCTGTGCTATTGTGCAAAATATACATAAAAAATGTGCAATTTATGAGTTGCACTTTCTGCGTGTAAACACACTTTTTGCATTTTCGCGGTTGCACTTTTATTTGGGTGCAATTACATTGTTTTGTGCAATTACACATTTTTGTTTTTTAATCTAAATCATAAAATACTTTTGATGTAGATTGGAGTTAATAAATATGAAATTGTGTGCTGTATTAATTAAGTGATTTTAATCAATGCTAATATAAGAAGCTTCGTGTTGTGAAAGGAAGAAAGAACGGGAACAAAGGAAAGAAAAAACTAACAACTATTTGCCTTATATTCAATATTATTGATTTTGGATAAGAATGAGAAGGAATGAATGGACGAGAGGAGAGATGCAAAGATTGACCAGGGAAGAGAAAAGTCGTGGTATTCGCTCTTATGTGGTCCCGATGCATGTGTACTTGAGAGTGAGGGCCTGAGGGGTGACCGTGGACCTTCAGGGAGCAATGCTTGTTCCTTATGCCATGGAAATAAAATGTGTTTCTGTTATCACCAGAATTTGACCGGATCAGAGGTGGGCCGCGATTGAAGATGGACTTGAAGAATATACATGAAAGAAGTACATGAATCGGCCTTCTATACCAAGTTGGGATAAATTGCCCGTGTATCTGTAACATATTAGATCGCATCTTAGTTTAGAAGTTAGAGTTTTACCCGTGCACGGTTTGGTGCCAATTAGAAAGTCCCTGGACTATAAATATGTACCTAGGGTTTATGGAATAAACAACAACTCACGTTCAACCCCAAAAACAAATCAATCTCGGCGCATCGCCAACTCCTTCGTCTCGAGGGTTTCTATCGTAGCGACATGCTGCCTAGATCGCATCTTGCGATCTAGGCAGCACAAGCCACGTTGTTCATGCGTTGCTCGTACTGAAGCGCTTTTGATGGCGAGCAACGTAGTTATCATTAGATGTGTTAGGGTTAGCATTGTTCTTCGTTTAAGCATGCTTACGTAGTGCAACCCTTGCATATCTAGCCGTCCTCACGCCTATCTCAGGTGTGGGGGCGGCACCCCGCTTGATCTTTATTTAGTAGATCTGATCCGTTACGATTGCTCCTTGTTCTACAAGGATTAGTTTAATATCTGCAATAGTTTGGCCTTACAAGGGGGGAGGATCCTGTGGCACGTAGGGTGGCGTTCGCAAGTCCTAAACGGGATGTTCCTAGGATCAACTCCGTGTTGGTTTTTTGGCCTCGTTTAGGATCGGCTTACGAGCACCGTGCGTGGCCATCTGGCCCAACCTGGAGTAGGATGATCCGATTATGTGGTGAAAACCCTAAATCGTCGTAGATCTCATTAGCTTCATCTTGATCAAGCAGGACCACCAAGTATTCGTACACCCCGTACGGATCATGGGTGGATCGGCTCTTTGAGCCGATCCACAGGAACTGAGAGCCGATCGAGGCTCGTATTTAACGTTTACATGTATGCAGGAAACTAAGCGAGGCAATCTCATCACCTTCCCGACCAGGTATAGGTCAGGTGGCACGCCTTGCACGCAACGCCGCGTGTGACCAGAAGAGCATTGCGGGCCGTCGCTCGGAGGGGTCTCAGCCAGCCGCAGCTCTAGGCTCCCCCCGGCTCTACAGTGTTGACAAGGCCGCTGCCCGCCGGTGGGTTTTGGCAGTCAACACATTCTGGCACGCCCGGTGGGACAACCTTCGACATCCACCACATCGCCATCTACATCTGAGATGGCGGAAAGCACTCCGGTCAAGTACGAGGATCTGACGGACGAGCTCAAGAAGAAGCACGACGAGATCAAAGCAGTCCTCGAAGCCGACCTCATCGGCTCTTTCCATAGAACCCGCTCCCATGGCATCAGGTGGAAGGGGTTCTCACCTGAAGGCGCGCTCGATGGAGTGGACCTGTCCTCCCCGTCAGAGAAAGACGATGAGCTGAAGGCCATCTGTGAAGCCGAACTCATCGGCTCCTTTGAGAAGACCCGTTCACACGGTGTCAAGCTCAATGGAAACACACGTCCGTTGCCTGGCGTCGACATGGTGGATCTCAGCCACTCCTTAAGGGAGCCAGGGTTCTCCTTTGGTGTCAACATGGCAGGGTCTGTTTACCGCCATGGCAAAGACAAAGAAGAGAGCAGTCACTCTGGTGGCAAGGACGAAGAGGAGGCCGGTTCAAGCGATCGGCTTCGATATGATGATAAAGGTACAACAATGAAGACGGTATAGAGTCTTATAATGCTTTCAATATGTCTTTTATGTGAGTTTTGCTGTACCGGTTCATACTTGTGTTTGCTTTAAACACCTTGCTAGCCTAAACCTTGTATCGAGAGGGAATACTTCTCATGCATCCAAAATCCTTGAGCCAACCACTATGCCATTTGTGTCCACCATACCTACCTACTACATGGTATTTATCCGCCATTCCAAAGTAAATTGCTTGAGTGCTACCTTTAAAATTCCATCATTCACCTTTGCAATATATAGCTCATGGGACAAATAGCTTAAAAACTATTGTGGTATTGAATATGTACTTATGCATTTTATCTCTTATTAAGTTGCTTGTTGTGCGATAACCATGTTTCTGGGGACGCCATCAACTATTCCTTGTTGAATATCATGTGAGTTGCTATGCATGTCCGTCTTGTCTAAAGTAAGAGAGATCTACCACCTTAATGGTTGGAGCATGCATTTGTTAGAGAAGAACATTGGGCCGCTAACTAAAGCCATGAATCATGGTGGAAGTTTCAGTTTTGGACATATATCCTCAATCTCATATGAGAATAATAATTGTTGCCACATGCTTATGCATTAAAGAGGAGTTCATTATCTGTTGTCCATGTTGTCCCGGTATGGATGTCTAAGTTGAGAATAATCAAAAGCGAGAAATCCAAAATGCGAGCTTTCTCCTTAGACCTTTGTACAGGCGGCATGGAGGTACCCCATTGTGACACTTGGTTAAAACATGTGCATTGCAAAGATCCGGTAGTCCAAGCTAATTAGGACAAGGTGCGGGCACTATTAGTATACTATGCATGAGGCTTGCAACTTGTAAGATATAACTTTCATAACTCATATGCTTTATTACTACCGTTGACAAAATTGTTTCATGTTTTCAAAATAAAAGCTCTAGCACAAATTTAGCAATCCATGCTTCCTTCTGCGAAGGGCCTTTCTTCTACTTTTATTGTTGAGTCAGTTTACCCATTTCCTTCTATCTAAAAAAGCAAACACTTGTGTTAACTGTGCATTGATTCCTACATACTTGCATATTGCACTTGTTATATTACTTTATGTTGGCAATATCCAGAAGATATACACAAGACTGCATTCAGAGTACCAGGTTCAATGGGCTTGTTTGAATATGTAGTCATGACATTTGGACTGAAGAAACTCGGGGGCAGCTCACCCCGAAGGTCCTCTCCTCTGGAGAGCCGATTTCGTTCAAATCGGCTGGCTCTGCATGATAGTGCCCTCAGACATGATCAAGCCCAGGTCCATTCGGCTAATTTGTGTATCCTCGTCTCTGTTTCGCCTTGACTGAGACTCGGGGGGCAACCGACCTGAGGAGGATCACCAGGTCTCAGAGTCATCAGTCGAAGAAGATGAAGGACAGATTATGAGAGACCAATGCGTTGCTATCGGCTCATTGGGCGTCGATCCAGCTAACAATCGGCAGTTTCTGCTCTGCCACGACATGACCCGACGAAGGAAAAGCATAATGATTTTAGAAATGTCATTTCCAAAACCAGGGGGCATGTGTTATCACCAGAATTTGACCGGATCAGAGGTGGGCCGCGATTGAAGATGGACTTGAAGAATATACATGAAAGAAGTACATGAATCGGCCTTCTATACCAAGTTGGGATAAATTGCCCGTGTATCTGTAACATATTAGATCGCATCTTAGTTTAGAAGTTAGAGTTTTACCCGTGCACGGTTTGGTGCACGCCTGAATTAGAAAGTCCCCTGGACTATAAATATGTACCTAGGGTTTATGGAATAAACAACAACTCACGTTCAACCCCAAAAACAAATCAATCTCGGCGCATCGCCAACTCCTTCGTCTCGAGGGTTTCTATCAGGTAAGCGACATGCTGCCTAGATCGCATCTTGCGATCTAGGCAGCACAACGTTGTTCATGCGTTGCTCGTACTGAAGCGCTTTTGATGGCGAGCAACGTAGTTATCATTAGATGTGTTAGGGTTAGCATTGTTCTTCGTTTAAGCATGCTTACGTAGTGCAACCCTTGCATATCTAGCCGTCCTCACGCCTATCTCAGGTGTGGGGGCGGCGCTTGATCTTTATTTAGTAGATCTGATCCGTTACGATTGCTCCTTGTTCTACAAGGATTAGTTTAATATCTGCAATAGTTTGGCCTTACAAAGGGGGAGGATCCTGTGGCACGTAGGGTGGCGTTCGCAAGTCCTAAACGGGATGTTCCTAGGATCAACTCCGTGTTGGTTTTGGCCTCGTTTAGGATCGGCTTACGAGCACCGTGCGTGGCCATCGGCCCAACCTGGAGTAGGATGATCCGATTATGTGGTGAAAACCCTAAATCGTCGTAGATCTCATTAGCTTCATCTTGATCAAGCAGGACCACCAAGTATTCGTACACCCCGTACGGATCATGGGTGGATCGGCTCTTTGAGCCGATCACAGGAACCCGAGAGCCGATCGAGGCTCGTATTTAACGTTTACATGTATGCCCTGCAGGAAACTAAGCGAGGCAATCTCATCACCTTCCGACCAGGTATAGGTCAGGTGGCACGCCCTTGCACTTCGCAACGCCGCGTGTGACCAGAAGAGCATTGCGGGCCGTCGCTCGGAGGGTCTCAGCCAGCCGCAGCTCTAGGCTCCCCGGCTCTACAGTGTTGACAAGGCCGCTGCCCGCCGGTGGGTTTTGGCAGTCAACAGTTTCATATGCGACGAAAATAAAATATTGTTCCATACCCGACGAAAGTAAAATATTGTTTCGTACGTGGTGCAAATAAAATGCATACGCGACAAAAATAAAATATTGTTCCATATGCGATAAAATTAAATTGTTGTGTTGCGATTTAAATAAAATGTTGTTCCGTACAAGATAGAAATAAAATGTTGTTCCGTGCATTAAAATGGTGTTCCGAGATATACACAGGCAGCACACCCATATCTATTTTAGTTTAAATGATCATAAATAATTCGTACTATTCTGTACCATGCCCTCTAGGTGTGAGTACTATATGGGCTAGTTTCTCCGTTTTTATTTAGTTTGCGTTAGTCAAAATTAAGTTTGACCAAGTATATAGAAAAAAATTAATATCTATAATGTAAAATCTATATTACCAGAATCATCATAAAATATTTTTTCCTAAATATTTAGTCAAACTTTACAAAGTTTGACTTTGACTAAACCTAGAACGTGAAATAATTATGAATGGAGTACCTACTATAAAGCTTCCCTCGTTCCTAATATGTGGATTAAGTGATGGCTTATTTTACGGAAAACCAAAACTGATCCCGGGTGCATATGCACCCGGTATGTATAAAACATATTTAAAAAACGTAAAAAATTTAGGAATTTTTTTTAGCATGTAGAGGGACATGTTCTATGTGTGCACGTAAAGTTTCACATAAAAACGACAATTTTTGTACCCTGTGTAAAAAAGACAAATAATGCCTCGAGAAATAGACTATTTTAGCACCAAAAAATTGTCTTTTTTGTACGGGGCACAAAACATATCGGTTTTTGTTGAAACAACTTTGTGAGCATGTGTAACATGTCAAGGTATGCATGAGGCATTTTTATTTGTATTTTTTTGACATTTGTAAATATGTTTAATATGTATTTCAAATAAAAGGTGCATATGCACCTGGGTGCAGAAACACCCTGTCCCTTATTTTACAACAATCTCCATAGTACAATCCGACGGTAGTCAACCCACTGGGTAGGTACCCCCATGGGGACTCAATGATATTCATATAAGAAGGTTCTCAGTGTGAAAGGAGAAGGAATAAAAAAAAGGACAGTGAAAAATCAACATTGATTTGGATAGATTTAGAAGGAATGAATGAACGGGAGAAGAGATGAGAAAAACGGAAGGGGGAGAGTTAAGACTGTGCTACCCGCTCTTGTGTGGTCGTTATGCGTGTATGTGGTCGAGAGCGAGAGGTCCAATATATCTTGTTTTCACGCTTAATGTACATGGAATGTTCAAAAGGAAAAAAGAGCAAGTGGTGATCCTGGACCAATGATGGTGAAGCTAGCATGTATCCTTCCTTGCTGAAAAGAGCAAGTGGTGCAACCAGCAAGCTAGCAGTTTGTCTCCTCCAGTACGTCCCGATCCAGAGCTAGCTGGCCCCTTTGGGGTGCAAGCTCACTGAATGCTTCGATCGGGGGCAAACAGACCTGCAGATGGATGCCTCCTCGAATGGAGCTATAAAAGTACCCCTCAAGGCCTCTTCCACAATGCACACATATCGCTACCTTCCTACCTCTTGCTGTCCTTGACAGTAAATCCACAAAACTCCCACCACACAAACCCAACTCACCCAACTGCCTGGCGCCCGGGACCTTCCCGACCACCGGAGGAGGATGGAGACGGCCATTGGTGCGGCGAGCTGGCTCGTCGGCAAGGTGCTGAATAAGTTGTCCGATGACCTTGTGTCCGCGTATGTCGCCAGCTCCGAGCTCGGCCTCAACTACGACCTAATCAACACTAATCTGATGTACACGCAAGGGCTGCTGCACGCTTCCCAGAACAAGGATGTGAGCAGCGACCATGGCCTTCGTGGCTTGCTGAAGAAGCTGGCCAAGAAGGCCGACGAGGCTGAGGACGCGCTGGACGAGCTACACTACTTCATCATCCAAGACCAGTTGGATGGCACCAGGGAGGCCACCCCCGACCTGGGCGATGGCCTCCGCGGTTATGCTCTCCATGGTCGCCATGCTGCTCGCCACACCATTGGTAACTGGTTTCCTTGCTTTTGTTGCTCGCGTACACAAGATGCTGATTTTGCTGCTGGTAACCCACACAATGTGACCAAGTCTGATAGTGGTAATGATGGTGGCTGTGTTGCGAAGTTGAAATTTGACAGGGTGGCCATGTCCAACAAAATCAAGTCAGTGATAGAGGGCATACACAACCTGTGTGATCCTGTCTCTGACTTGCTGAATAAAATCCCAAATAATAGCACAGTTGTCACCATAAAAAGGTCTCCCACAAGCTCAACAGTATCACAGGATAAACTGTTTGGGAGGAGTGTCATCTTTGAGAAAACTATAAATGCGCTCACTAGTGGCACATATCAAACTGAAACCCTCTCAGTTCTGCCTATTGTTGGCCCTGGGGGTATGGGAAAAACAACTTTCACCCAGCACTTGTACAATGATAAGAGGGTTGAGGGACACTTCACTGTCAAGGTTTGGGTATGTGTTTCAACTGATTTTGATGTTCTTAAGCTCACCCGGCAGATCCTTAGCTGCATACCTGCGGTTGAAGAAGAAAAATATAAATGCACCATTGAAACAGCCAGTTTAGACCAGCTTCAAAAATCCATTGCAGAGAGACTAAAGTCCAAAAGGTTTTTAATTGTTCTGGATGATATATGGAAATGCAATAGTGAGGCTGATTGGAAAAACCTATTGTCTCCATTCACAAAGGGGGAATCCAAGGGCAACATGGTTCTTGTCACAACTCGGTTTCCATCTATAGCACAGATGGTGGAAACAACAGATCCAATAGAACTGGGTGGTTTGGAGCCTAATGACTTCTTCACACTCTTTGAAGCTTGCATATTTGATCGTAGCAAACTGCCTGGGAACTACAAAGATGACTTAATTGATGTTGCAAGAGACATTGCTAGGAAACTAAAGGGTTCACCACTAGCAGCCAATACAGTCGGTCGGTTGTTGAGGAAAAACCTTTCTCGGGAATATTGGATGGAGATTCTTGAAAAGAACGAGTGGAGCAACACAAAAAATGATGACGATATTATGCCATCTCTAAAAATTAGCTACGACTACCTTCCTTTTTATTTGAAAAAATGTTTTTCATATTGTTCCCTTTTCCCTGAAGATTATAAGTTTCAAAACTCAGAAATTACTCATTTTTGGATGACGGTAGGTATCGTAGACTCTAGTAGCCAAAACGATAAGAATTACTTAGAGGAACTAGTGGGTAATGGTTTTCTCATCAAGGGAGGAGATAATTCTGGTCAATACTATGTGATGCATGATTTATTTCATGAACTATCTCGAAATGTTTCATCACAAGAATGTTTCAATATATGTAATTTAAGTTTTAGAGCTGACGATATCCCAAAATCTATTCGGCATTTGTCGATCACCATAAAAAAATTATATGCTGAAAGTTTTGTAGAAGAAATGGGTAAATTGAGGAGCATGATAGACATTGGAAATTTGCGGAGTTTGATGATTTTTGGATTACATGGTGTAAGAATAGCTAATATGTTGAAAGATACATTTGAAGAAATAAAGGGTCTCCGGGTGCTATTTATAGCAATGAATACTCAACAATCTTTACCAAACAACTTTTCAAATCTTATCCACCTCCAGTACCTTAAAATTAGTTCACCTTATGGCTTAGAGATTACTTTACCTAGCACATTATCTAGACTTTACCACTTGAAATTCTTGGACCTGATAGATTGGTGTGGTATTGAAAAGTTGCCTAAAGACTTTAGTCGTCTTGTGTATTTACGCCATTTTCATTCTTCCAAAAACTTCCATTCCAATATTCCTGAGGTTGGAAAGATGAAGCGTTTGGAGGAGCTTAGAGAGTTCCATGTTAAGAAAGAGAATGTTGGGTTTGAGTTGAAAGAGCTGGGGGAACTGAGCGGCCTTGGAGGAGAACTCAGTATATGTAATCTTGAAACAGTGAGGTCCAAGGCAGATGCTGGTGCTGCAAAATTGAAAAATAAAACAAATCTGAAAGAGTTGAGGTTGGTCTGGTCCAAGGCAGAGCACCAACCTATAGATGATGATGTTCTTGATGGTCTTCATCCACCAAATAATATTAGAGGGCTTGGCATTATAAATCCTGGTGTTAAGGCTGGTCCAAGTTGGTTGTGTGGTGATGTTAGCACAAAAAAGTTAGAGTCTTTCCATCTAGAGGGTGTATCATGGAGTACTCTTCCATCTTTTGAGCAGCTATCAAACCTCAGCAAAGTCACCTTCAGTAATATTATTGGGATGCGTTTCTTTGGGCCTGGTATTGGTGGTATTACAGAGAGAAGCTTCACCCATTTGAAGGTAATTGTGTTTGAGGATATGGCAGAACTTGTGGAGTGGGTGGGCGGACCTAGTAGCCACATGTTTGCAAGGCTTGAAAGCATCAAAATTAATGATTGTCCCTTTCTCTGCTCATTTCCGTTCTTGGAGTTCTCTGACGTATTTACCAACCTCTGTACACTTGATATTAAGAGCTGCCCTGGATTGTCTATGTTCCCACTCATGCCTCACACTTCCACGCTTACATATGTTCGCGTGGAAAATGATGGGTCGGAGCTGTTATACAATGGGAAGGTAGTTAGCATTAAAGGGTATACTAGGCCTTTGGCTTTCCACATTATGGATAAAGTAGAGCTTATGGAAATTAGGGATGTATCACACGTTACATTGTCGGATCTCCAAAAGCTAAAATCCTTGAGCAGTATACACTGCGAAAGATGCGACGAAGTGTTTTCTGTAGGACCGGCTAACACCGTTCTGCTCCATTCAGTTCAGAATATTTACATAGAAGAGTTACAGATTACTAGGGAATTGTTTTCAAAAGCTTTGAGGAGTTTCCCAGCTCTTTCCAAGCTTGAGATCAGCGAGTGTGGGAACCTGGAACTTCTTCCTGTGGAGGACGGAGGGCTCTCGGACCTCAGGATGCTTCAATCATTTCATGGATTCAGTTGTGGGAAGTTGTTCTCTGAGTGGCCCATGGGAGAAGGAGGTGGAGGAGGTCATGCCATCAACCCTTTCCCTACCTTCCTCAAAAAACTCGATATTTGGTATGAGCCAAGCATGCAATCAATGGGCCTGCTCTCAAACCTCACGTCTCTCACTAGTCTAAGTCTGATAGATTGTAGAGCATTGACGATGGATGGGTTCAATCCTCTCATCACAGTCAACCTCAAAGAACTGTACGTACAAAATGAAGAGGGCATCTCTATAGCAGGGGATCTGCTCTCAGAGATTGCAAGGAGCAAATTAATGCGTGCAGGTTCATTCCAGCTGGAAGAGCTTTATGTTGATAGCATCTCGGCAGTGCTTACTGCTCCCATTTGCAGCCACCTCGCCGCTACTCTCCACATTTTACAGTTCGGTTTTGATCAGAGCGCTACAAACTTCCCGGAAGAGCAAGAACGAGCGCTTCTGCTCCTCACGGCCCTCCAACATCTGGTATTTTATGGTTGCAAGAATCTGCAGTCCCTCCCTCGAGGATTACGTGGCCTTTCTTCTCTCAAGAGACTAGTGATCGAAAGTTGTAAGAAAACCCTATCCCTGCCACCCAAGGAGGGCCTACCCACTTCACTGGAAGTGCTAGAAGTATGGTATTGTAGTCCTGAGGTAACCGAGCAAGCCAAAAAATTGAACGAAGCGGACCCGTGGTTTTCTGTATCAATACTATAAATCTGGAAGTGGATGTCTAATATCCATGGATCTTGGACCTGAAATAAACTGGATGTAATTGGACAGGGCTGGGCCGCAAAAGGACGTTAGGGCCAATAACGTTGGATGGACATGGACTTGGATCTCTAACTTGGACAATCCAAAATCCATCTCGTGGATTCCCGTGGCCACCGGCTCACCGTCCCGTGGCCGCTGCCGCTGCCGCACCTCCGCCCGCCGCCGACTCCCTGACTCCCTGCCTTGTGCCCGTCGCCACACCCTCCGTCCACCGCTGACTCCCTGTCTCGTGCCCGTCGTCGCATCCTCCGTCCGCCGCCGACTACCCATATCTTGTCGGCCGCCTCACCCGCCCGCCGGTGGTTCCTCTTCTTACGCCGGTCGCCGCATGCTCGGGTGCCAACTTGGGGCCTTCTGGATCTGCCGCCTCCTACCTCCTGCCCTCCTGGTGAGAATTTACTCGACTCCCCTCTGATTATATTCATTTCCTCAATTTGGCCTTCTCAAGTGACTGGATGGTGGTATGAAGTAGGCCTCAAGTATGGTGGATCGATCTAGTACTATTAGTAGTGTACCATGTGCATCAGTAGGTCTTTCAGGTTTTTCAGTTTCCTCAGTAAGCTGGTGCTCAACAGTCTGCTGTCGACAGCAGCTTTTTTTCGTCAGTAAGTAGTTAGCTGTTTAGAGTTTCAGTTAGACACGGTCAGTATTTGAACCAGTCTATTAGTTTGGATTTAGGATTTGCTTTCAGCTTGGTAATCATGATGCGGATTATACCGCAGTGTTGCTACAGAGCTCTCATCATCTAAGTATCACCTACCTTACAATAATGCTCATCTTTCAACACAAAATTAGGCTTTTATTGTCCATATTAGTCTGGTGATTTTTCTTAACTATCTTTATTTACTGTATAATTTGTACTAGCTTACTAAACTTTCCTGTAGCTACATCCAACTTGGTGGTATCTGTAAACTCTAATTGTCATAATTTGTATAATACGTTTTTGTTTGTTTATTGATATCTCTGTTCATCTCCAACAGGCTCACTCCAATTGTCATAATGTCAACCAGTCAAGCTACAGGGCAAGTTCAGCTTCATGAAGGAGTGGATGATCAGACTACCAATCGCAGAAGCAAGAAACGGTCAAGAGCTTGCGAATTTTTCGAGGAGTTACCTGAGGAAGGAAAAGCCATATGTATTTATTGTCAAAAAAATTGTCATATCATCAAGGAATTGGTTTCTATTTCTCATTCATAGATTGACGGCATGAGCTTTAGCATAAGATTTTTGTTCAAATTGAAGTGTCAGGTATGCTTACTCACTTGGCCATAACAGATGACTCATTATCTACTCGCTCACTGATCGCTGTTTTACTGGAACTGCAGAAACCTCTACAAAGATGGTGTTTGGAAATCTCAATGGATGAACAAAGATTGTATTCCTGATTATCTACATGCTATTTCTCGCTGGTTTGTTCATGATGGATGGTTACAAAATACTAGTCCAGCATTGTCCTAGTTCAGGTCTTTAACTCTGATCGATGTCGCAAAGTTTTGATGTGTTGGTATCAATAGAACTCTGCTACTGAAGATCAGTGGATGTTCAAGAATGTCTGAAAACTATTGGTAATTGTGGATGATCGATCCACAATTAGACAAGGTACATAACCCACGCCAAGTCTTAATGCGAGGTGATGCCTTGTTTCTGAGACCTGACATCCTACATGTTTCAGTTGCAGAGCGGCGTGTTTCTGAGAACTGACAGCCTACATGCATCATGGTCGACCATTGGACTCCATGTGCCGGTTAGTCAACCATTTCTCTTTTGTTCATGATTCCATTCACACTGCCTGCATGCAGCCACTTTAGTTATTTGGACTGCTTCCTTTTTAGACAACTGCTTTTTTTTAAGCATACTGCACGACTTTACCTTTAGAATGGCATCGAGTAAGGATATTCCAGATGGAGTGTTAAGGCATAGTTTGCTCTTTTTTTTTCAGACCTGAATAATCAAGGCCCATGCCGTCGCAACTCCCTCGACCTGTGGCTGGCGGCTGGCGGCCATTGGGCATGAAGCAGCGGCTGGCGGCTCGGCGTGGGAGTGGTGCTGGAGGACAGCTCGAGCGGGTGGACCAGGGAGGCCAAGAATTTTAGGTGGAGGTGCAGCGCCGCTGCCAGCTCGGCGTGGGCGTGCAAGACGGGAGCCTGCGATCCAGGGAATGATCTGGTAAATCCTTGATCCTCGCTGCATTATTTCTCAGTAAATCGGCTCGTAGGACGCTTGGGTGCCTCTGCCTCCTTGACTTCAAGCAGGCAGTGGACATGCCTGATAATTCTGCAGCTGCTTTCTAATTGGATAGGCATAACTGATTCCATTTTAGTAGCAGTTTGACCAATGATTGTGTGTCTACCGAGTACTCGGTGTCTCTGTAGGCATTGCTAGTTACGTTTGTCGACCAACATGACCGATTGTTATGTGTGCGCTAATACCTCTGCAACTGGTGAACTAATCGAGCGAGTCAATTATACGAAAATTCTACCAGCATGAAAAAGAAAGGTTGTGAGAAAGGCTCCTCTTTGATCTGCTGCTGCAGCACTTCTATTTTAGCTATTTGGTCATGGTAATTTCACGACTGTACGATACTATGATGCATCTCTTTGGATGCCTCCTTCTATTTTGTCTCCTTGCTTTGCTTGTCCCACCACCATGTGAACGATGCGTAGCGAGCTAGCTGTTGTTTTGCCGGCAGAACTTGGTTGAATGCGGCTACACCAGCACATGGTCTATGCACGACTGTCATTTGCTTTCCACCACATGAGTACCAGTAATCCATCTAAGAGCATCTCGAGCCTATGATAAAGTTAATCTAGACCTTTTCTTTTAGCTCTTGGAACCGAGAGGTTTTGGTTCCAAAATAATCTCTCTGATTAAAACAATCACTTAAAGGGGCTCAGAAGGCGTTAAGGTTAATGATGTAGGTGGATATTTCTTCCTGACTGGTAAAGGTTTGAGACAATGGGTCCTTTTGCTCCCCTTTTATTTAATTTTGTGGTAGATGTTTTCTCTAGCAAGATAATTAAAGTCCGTGACACTGGCATGTATAGAGCTCCATTTTCCGACTTTAACTACTTCATTACTCGAAATCTGCAGAACAACTGCAACCGATGGGTATTGGCGAGCTCTCTCAGTTCGTAGTTTTGCATCTACGACATTATTATTCCATCCAAATGATAACAACAACAGAACCACATGTCTTCATTTTGAACCAGCAATTCAACAAAGGTCAGTTGATCGTTCTTTCTGGCCAAAGTGCAAATCGATCCCCTGTATCATGTATTGGCTTTTGGATTTGCATCGCATTGACCTGTGAACTTGGTGCATTCATTCAGGCATTCCACTGACTGCTCCCTGTTGGCGAAGCGAAAATCCGAACGAAGTCATGATTCATGGCAGCTCCGGAGGGTAGGTAGCACAACCTGTGTGCAGTCTCCTAGCTTGCCAAGCTGATCAATGGAGGCCAGTTCACCCTTAAACGAATCAAGGTACCCCTATTATAAAGTTAATCTAGATTTTCTTACCAATTTTGTCCATCTAAGAGAATCTCTATCAGATACGCAAAAGGTCCTGGTCTATGATAAAGTTAATCTAGATTTTCTTTTTTAGCTCTTGGAACTGAGACGTTTTACATCCAAAATTATCACACTAATTACAACAATCACTCAAGAAGGCTCAGTAGTTGTTAACCTTAATGATATAGATGGAGACTTCTTCCTGACTGGTAAAGGTTTGAGACAAAGGGATCCTGTTGCTCCTCTTTTATTTAATTTTGTGGTAGATGTTTTATCTAGAATATTAATAAAGGGCTCCATTTTCTGACTTCAACTACCTCATTATTTGAAATCTGCAGAACAACTGCAACCAATGGTTACTGGTGAGCTTTCACACTTCGTAGTTTTTCATCTACGGCATTATTAACAGAAGCATATATCTTCGTTCTGAAGCAGCAATTCAGCAAATGTCAGTTGATCGTTCTTTCCGGCCAAAGTGGAAATCAATCCCCGTATCATGTATTGGCTTTTGGATTTGCATCGCATTGAGCTATGAACTTGGTGTATTGATTCAGGCATTCCACTAACTATGCTTCCTGTTGGCGAAGCGAAAATCAGTACGAAGTCATGATTTATGGCAGCTCCGTACGGTACGTAGCACAACCTGTGTGCAGTATTCTAGCTTGCCAAGCTGATCAATGGATGCCAGTTCACCCTAAAATGAATCAAGGTACGCCTATTATAAAGTTAATCTAGATTTTCTTACCAAATTTGTCCGTCTAAGAGCATCTCTATCAGATACACAAAAGGTCCCGGTCTATGATAAAGTTAATCTAGATTTTCTTTTTCAGCTCTTGGAACTGAGAGGTTTTACTTCCAAAATTATCTCACTGATTACAACAAACACTCAAGGGGGCACAGTAGTTGTTAACCTTAATGATGTGGATGGAGATTTCTTCCTGACTGGTAAAGGTTTGAGATGAGGGGTCCTTTTGCTCCCCTTTTATTTAATTTTGTGGTAGATGTTTTCTCTAGGAAGATAATTAAAGTCCGTGACACTGGCATGTATAGATCTCGATTTTGTGACTTTAAGTACTTCATTACTCAAAATCTGCAGAACAACCGCAACAGATGGTTATTGGCGAGCTCTCTCGGTTTGTAGTTTTGCATCTACAACATTATTATTCCATCCAAATGATAACGGCAACAGAAGCACATGCCTTCACTTTCAAGCAGCAATTCAACAAAGGTCAGTTGATCGTATTTTCAGGCCAAAGTGGAAATCAATCCCCTGTATCATGTATTGGCTTTTGGATTTGCATCGCATTGACCTGTGAACTTGGTGAATTCATTCAGGCATTCCACTAACTGTGCTCCCTTTTGGCGAAGCGAAAATCCAAACGAAGACATGATTCATCACAGCTTCGGAGGGTAGGTAGCACAACCTGTGTGCTGTCTCCTAACTTGCCAAGCCTATCAATGGAGACCAGTTCACCCTGAAACGAATCAAGGTACGCCTATGATGAAGTTAATCTACATTTTCTTACCAAATTAGTTCACCTAAGAGCATCTCTACTAGATGCGCAAAATGTCCCAGCCTATGATAAAGTTAATCCAGATTTTCTTTTTGAGCTCTTGGAACTGAGAGGTTTTACTTCCAGAATTATCCCACTGATTACAACAATCACTCAGGGGGCCTCAGTAGGTGTTAACCTTAATGATAGAGATGGACATTTCTTCCAGACTGGAAAGGTTAGAGACAAACGGATCATTTGCTCCTCTTTTTATTTAATTTTGTGGTAGATGTTTTCTCTAGGATGTTAATATAGAGCTCCATTTTCTGACTTCAAGTACCTCATTATTTGAAATCTGCAGAACAACTGCAACCAATGGTTACTGGTGATCTCTCGCAGTTCGTAGTTTTGCATCTATGACATTATTAACAGAAGCACATGTCTCCGTTCTGAAGCAGCAATTCAACAAAGGTCAGTTGATCGTTCTTTCCGGCCAAAGTGAAAATCTATCCCCTTTGTCATATATTGGCTTTCCGATTTGCATCACATTGACCTGTGAACTTGGTGTAATCATTCAGGCCTTCCAATAACTGTGCTCCCTGTTGGCGAAGCAAAAACCCGAACGAAGTCATGATTCATGGCAGCTCTGGAGGGTAGGTAGCACAACCTATGTGCAGTCTCCTAGCTTGCCAAGCTGATCAATGGAGGCCAGTTCACCCTGAAACGAATCAAGGTACGCCTCCCTGCTGCACGACAACACTCCTTGTGCATTACATCGAATCGTTGCCCTTATTCAGTGTGGTAACAACTATGTTATGAACATATTTTTCAGCGTGCCAAACCCTGCTGTTACCTCATGGAGAACCTGAATCTTTCAACTGCTAGCTGACAGCCTAATCAGTCCTGTAATGCTGGTGCGCCTGCCCATGCTAGCTGCATCGTCTGCCGCTTCTCCGCCTACTCCAACTCCTGTCATCAAGCTTGGCATCTGTGCCTACTCCAATTCTGGGTCAACAACCTCGCCATCTCTGCCTACTCCAACTCCTGCGGCAACGACCTGGCCATCTTGACGCATATGGTTTTTGGGTCTTACCTAGATTTTGATGGTCCACGTGGCATGTGGATTCTCCCTCTAAATTTCTAACTTATCAGGAGCACTCTAGCGTGCCATCTTTAAATTGTAGGCTTATTATTTGACGTCAACCTTTACCGAATGTTAATTGGACTAAGTAGATGTAGAAAGTAACAGTTCACAAAAGTCGCATTTTACCATGAGTTCCGTATGGCTTGTTGAAATAGCTGCACAAATAACTTTGGGATGGTTGGAATATTGCGTGGCGACGCACCAAAGTTACCAATGATCTAATTCTTGGCTTAGGTTTGTCCCGTAATGTCTCTTTATGAAAAATTGTTGCCCATCTTTTTAGGACGGTTGGAACATTGCTTGTTTATGCTTGTGATAAGTTTTTGGATGCACTCCTTAGAGCGACCGAAAATGCGTCTGCACCCTGCTCCAGCGGGGCGACGCATCGTGTCCGGGGCGTCCGCGGCGACACAAACGCGGCGCAAATATGTGGCACGTTTGCGTCTCCGCGGTCGCGCCTAGCGTCCGCTCGCTTCCCCCACAGGCCCGCCTGGCAGCGACCGTAGCTCGATCGGCCTCGAATTAAAGCACAGCAAGCGCGCCAATGTCAACCGCCGGAGTGGCAACCGCGCCGATCAACCCGCCAACCGCCGGAATGGAGCGCCGAACCGCCGCGGAAGAGCAACCGCAGGCCTCTTCGTTATACGCGTCACCATTAATTCCCGCAGAATATAATCCCTGCATCTACTGTAATTCACGTCGAACCGCCTTCTTCTTCTTCTTCTTCTCCAACACTGGCTAGCCAGACGCCATGAGCGACTACACGCTACCGTCGGACTCGGAGAGCGAGGGCAAGTCGCCCGGATGACTGCATTGGTGGGAATCACCTGCGACGCCAAGCGATCCGGGCTCCACGCCCAGCGACCCTGCCTCCACGGCGAGTGAGGAGGAGGACGGAGGCGCCGATGCCAGCGATGGCCAGGAGGAAGACGGAGGCGCCGCTGGCAGCGACGGCGAGGACGAGGAGGAGGAGGAGGAGGAGGACTCCGACGCTAAGTTCGCCCGGCTGGAGGCGCAGGAGGCGGCGGACGACAAGGCGGCGGCAAGGAAGGAGGCCAGGGCCCGGGCAAGGGCGCAGGCGCGGGCCGCGCGTCGTCGTCGTCTGTTCACCGACGAAGACGACACTACGTCTGAATCCAGCTCCTCCACGGACGCGTCGTCCGCCAGCTCCTCTTCCGACGAGGGGGTGACAAGCAAGAGACGCAGGAGTCAGGACGACGAGGCAGGGCCTTCTAACAAGAAGGCCAAAAATTAGTTTTTAGTTTATTTGTTTTTAAATTTGTTCTTGTTTATATGTTAAATTTGAACTTTTTTGATTCGAGTAATCTATCCGGTGAACTGTTTATGGCAGCAACAAGATCATTCTGTACTACTTGTTTTCGCGTTTAAACTTGGTCATACAAATTGGTTGAGTCCTTCAACAAAAATGAAGAAAACATAACAGTTGCATGTCCAAAATGCGTCGGACCGCTGGGGGTGGCTCCTACGCAAACGGATATTTCGCGCCTCGCGGATATTTTCGCGTCCGCCAGGCGACGCCCGCGAACAATTTAGACGTCCGAAATGGGTCGCTCCGTTGAAGATGCCCTTAAGAAAAAAAGGTTTTGGATACAGAACCTGCATCTTGCACGGACACGAATTGTCGTCGTCGTCTACCACGTATAGAATTCAGATCTAGGAGTAGTCAGGTTTGGGATCTGTTGTATGCTTGTTTATGCATGTTCCTCGGGACTCTCACTATCAGCTGATCAAGCGTATCCTGCGTTATATCAAGGGCACCTCTCACTATGGACTGAAAATACACAAGTCTTCTTCTATGGAGCTGATTGCGTACTCTGATGCGGATTGGACATGGTGCCCCGACACTCGTAAGTCCACTTCTGGCTTTTGTGTGTTCATTGGAAACAACTTGGTCTCGTGGTCTTCTCGACGCCAAAATACAGTCTCTCGGTCCACTAGTAGAAATAGGACCTTTTGCACCGGTTCAAAAAGGCCATATGCACCGGATTGTGAACCGGTGCAAACAATTCGGTGCAAAAGGCCCCCCCTTTGCACCGGTTCAGTTACAAACCGGTGCTAAAGGGGGCACCACGTGGCCCTCTGTGGAGCGCCCGACGGAGGACCTTTTGCACCGGTTCGTAATACGAACCGGTGCCGCTTTGGTGCCCTTCCCTGCCGCGGCAGGGAATTGCACTAAAACGCTGCCGCGGCAGGAAATTTACACTAAAACGCTGTCGCGGCAGACTCTGCCTCCATTCGAAAGACATTATAATGCAGACACATATATATATATATATATATATATATATATATATATATATATATATATATATATGTCTACATCAACTTTGAAAATAATTTCTATTCAATATTGGATGGCGGGCACATAGTGTTCTCCGTCTGGAGCTATGACTTGCTCAAGTAAGAATCCCGCCAGTTCTTCTTGAATTGCTCGTACACGCTCGGTTGCTAGAAGACCGTCCCGCAACTGTTGGATCTAATAATTTCAAGAAGGTACGGTGGTCAGTATATATATATGTGTATGTGAATGAAACACAAGGTGATAAAATAAAGTCATGAATGTTGTTTACGTACATCAAGTTGTTCCAAAATTTTGGTCACATGGTGGGTATTCTGGCGGATGAACTCGCAAACATAGAACCCGCATAAATTATTCCCGTCCTCTTGCCTCCAGCACTTTACGAGAAAAAAGTTCAATCAAAATAATATATAATCAAGGATGATAATAATGGTATTGAAACTATAGAATCAAAGAGATGCGCGGCCTAGCCAGTAGTACTTACCGGTACATGTTTTATTTGAAGCTCTTTATTCTGTAAACCCGGAGACTTTTTGGCGAACCGTTTCCAAGCCTTGTGGAGGATATCAGCCATGTCCCCCCCACGCCTCAAGGGGTTTACTTTTCGAGTCCATGACTTCTACTACCCCGGTGTCGGGTTCAATGACTAGCAGGATATAGTGAAACCTGCGGACACATATATATATATGCATAACTCATCAATTACACTTAACACATGGAGTAAGCGAAAAAGATTTAATGTGTGATCACAGTAACACTCACGCGAAGTTGTAAGGAAATAGTATTGCCCTTTTGTATGAGTTTTTCCTTAAGGCATATACCAAGTTATTCTCTGTGTCCTTGGGGAAGTTGTCAACAGTATACCCATTCACGGTATATGGGTCAATGAACCCAAGATCATAGATTTGCCCCTTGTGGCATTCACGGATCTTCATTCTGCATAATATAGTGAGAGTATAGTTATATGCATGCAATGGACGAGCCGCGGTAGAGACTTAATTACATAAATAATACTTACCGACAGTAGGCACTCAGCAGAGATTTGTCGAGGGCGTCCTGATTGAATAACTGAAATAATTCACAAAATTCGATGTTCATCACGTCAGTTCGCCCGTAGTGCTCATCTCTGATTGCCACCATGATCCAGTTCTGACCGTTCTTACATGCATCCAAGTACCAATTATGCAGTCTTCGCAGTTGTGTTGATAGATGAGGCAACTCCTCAGCTCTGACAAGAGGTTGCCCGTACTTGTACTGGTATGCTATTTGGACATCACCCGTGAACATGATTTCGATGCGGCTTAAGTACTCAGGAATACTCATACCGACCGCATCTGCCTCATCTTTGTATAGTTTTACCATCGTCGGATCAAGGCACTGCAGGACATCGGGATACACTTGGAGCGGGGGGCACGAGTTTTTCTGGGTTCCAAGCTGGGGAACTGGTTTCCCTTCTTCCTTACTTTTTTGCTAACGCTCTCTTGCTACCACATTTGACTTGCGAATAGACCGGTCATAGTTCGATGAAAGACTTGGCTCAGGTTGATGAAGGTTCTTCAGCAGTTTCAACTTCTTTTCCTTGGATATAGCTGGCTCGACCTCAGGCTGGAGCTTTTTCTTTCCAAACATGGATTTCATGTGTTGTTCCTTTGCGATCTTGGCATTTTCCTCATCTGTATAGTCATAAGGTCTCTTGGGAGGAACCTTAGGCACTCTTGGGAGGGGCTCTTGTTTGCGTTTCGGTGATCGGTTACGACTCATTGCCGTAGCGGTCCGCCTTTTGCTCTTAGACTGAGTGGTGGGCTGCGGCGGCGGAGAAGGCTCACGCGGCGGCGGAGAAGGCTCACGCGCCGGCGGAGAAGGCTGCGCCGGCGGAGAAGGCTCACGCGCCGGCGGAGAAGGCTCACGCGCCGGCGGAGAAGGCTGACGCACTGGAGACGGCTGCATCGGTGGACAATGCTGGCTCGGTGGAGACCTTGTTGGCGCCTTCCAACCCGGAATCACAATGAATTCCTTTCGCCATAGAACTGTAGTGTTCTTGGCTTCTCCCAGCTCTAGCAAATCCCCTTCACCGGCAGGGTGGTCAAGCCTCAGCGGCCCATACCCATCCATAACTTGATCCACCCCGGCAACAGCGTAGCCAGGTGGAACCGGTTTGAAGTGGTATCTTTGATCAGGTACTGGCGGTAAGACATAGCCGATCGCCGCCTTGAGCGTTAAGTAGCCCATCGTTTTGAAATGTAGCTCACAAGGTGTCGACTCTGTGATATAATCCACAGGGTAGAGAGGAGCCATCTGCGGATCCACAGGGGAGGGAGGAGCCATCTGCGGATCCACATCTGCATCATCACCCGTCAGCTCCGTGGAAGCCACGCTGCTTTCCGCTGAGATCCCTGGCCGGTAGCATCGAATGCAACTTCTTCTATCTGCGGATTAGCTTGAGGTTGGGTGACTGAGCCTGACATTATCATCCTCACTTGCTCCTCTAGCTTAGCAACGCGTTCTTGAACCACATCCTTTTTCCTCTGACGGGATATTTCTTCGTTTCTGCAGGAAACCCAATACACCACGGCTTGCCACCTGGTATGGTTTGTGTTCGTCCTGGGTGTTCAGGATTTCCAAGGGCGCGTGTGAGCTGGTTCTTCTCTCTTTCGGGACGGAACTTCCCCTCTTGAACTTCCTTTGCAACATTTCTAAAGGCTTCGATGGGAAGTGGGTTTTCCTTATGTCTTTGTGTATATATACAGAACCCTTGTGCGTCCAACGTGCCCCCATGCGCGTAAAACCAATCCCTTGACCGCTGGTTCCATTTCAGTACCTCTGGCTAGATCCCCTTTTTAATTAGGTCGTTCTCCCATTTCTCCCACTTAGGCCTGCCAACCTTGTAGCCTCCTCGCCCCATGGTATGGAAGTACATCTTATTAGCAGCATTTTTCGTATTGGTGGCTGACCTTTTCTTTGCCCTCTTCGATGTCTTTTACTTCACAAATTCCTCCCAGTGGTCTTTTATCTTCTCATAGGGGCCATTGAAATCCGGAGTCTTCTCTTGCTTGACAAAGAAGTTGTCCAATTTCTTCTTGTAGTCGTTGAACTGTAGTGCCATCTTCTTAAGAGCCCACTTCTTGACTCTTCGCTGTACGCTATTCAGCTCGGGATCCTCAGGGTCTGGCCTGTCATTCTCACTGTCAGAGTCAGCTGGCTCCGGTAAGATGAAATTTACCAAGAGCTTCCTAAACATCAGATTTCTTTGATCTCGTGTCAACATAAGTAACTCCTTCGCCCCCCTTTGCAGGTTTCTTCCATTCTTGAGTGATGATCGGGATGGTGTCCCTTACAATAACTCCGCATTGACTTACAAACTTTTTTGCGTGATTCTTGGGAGAAATCGGTTCGCCATCTAGAGCGATTTCCGTGCTGGTGCACCTTTCATGGTCTTCCATCTTTCTGGCCGCGCCTCGTTTAGTTCTGCCAGTAGAGTTTGTTGATCGGGAGGTCCAAAAGAAGAAACAATGTTAATATATGTATATGCACAAATCTGGAGGCTTGGTTAATTAATATATATACACCTCGGCGCCGTGAGCTTCTCCCTCGTAGTCGTCACCTTCTCCCTCACCGGAGCCGTCTCCACGGTGGTCTTGCTCATCTTCCTCACCGAAGCCGTCTCCACGGTGGTCTTGCTCATGTTCCTCACCGGAGCCGTCTCCACGGGTTCGCTCGTCTCCCTCGCCGGATTGGTTTAGGTAAATAGAGGTGATATCGTCATCATCACGGATAATCTCCTCGACGAGGTATTCTTTTTCTAGGTCTCGTTCCATAGTTTCTGCAAAGACTTACAAGTTATTCTAATGCTACAAACACAACGAAGTAGTAATTAAGAATAATGCTCAATACATGATCAAAATATTAGAGTTACACATATATATATGTACTAATTAAGGATAATGCTCAATACATATATAGTTCTTAACTAAGGATAGATAATATAGTGCTGAAAGCAGATAGTGCAGTTACATGCATACATAGATCGGGTTCATGTTTATTTAACCCTAATACATCAATCACTACTACAACCTCTCAACCGCGCCGACCGGGTCCTATAACGCGCCGACTGGGTCCTGAGCCGCGCCGGGTGAACCCCCAAAGCCACGGAACAGTAACGGGAGCATAGCTAATGTGAGATCCCTGCATAACTGACCATCCGGTCCTATAGTACATGGTGTTTAACGCATACATGTAACGGCGAACGTGCTCGTCCTCCGCTGCAATGCGCTGAGCTACCTCCTCCGGCGGGGCCGGCTCCCTCTGAATCGACCGTGGCCCATAAGACCTCCACCAGAGAATATCCGGGTCGACGACGGGACCCGGATTCTGCAACAAGGTGCGCGCCCCGGAAAATAACACCTCCCAGTGCCACCCGGCGGAGCCCAGTCCCGAACTTCCCCCATCTGCTGCATCTCCTGTAAAATTGTCCTAGCTCCAGGACGCGGAGGGCGCGGCATCGTATGCAAACTAACAAATATAATATTGAATTTGAATAAAGTAACTAAATTTTGTCTGACACATACTAATAAAGTACTTATGAATATGAATCGAAGTAACTAAATTTTGTCTAACACATAATAATAAAGTACTTATGAATATGAATCAAAGTAACTAATTTTTTTCTAACACATACTAATAAAGTACTTACTACTTTTTTCTAACTAAATAACTAAATTTTCTAACTAAATAACCTAACTAAATTCTCTAACTAAATTTTCCTAATTAAATTTTCCATCTAAATAAACCTAACTACATAAAACCTAACAAAAATTTCTAACTAAAATTTCCTAATTGAAATCTAACTAATTATCTAATTAAAACCTAACTAATTCAAACCTAAATACGTTAAAACCTAACAGATTTAAATCTAACTAAAATCTAACTAATTTTCTAACAAAACCTAACAAATTTAAACCTAAAATGAACTAACTAAAACAAAAAAAAAGAGGCGGGGGCGGCGCCCTCCTTTTCTCTCTGCCCGGCGCGCGCGAGGGTTGCGGGCGGCGGGCGCGGTGGAGGGGCAGCCGGGCGTCGGGCGGGGCAGCGGCGCAGGAGGGGGCCGGGCGGCGGCGGCGCGCGGACGCGAGGAGGAGGCAGCGCGCGCGGTGCGCGAGCGCGAAGGGCGCGGGAGGAAGCGGCGCGGAGCAGCGCAAACGGCGGCGCGGGAAGAGGGGCGGCGGACGGTGGCGCGCGGAAAATTTGGGCAGCCTCACGGCGTATTTTCTCTCCTCGCGCGCGGTTGATCTGGGGAAGAAGAGGGGCGCGGCGCAGTTATAAGGGGAGACCCTTTTGCACCGGTTCGTGGCTGGAACCGGTGCAAAAGACCCTTTTGCACCGGTTCCAGCCACGAACCGGTGCAAAAGGTCAAAATTTTGGCTCCACTTTTTTGCATTCTTTCGCGCGGTTCCCGCCTTTTTTCTCTGTTTCGCGCGGGATCGAGTTCCCGCCACGACGCTGTGCGGGTTCCCGCCACGATGCCGCGCAGGACATTTTCCCGCCACGACGCCGCGTGGGACATTTTCCCGCCACGACGCTGCGCGGGATATTTCCCGCGCCACGCGACGCCGTGCGGGATATTTTCCCACCACGACGCGCAACGCGGAGATTTCCCGCCTACACGCCCTCTATAAATATTACGCCCCTGTCTCTCCCACTTCACTCATCACTGAACCCTAGCGTATTTCACAATGCCCCCAAAGCCGCACCCGCCGCCGGTGGAGGTGGACCCGCAGCTCGCGGAGATAGAGGAGTGGGAGGAGCTGCAGCGGCAGGAGGCAGCAGCTAGGAGGGCAGCAGTGGATGAGGTGGACCCACAGCTTGCAGAGATAGAGGAGTGGGAGGAGGCGGCGCTAGCGGCTACCATAGAAGCATTTGAGAGGCAGAGTCTCCAGGAGCTGCATAAGCGGCCGCGTGTGGCGGATCTAGATAGTGAGGAGATGCATAAGCGTCGTCGTGAGGAGGAGCTGCGGCAGGAGGCGGCAGCCAGGAGGGCAGCAACGGATGCGCGGAAGAACTAGTAGAAGTTGTTGTTTTAGTTTAAGTTTAGTTAACGTATCTTGTTAAATTTCAATAAAGTCGTTGTCGTTAGTTTATATACCCCTTTTATCCCGGTTCCTGGCTTGAACCGGTGCTAAAGATGGTGGATTAGTTTATATACCCCTTTTATCCCGGTTCCTGGCTTGAACCGGTGCTAAAGATGGTGGATTAGTTTATATACCCCTTTTATCCCGGTTCCTGGCTGGAACCGGTGCTAAAGATGGGGGGCTAAATGCGGGAGGCTTATCTGGTGTTTTCCTTATCTGGGGTGGCCTCAGGGGGATTATCTGGAGGCACATTGCTATATATAGCCCCTCCGGGGAGAGAGAGAGCAGAGAGAGCAGAGGAGAGGCAACGACCAAGAAGGAAAGAGCCTCTCCGGCGAAGTTTCTCGAAGATGTCTTAGATGGCCGGCCGTCTTAGACATCTTCGGAAGCTTCGCCCGAGTAACTCTTCCCGCAAGCAAGCTAGGAGTCCCGCTCGGAAGCTGCTAGTATACACCCAACAACATCTCCTCTAACAGTATTGGGGAAAGAGTTGAGAAATCTCCCGTGGTGCAGCTTCTCGAAGATGTCGTTGGTGCACACGCCCTACGGCATCTTCGGAAGTTGCGCCTCGGAAAAATTTCCCTGCAAGCCCGTGAAAGACTACATCTCCTCTAACAGTATTGGGGAAAGGGTTGGAAAATCTCCGTGGCGCAGCTTCTCGAAGATGTCGTTGGTGCACACGCCCTACGGCATCTTCGGAAGTTGCGCCTCGGGCTCCCTGCAAGCCCGTGAACGACTCTATAAATATGGTACAAAAAGCCAACCATCTCCACTTTTAATATCTTACATACAGTTACATGATTACACAAAAATAAATGTGACGCCATGTTGAGATACTCATTTGTGCCATGAACATTCTTCAAATAACTTGATGATGGAGCATCTTCATCATTTAACCTTCTTCGGTCGTAACCATGGAGCATCTTCATCATTTAACTTGATGGTTGGGTAAATGTTCACTGTGAAGGGAGGAATTTCAGCAAACTTATTATAATCTTCTGACATGTCTGTCTTGTCCTCGACTCCCACGATGGTTCTTTTCCCTGAAAGAACTATGTGACGCTTTGGCTCATCGGATGAGCTCGTTTCCTTATATTTTCTTTTCTTCGATCTGGAGGACATGTCCTTCACATAGAAAACCTGAGCCACATCATTGGCTAGGACGAATGGTTCGTCTCTGTAACCAAGATTGTTGAGATCCACTGTTGTCATTCCGTACAGCTGGTCTACCTTTACCCCTTTTCCATCCAGCTTGAACCATTTGCACCGAAATAAAGGGACCTTAAAAGAAGGTCCATAGTCAAGTTCCCATATCTCCTCTATGTAACCATAATATGTGTCCTTTTCCCCACTGTTAGTGTTTGTTGCATCAATGCGGACACCACTGTTTTGGTTGGTGCTCTTTTTATCTTGGGCGAACGTGTAGAAGATATTTCCATTTATCTCGTACCCCTGGAAAGTCAGTACAGTCGAAGATGGTGACCTGGCCAACAAGTACAACGGATCTCCAATATCGTTATTATTAATGAGATGTGCTCGGAGCCAACCGCCGAATGTCTGCACATGTTTATGTGTAATCCAGTCTTCAGACTGCCCCGGATGTTGGGAGCGTACAATATTCTTGTGTTCAGTGATATACGGGGCCACCAAGGTGGAACTTTGTAGAACTGTGTAGTGTGCTTGAGTGAAAGAAATCCCATCCCTACATATCATTGATTTCCTTCCTAGCGTGCCTTTTCCACTTAGTCGACCCTCATGTCGCGATTCAGGAACACCAATCGACTTAAGGTCAGGAATAAAGTCAACACAGAACTCGATGACCTCCTCTGTTCCATAGCCCTTGGAGATGCTTCCTTCTGGCCTAGCACGGTTATGAACATATTTCTTTATGACCCCCATGAACCTCTCGAAGGGGAACATATGGCAATCTCTTCGACAAGATGAACCAGGAGATGCGTCATAATATTGAAGAAAGATGGTGGAAACACCAACTCAAAAATAACAAGACATTGTACCACATCCTTCTGTAACCTTGGAAGACTAGCTGGATCGATTACCTTCTGAGATATTGCATTAAGGAATGCACATAGCTTCACAATGGGTATTCGAACATTTTCCAACAGAAGCCCCCTCAGTGCAACCGGAAGCAACTACGTCATAATAATATGGCAGTCATGCGACTTCAGGTTTTGGAATTTTTTCTCCGCCATATTTATAATTCCCTTTATATTTGATGAGAATCCAGACGGCACCTTGATACTGTAAAGGACTTCAAAAAAGATATACTTCTCTGCTTTGGTAAGAGCGTAGCTGGCAGGACTTAGCGACTCCCTGTATCCGTCTTGTAATTCTGTTCTTGCTTGTTTTTTGGGACTTTCATACGATACTGGTCCTCCCGTGCTTCTGGTGTATTTTGTCTTCCCATACATGCCTAAGAAGCCTAGCGGTTCACGCAAAGATTCTTCATCACGTGGATCACGTCGATTGAAGAGCGGACCTCTAGGACTTTCCAATAGGGTAGATCCCAAAATAGAGATTTTTTCTTCCACATGGGTGCGTGTCCGGTAACGACGTCATTCGGAACAGATTGACCGCTAGGACCCTTTCCAAAGATTACTTTTATGTCCTTGACCATATCAAGTAAAGCATCACCGGTACGGAGTTCAGGCTTCACCCGGTGATCTGCCTCACCTCCGAAATGATTGCCTTTCTTTCGACGGGGTGCCTCTTTGGAAGAAATCGACGATGCCCCAGGTACACAACCTTCTTACATTTATTCAAATAGGCACCTTCGGTCTCATCTAAACAGTGCGTGCATGCATTGTATCCCTTGTTTGTCTGTCTGAAAGGTTACTAAGAGCAGGCCAATCATTGATGGTCACGAAAAGCAATGCTCGTAGGTTAAATGACTCCTGTTTGTACTCATCCCATGCATGTACACCTGGTTTGCTCCACAACTGTAAGAGTTCTTCAAATAATGGCCATAGGTACACATCAATGTCGTTGCCGGGTTGGTTTGGGCCTTGGATGAGCACTGGCATCATAATGAACTTCCGCTTCATGCACAACCAAGGCGGAAGGTTATAGATACATAGAGTTACAGGCCAGGTGCTATGACTGCAGCTCTGCTCCCCAAAAGGATTCATTCCATCTGTACTTAGGCCAAACCTTAAGTTCTTCGCGTCATCTGCAAAATCCGGGAACTCTCTATCGATTGTCCTCCACTGCGACCCATCAGCGGGGTGTCTCAGCATCTCGTTTTTCTTACGGTCTTCTTTGTGCCATCGCAACAACCTGGCATGCTCTTTATTTCTGAACAGACGTTTCAACTGTGGTATTATAGGAGCATACTACATAACCTTGGCAGGAACCCTCTTCCTAGGGGGCTCGCCCTCAACATCACCAGGGTCATCTTTGATCTTATCTGCAGATGCGGTGCATACCGGGCATTTTCCAAATTTTCGTACTCAGCGCGGTAGAGGATGCGGTCATTAATGCATGCATGTATCTTCAGCACCTCTAATCCTAGAGGGCAGAGAACCTTCTTTGCTTCGTACGTATTGTCGGGCAATTCGTTATCCTTTGGAAACCTCCTCTTCATTATTTTCAGTAACTTCTCAAATGGCTTGTCACATATACCAGCCTCTGCCTTCCATTGCAGCAACTCCAGTGTGGCACCGAGCTTTGTGTTGCCATCTTCGCAATTTGGGTATAACTTCTTTTTGTGATCATCTAACAAGCCCTTTAACTTTCGCTTCTCGTTTTCTGTTTCTGCATCTCTGTGTGCATCAGCGATGGCCCAACGAAGATCATCATCAACGGGCTCATCTGATGCCTCTTCATCTTCACCTCCTCCTGCATCTTCATCTTCATCATGCCCTGTTGCAGTATCACCGTAGTTAGGGTACATATCATCATCCTCTTCTTCTTCGTCGTCGTCTTCCATCATAACCCCTCTTTCTCCATGCTTGGTCCAACAATTATAGCTGGGCATGAAACCTTTCCAAAGCAGGTGGGAGTGAATGACTTGCCATTCAGGGTATTGCTTTAAATTTCGGCAATCAACACATGGACAACACATAAAACCATCCGCATGTGGGTTTTCCTGAGCCACACGGATAAATTCTTTCAGGCCCGAAGTGAACTCGGGTAGACGTCGGTCAACGTACATCCATTGCCGCCGGTTCATCTACATCAAATAATTAATTAAGTTTGTCAAAAAACTATTACAAAACATCATAATATTTATAAATAGTGGAAATTAGCACCGTACAAATGAAAGGGTAAAGTTGCTTAACCTTGATCGCGGAGGAAAGAAAGAGGAGAAAGCTTAAGTGTCGCTCCGGCACCTCATATAATTTTTGTTTTGTGTAAAATCAAGCGGCATCATTCTCTCAGACATTTCATCGAGCACCTTATGTGCATGCCAAAGAGAAGCAAGGTAGCACTCAACACACACACCTTTCTCCTAGAAAAAATGAAGTGAGTTGGCTGGTTGGGGTGAGCTGAATATATAGGGCAAAGGGTCCTTTTGCACCGGTTCGTGTACGAACCGGTGCAACGGTGCAAAGATAGCTCATTTGCACGGTTCGTAACACGAACCGGTGCTAAAAGGCCGCGGCTAGCACGTGCCTGGCGAACCTTTAGCACCGGTTCGTGTTACGAACCGGTGCAAAAGATAGCTCATTTGCACCGGTTCGTAACACGAACCGGTGCTAAAGGTCCCTCGAACGTCCAATGGGCACGAACCGGTGCTAATGACCCCCTTTAGCACCGGTTCGTGCCAAAATCGGTGCAAAAGCTCTTTGGGGCAAAAAACGAAAGCCCTTGTTTCTACTAGTGGTCTAGTGCGGAGGCCGAATATAGAGTGGTTGGAAATTGCATAGCTGACTCTTGTTGGCTCCACCAACTTCTCTATGAGCTCCATCATCCTCCTACGAGTGGCATGGTGGTTTATTGTGACAATGTTTCAGCTATGTACATAACCTCCAATCCTGTTCAGCATTAACGGACAAAGCATATTGAGATTGATCTACATTTTGTCCGTGATCTTGTGGCACTAGGAGAAGCTCGAGTCCTACATGTTCCAACCAGCTCTCAATTTGCGGATATATTTAGGAAGGGCCTGCCGACTATTGTCTTTGAAGAATTCCGTTCCAGCCTGAACATTGCTCCGAGCGTAGTTCCGACTGGGTGGGGGTGTATATGTGCGGCATGTTAGCCCACGATGTGTATCCAGTATATTGTTGGAGATATGCCCGAGAGGCAATAATAAAATAGTTATTGTTATATCTTAGTGTTCATGATAAATGTTTACACTCCATGCTATAACTGTATTAACCGGAAACATTGATACATGTGTGTTGTGTAAACAACCAGAGTCCCTAGTAAAGCCTCTCATTTAACTAGCTTGTTGATTAATAGATGATCATGGTTTCTGATCATGAACATCGGATGTTATTAATAACAAGATCATAGTCATTTCAAGTTAACTTGCTATAAGCTTTCAATACATAGTTACCTAGTCCTTCGACCATGAAATCATGTAAATCACTTATACCGGAAGGGTACTTTGATTACATCAAACGCCACTGCGTAAATGGGTGGTTATAAAGATGGGATTAAGTATTCGGAAAGTATGAGTTGAGGCATATGGATCAAGAGTGGGATTTGTCCATCCTGATGATGGATAGATATACTCTGGGCCCTCTCGGTGGAATGTCATCTGATTAGCTTGCAAGCATGTGAATAGTTCACAAGAGATGATATACCACGGTACGAGTAAAGAGTACTTGTCGGTGACGAGGTTGAACAAGGTATGGAGATACCGATGATCAAACCTCGGACAAGTAAAATATCGCGTGACAAAGGGAATCGGTATCGTATGTAAATGGTTCAATCGATCACTAAGTTATCGTTGAATGTGTGGGAGCCATTATGGATCTGGATCCCGCTATTGGTTATTGGTCGGAGAAGAGTCTCAACCATGTCTGCATAGTTCACGAACCGTAGGGTGACACACTTAAGGTTTGATGTCGTTTTAAGTAGATATGGAATATGGAATGGAGTTCGAATGTTTGTTCGGAGTCTCGAATGGGATCCAGGACATCACGAGGAGGTCCGGAATGGTCAGGAGAATAAGATTCATATATAGGAAGTCATTTTCTAAGTTTGAAAATGATCCGGTGTATTTATGGAAGGTTCTAGAAAGTTCTAGAAAAGTCCGGAAGAAATCACCGCGGAAGGAGGGACTCCACCAACCATGGCCGGCCAGCCAAAAGGGGGGTGGAGTCCCAGGTGGACTCCACCTAAGGTGGCCGGCCACCCCACCAAGGAAAGGGGGGAGTCCCACCTTGAGTAGGTTTCGCCCACTTGGCAGTTTTGAATTGGGGTCTTATTCGAAGACTTTGGGCCAACCCTTGGGGTTCCACCTATATAAAGAGGGAGAGGGAGAGGGCCGGCCACACCAGCACCACCTTGGCCGCACCCCTCAAGGCACCCAGGCCGGCGCCCCCCTCTCCCAAAACCCTAGCCGCCTCCCTCCTCCACCTCTCCCGCATAAGCTTTGGCGAAGCCCTGCCGGAGATCTCCACCACCACCGCCACCACGCCGTCGTGCTGTCGGGATTTTGAGGAGGATCTACTACTTCCGCTGCCCGCTGGAACGGGAGAAGGACGTCGTCATCAACACCGAACGTGTGACCGAGTACGGAGGTGCTGCCCGATTGTGGCACCGTCAAGATCTTCTACGCGCTTTTGCAAGCGGCAAGTGATCGACTACATCAACAACGAGATCTAATCTCGTAGGCTTTGGAAATCTTCGAGGGTTAGTCTCATCTTCATCTCGTTGCTACCATCTACTAGATTGGATCTTGGCTTGTTATTCGTTCTTGCGGTAGGAAAATTTTTGTTTTCTATGCTACGAATCCCAACAGTGGTATCAGAGCCGTGTCTATGCATAGATTGGTTGCACGAGTAGAACACAATGGTTTTGTGGGCGTTGATGCTTTTGTTGTCTTTAGTTCGTGTACTTTGCATCTTGCGGGATGGTGGGATGAAGCGGCTCGGGCTAACTTTACATGACCGCGTTCATGAGATTTGCTCCACGCTTGACATGCAACTTGTATTGCATAAGTGGCTTTGCGGGTGTCTGTCTCTCCCACCATAGTGAAGATTCAATTTACTCTTTCTATTGACAACACTAGTATCACCGTTGTGGTTCATGTTCGTAGGTAGATCGGATCTCACTCGAAAACCCTAAACCACGTAAAATATGCAAACCAAATTAGAGGCGTCTAACTTGTTTTTGCAGGGTTTGGTGATGTGATATGGCCATGTTGTGATGATTATATTTGATGTATGAAATGATCATTATTGTATTGTGGCAGCCGGCAGGAGCCTTATGGTTGTCTTTATATTTCATGTAATAGCTTTATTTCAAAGTAGTTGTAATAGTTGCTACACGTGGTGGACAACCATGAAGACGGTGCCATGGACCTTGACGCTACGCCGACGATGATGGAGATCATGCCCATTGATGATGGAGATCATGTCCGTGCTTTGGAGATAAAGATCAAAGGCGCAAAGACTAAAGGGCCATATCATATCACATATGAATTGCATGTGATGTTAATCCTTTTATGCATCTTATCTTGCTTAGATCGCGACGGTAGCATTATAAGATGATCCCTCACATTAATATCAAGATAATAAAGTGTTATCCCCTCGTATGCACCGTTGCTACAGTTCGTCGTTTTGAAGCATCTCGTGATGATCGGATGTGATAGATTCTACGTTCACATACAACGGGTGTAAGCCATGTTGCACACGCGGAAATACTTGGGTTTGCTTGGCGAGCCTAGCATGTACAGACATGGCCTCGGAACACAGGAAACCGAAAGGTTGAACACGAGTCATATGGATGATATGATCAACATGTTGATGTTCACCATTGAAGATACATCATCTCATGTGATGATCGGTTTTGGTGTAGTGAATATGGATCGTGTACCACTAAAACAACTATTAGGGATGTTGTATTAAGTGGGAGTTCATTAGTAATTAGATTAAAACATGAACTAATTATCATGAACATAGTCTAAATAGTATTTTGAATTAAATTTGTAGAATTGGCATCCGTTATCTACCATGCGCTAGTCTTGTAATTAAGATAGAAATACTGTTAAATCTGACAAGTAACTTTACGGACTGGTACCGTATTGTTAAAGAATCAAGTAATGAATAAGTCCTATTGCAAACTTTTGGTAAAACTCACTTTAGAGCAATGGTTTCAATTAGTACCTAAAATCATCTTGTCTCCGTGAAACTTGAAGTTCAAATCCGTTTGAAAAGTAAGGAGCTGAAAGTTTGTTTTCAAAAATAAGCAAGGTGTGAGATATATGTGATATCTAAGACCTTGTTACAAGATGATAGAATATAATTTAGTGAGACTACATAAACTCATAAGTTTTATGGGAATGTATGAAGGTTGAAGACGCTAGGCGTCCCGATCCTCCAACTAGTTGGGCACTAACGATATTCACATATCCATGAAGTGGTCGTCCTTAGTATGCACCGTTGCTAAGACTCGTCGTTTCGAAGCATCACGTGATGATCGGGTGTGATAGATTCTACGTGTGCATACAACGGGCAAGCCAGATTTGCACATGCGAATCTGAGGTTAAACTTACGAGCCTAGCATGTACAGACATGGTCTCGGAAAGTCGTCATGATTTGATGGATAAAAATTATGAGTGAAATTATTCATCACATTAAAAGGTTACTAATAGTGAAATCTGGAACACTTGTCATGTGATGATCAACTTCAAAGTAAGAACCTCAAGGTTATTGGTAACTGACCAACAAACCTAGAAAAGTTATTGATGTTGAAGTGTTTTTCTAAAATATGAGGAAAGCCAAAAGAGAAACTACAAAAGTTTTTGGCAGAAAGAAAGAAAAGACTAGAAAGTCTAGCTCAGGTATATATAGATGATATACATGTTATGAATGTATTCTTTGATTGGTCACACAATGAAGTTCTTGGGTATTTGTACCATATTGGTTGGTATGAGATGTCATACAACACAACGCAATACAAGAATACAATGGCCTAAGTGACAGATAAGGAATGTGGTAATAATGCACGTCTGGAACAAAATAAAGTGTTATTATGTTCGTCGTTGGCATTCTACCTAGCCCTTCAGATTTATAATAAAGAACTTAATAATTGTTATTTAGCTCTGGTCAAATGAAGACAATGAGTTGTTAAAATTGTGGCCTTACTCCATGTACGATGGATAAGTTATTATAAATCTTAATGGTGAAACACACATACATAACACTGACGCTAAAATGCCATAAGGCAAATGATTTGAATTCCACTTATTTGTGGAACCGCCATTTAGGTCATGTTAGAAAGGACCGCATGAAGAAACTCCATGCAAATGGATTTTTGGAGTCATTTGATTTTTGAATCGTTTGGCACTTGCAAATCTTTTCTAAAAGAAAATGACTGAAATACCGTTCATAGGCCAAGAGTTGAACGGGCAACTAACTTAGTGGAAACATACATGATGATGTATGTGGTTCAATGGGCATAGTTGTGTGCGGGAGATTCTTCTACTTCATGAAAACTTCCAACAATGAATTGAGTATATATATGTGGATATATTTATTCGATAAGGAAGAAGTTTGAAACATTTGAATGGATTCAAATAAATTTCAGCATGAAGTAGAAATCATCGTAATAGAAAAGTCAAATATCTATGATTGGATCATGGTGGAAATATTTGAATTACGAGTTTTAGCGAACATCTAAGAGAGTTATGAAATTGTTCTACAACTCACGTTTCTTGGAATATCATAGTGATGATGGAGTATCCGAGAGACGTATCCAAACCTTGTTGGATTAATGATGAGATAATATAAAATGACGCCATTATATTTTGTGGATTATGCTTTAGAGACTACCGCTTTTACACTAAATAGAGCATCATCATAATCCGTTGAAATGACACCATACGAGTTATGGCATGGGTATAGAACCTAATAGTCCTTTCTTAAATTTTGGTATGCATAGCATAAGTAAATAAGTTTACAACCAAAATCGGATGAATGTCTTTGTTGGTTATCCCAGAGATCAAATTGGGAATTCTTTCCACTATGAAGTCAAAGACAAAAGTGTTTGTCGATGTTTCTTATTTCCAAGAAATTGTTTCTAGCGAAGTATTTGAGTGGGAGGACAATAGAACTTGATAAGGTTGATGAACCTGAGCATGATGATCAGAGTAGCGCAGCATCGGAAGTGGTTCCGGAAGCAGCCACGACGATCATGGCTCCCATGTCTACAAAGTGTTATAGTCATGGAGATCGAAATATCTATTGAACCTTGTAGGTGTGGTTTACTTTGTGTTCAAATAAATGATTTGTGGACAAAGGATTGATTTTGAACAATAATAAACCAACTACATACAAAGAAACTATGATGGGCCCTGACTCCGTTAAAATGGCTAAACGCCATTAAATCCAAGATAGATGAATGCTTTTTGAAAGTAAATGGATCTATAATATTGATGGACTTGGATGAAATATCCTTGAAGAAGCTCGACTTGTCAAAAGATTGTTTACGACAAAGTTCAAAGAGTTGACCGCGATAAGATTAGATCTTTAGCAGCGATGCTTATAATCTATGCGGATTGTTCTAGTAATCACTACATATTTCTTTTATGAGATATGTTAGTAGGATGGCAAAATACATTCCTTAACAGAAGTGTGTATTAAAGGTGTATACAAGATAACTGAGAGTTTTGCTAGTCCGTAGAATACTAGAAAGGTATACAAACTTCACTGGATGAAGTAAGTATCACGGAGTTGGAATCTTCGCCGGATGAAATAATAAAAGAGTTTTGATTTCATCAGAAACGATGAAGATACTTGCATTTGCAAGAAATTAAGTGGGAGCGCTGAGACATGTTTATAATATTTTATGTAGATGACATATCGTTGATTATAAATAATGTAAATCATGTACTTGATGTGATTAAGAAGGTTTCATTGAAAATCAACTTCAATGAAAGGATATGGACTGAAACATATTTAGTGTCAAGACCTATGAAGATAGATTGAAACACATAATAAGTTTAAGTTAAAGTACATAGTATGAAGATTGAAGTAGTTCAATATAAAAAATATTAAGAAGGTGTTCTTTTCATGTGAAGGTTTAACAAGACTTGAGTGTATCTGACACTCAATGAGTAAAAACACATGAGTGATTTTAGATCACGAATAATATGTACACAATCAGATGTCTTGTGCTCTAAAGAGTTAGGAGCATATACCAGAATGATTCATGTGATGATCATTGGATAATAGTAAAAATATCCCTGAGTGCTTTAGAAGAACCAAGGATATTAGTTTTGTATGGGGAAATGACAAACAAATCGTTGTAAGGTGTTGCACCGATATTAGTTTGGTCACATATAAAAATGAATTTCAAATCTCAATTAGGCTAAGTGTTCATTAGAAGGTAGCACAATGCTAGATTTAGATGAGTTCTAAATATTGTGACGGATTCTACAAACGAAGGCGAGTATGTCATTGTTTTGACAATGACGAGGATGTTAAAGTCGAGGAGTTCTTTGAGAATTTGGTGTAGTTCCGATAGTGTCAGAACTTTGAAGCTATATTGTATGTGACAATATTAGTGACATATTTCAGACCGCGGAATTAAGGTTCCACCAGAAGACTAAACATATATGATTAATGCCGACTCATTTGGAAAATGAGTGATGCGTTGAGACGCAAATGAATTGCAAAATACATACGTTTCTGAGCATGTCAGATCCGTTGACTGAAACCTCTCCCATAAGCAAAACATGATAAGCACCAGAAGGCCAAGGTGTTATATCTTTACATATGTAAACTAGATTATTGACTCTAGTGCAAGTGGGAGACTGTTGGAGATATGCCCGAGAGGCAATAATAAAATAGTTATTGTTATATCTTAGTGTTCATGATAAATGTTTACACTCCATGCTATAATTGTATTAACCGGAAACATTGATACATGTGTGTTGTGTAAACAACCAGAGTCCCTAGTAAAGCCTCTCATTTAACTAGCTTGTTGATTAATAGATGATCATGGTTTCCTGATCATGAACATCGGATGTTATTAATAACAAGATCATATCATTAGGTGAATGATGTGATGGACACACCCATAGTAAGCATAGCATAAGATCAAGTCATTAAAGTTCAAACTTGCTATAAGCTTTCGATACATAGTTACCTAGTCCTTCGACCATGAGATCATGTAAATCACTTATACCGGAAGGGTACTTTGATTACATCAAACGCCACTGCGTAAATGGGTGGTTATAAAGATGGGATTAAGTATTCGGAAAGTATGAGTTGAGGCATATGGATCAAGAGTGGGATTTGTCCATCCTGATGCCGGGTAGATATACTCTGGACCCTCTCGGTGGAATGTCGTCTGATTAGCTTGCAAGCATGTGAATAGTTCACAAGAGATGATATACCACGGTACGAGTAAAGAGTACTTGTCGGTGACGAGGTTGAACAAGGTATGGAGATACCGATGATCAAACCTCGGACAAGTAAAATATCGCGTGACAAAGGGAATCGGTATCGTATGTAAATGGTTCAATCGATCACTAAGTTATCGTTGAATGTGTGGGAGCCATTATGGATCTCCGGATCCCGCTATTGGTTATTGGTCGGAGAAGAGTCTCAACCATGTCTGCATAGTTCACGAACCGTAGGGTGACACACTTAAGGTTTGATGTCGTTTTAAGTAGATATGGAATATGGAATGGAGTTCGAATGTTTGTTCGGAGTCTCGGATGGGATCCAGGACATCACGAGGAGGTCCGGAATGGTCCGGAGAATCAGATTCATATATAGGAATTCATGTTCTAAGTTTGAAAATGATCCGGTGTATTTATGGAAGGTTCTAGAAAGTTCTAGAAAAGTCCGGAAGAAATCACCGCGGAAGGTGGAGTCCCGGAGGGACTCCACCAACCATGGCCGGCCAGCCCAAAGGGGGTGGAGTCCCGGGTGGACTCCACCTAAGGTGGCCGGCCACCCCACCAAGGAAAGGGGAGTCCCACCTTGAGTAGGTTTCGCCCACTTGGCGTTTTGAATTGGGGTCTTATTCGAAGACTTTGGGCCAACCCTTGGGGTTCCACCTATATAAAAGGGGGAGAGGGAGGGCCGGCCACCAGCACCTTGGCCGCACCCCTCAAGGCACCCAGGCCGGCGCCCCCCTCTCCCAAAACCCTAGCCGCCTCCCTCCTCCACCTCTCCCGCATAAGCTTTGGCGAAGCCTGGAATCTCCACCACCACCGCCACCATGCCGTCGTGCTGTCGGGATTCCGAGGAGGATCTACTACTTCCGCTGCCCGGGGAGAAGGACGTCGTCATCAACACCGAACGTGTGACCGAGTACGGAGGTGCTGCCCGATTGTGGCACCGTCAAGATCTTCTTTGCAAGCGGCAAGTGATCGACTACATCAACAACGAGATCTAATCTCGTAGGCTTTGGAAATCTTCGAGGGTTAGTCTCATCTTCATCTCGTTGCTACCATCTACTAGATTGGATCTTGGCTTGTTATTCGTTATTGCGGTAGGAAATTTTTTGTTTTCTATGCTACGAATCCCAACATATATGTAATCCTGAACTGAATCAATACAATCACGTTGAGTCACAATTCAGCTTCATCGACTCGGATGGCCACCGGCGCTGCCGTAGGCACAATCAAATCGAGTGCTGACTTCGACGGCAGCACATTGGTCCGATCTGCCCAGCGACCTCCTGGGAACAGTGTACTCGAGGCTCACGGGCCTCGGCCACATCCGCTTCGCCGCCACCAGCAGATCATGGCAAGCCGCCGCGATCATGTCTCGGCACCTAGCGCCTTCCCTCCCGTGGTTCCTCTACTTGGACGGCGAAGCCCCGCCTATACTGTTTGGAGTACGATTCGGTCTCAAGCATCCCGCTTCTGTTAGCACTAATCTTGATGGGTGACCGTTGTGGACTGAATGCTAGAATGGCGTACGATGCGTGCCTGTATGTAGCTAGATTAGTTGGGCTAGTGGTCGGGCATGGTGGTAGTTTAGTGCGTGCGTGGGCCGGCTGGCTGGTGGGCAGGAGTGGAGCGGGGCATGGGTGCTCCGCCTATATAACCATCGCGTGTACTGCTTGTATGAGAGCAAGAGCCAGCTGAAAATAGAAAATATTAGGGTGTTGATGCGCCCGTGGCGGCGTTCGTCGCCGGCAAGAAGTGCGCGAGGGCCGAGGTCTCTCTTTTCTCACTTATTTACAAGGACTAGAACAACCCTTTATAAACTACTCCACACCTCTCTCAACTAGCAATGTGAAACTAAATTTTTTTTATAAAGGAAATGTATTAATATCAAAAGATACAAATTACACCTAGCCTCTGCAACAACGTCCCACCTTAGTGGCAGAACGGATGCACACAGCTAAAAAAAGAAAAGAAAAAGGTCCCGCTATAGCATTCCAGACCTAGCAACAGCAATACAACCACCACCGTGACAACACCTGAAATACAGACTCTCCAAAAGCGACACCTCCAAGAAGGGAACAGTGCACCAGCACCGTCATCGCCCGACCAAAGGTAGCCAGACCTTAGGTTTTCACCATGAGAGGTAAAACTCTAAACTTCACCTATGTTGTCGCCCCACATGCATACCACTGTTGCAGAGCCCGGAACGCCAAGCAAGTCCCTCAGCATCACGGATACTCAAACCTTCTTTAGCTAGTCCACCAATCTGGCCTTCATGATATTCCATCTTCTAACTTCACCATGGACCAAAAAGTCACCTGCTGTAAACACAGAATACAGCTTCGCGCCGCTCCCTCCGGAACCAAACGGTCGGAATAAAAACATGGGTGCGCGCGAACGAATACCACCCGATCTAGCAAACTCCAGGCAAAATATGCATTGTTACATTCGCCGGCAGAGCTTTCCGAAACTCATCTCTCCAGCCAGATCAAGGAACACTAACCCCCGAAAGATCTTCAACTTCGGTTGCAAGAAACCCGAGGACCGCCACCAAAAACAAAGCAAGACCAGCAAGCCCCCACGCCGCCAGTCCCTCCCGCTGGATCACCATGGAAGAGGACGGCGGCGCGGATCATGCGTACCATCGCCGAACCGTCTCGGGGCCGGAGGCCGCCACCGCTCCACCAAATCCTCCATGGCTACCGACGGAGAGCCTCAGGCCCCGGCCAAGTAGCCGTGCCGTCCGGCTTCCTCCACCAGCGCTGCATCACCTCCCATGGAACGTCGTCGCGAAAACCCTCTCCTCCCCCTCGTCGTTCGATGGAGGGGGTGCCGCCACCGCCGCCAGGACCGACCGAGGCCGGGGCCGGGGCCGAGGCTGGCAGTAGCGGCGGCTGTGGGGCGGCGGTCTGTGGGCGGCTGTGGGGCGGGGCGAGCGGATCCTCCGTCACCGCCCGGGAGCGGGGCGGGAGAGGAGGAGGTAGGGTTAGGGTTAGGGGCGAGACGAAGATAGCTACAGAAAGTAGTACTCTAGCAAAAACGATGAAAAATGACCAGAATTTCAGAATTTGTATTGAGATATGGCCTGAGGCCCAAAGCCAAAATCTAACAGTGACTACGGGGTGAATAGGCACTGGCGTTTTTCAATTTTTATGGCTCAACAAGAAAGTAAAGTTGTTTGATTATAGAGTGTGTGTGAGTTTCATGTGCCTGCTTTTGGGTGTCCACTTCAAGGAATTACGAGCATCTCTAGTCGCGTCCCCCAAACCGTCCCCCCAAAGGGATTTGGGGCGCGCCGGACAAAAAAACGTTCCCAGCCGCGTCCCCCAAAGCCCTTTTTGTCCGGCGCGCCCCGATACGGTGTCCGGCGCCCGAGCCCGTCCCCGCTACACAGGGGACGCTCCGGGGACGCCGGACACAAGAAAAAGCGAGGTGAAGCGACGCGGGCCCGACGCGTCAGTGGCACAGAGAAATTTCGTCCACCGCTCCCGCCTAATCGCGCCTCTCCAGCCACATCGCTCCTCTCCCGCCGCGCATTTCTGCCATCCCAACACATTTGACCTATCCCGCCCGCCGATTCATTTCTCCCTCCCGCCATCGCTACGATGTTCCTCCCGTCGCCACCCTCTCCCCATCCATGGCGCCACCAACTGCCCCCAAAAAAATGGCCAAGAAAGGGACCAAGAAGCCGCCGGGCAATGGGACGAAAGGGGCGAAGGCGCCCTTCGCGAAGCCGCGGAAGGCGCCGGCTCCGAAGAAGAAGTCGGAAGGCTGGACCGATGATCAGTGGCATCAAGACTGTCTGCACCGAAAGTTGTCGACGGCGGAGCGGAAAGGACGGAGGGCGGCACAGCTAGAGAAGAAGGCGTTGGCGGCGCGCGCGCACTAGCACGCGCTGGCCGGGTGTATCGCTGCCACCAACGCGATCCCATGGAGTACGACGTTGCCGCCGTACATTTCGGGAGTACTGTCCCCGTCGACATCCGGGTTCTACAACGACGGCCCCTCCGCCACTCCCGGGTGCGTGATGCCAAACTTGTCGCCGCGATACGAGGATGCGCTGCCTCATGGCGGCTTCAACCCCAACGCTATGTTCTACTCCCCGACGTACGAGCCAGGACCCGGTCCGGAGGGCGCCCCGTTCAATGGCCGCAGGGGCCCGCTCGAATTCGACGGCGCCGGTGCTGAGGAGGAGGAGGAGGTGGAGGAGGAGGAGGAGGAGGAGGAGGGGGAGGGGGAGGGGGACGGGGTGGAGGAGGGGGTGGAGGACGACGAGGACGATGAGGACGAAGAGGGTGCAAGTGAGGATGCCGATGATCTCGTGGAGGTTGACGCGGGCGGCGTGAAGAGGAAGAAGAATAAGAAGGCGTCGGGCACAAGAGGCCCCAAGTGGACGGTTCTGGAGGATCAATGTCTGTGCGAGTCGTGGGCGACGGTGAGCCATGACTCCATCATCGGCGCCAACCAAAAATACGGGAAGTATTGGGCGAGGGTCAAGGCCGGGTTCGATGAGCGCAAGCTCATCAACAAAGACTACAACAAAGTGACAATGAAGAGGAGCCAAAAGGCAATGTCGACGCGATGGGCCATCATCCAGGCGTCGGTGAACATGTTCCATGGGTTCCATCATGACTTAGAGACCAGAGGCGACAGCGGCGCCGACGTCGCCCAACTGGTATGACTCTTTCTTACATAATCTGTAGCGCCTACAATGTGTTCGATGAAATGATTGCGCTTCCTTTGGTTAGTTTGACAAGGCCATGGATTTGTACCGGAAGAACTCGGATGGGCATAAGTCGTTCGCGCTGATGCATTGCTATAGCAAGCTCAAGATGAACCAGAAATGGAGGTTGATGCGCGTTTCGTTGTCGAAGGGGAAAGACGCCATTGATCTGGATGCGCCGCTGGCAACATCGGTAGGGCGCCCTGTCGGCAACAAGGCTGCCAAGGCCGCCTTGTCTGATGCTGCGTCGGCCGAGAAGACGCAGGCGTCACTCACGCAGTGCCTCGTCGAGGTCTCCTCGACCTTGCTCTCCCGCGACAAAAAGGCCGACGAAAGGTGGGCGGCGCTGCTCAAGAGGCAAGAGGAGAAGATGGAGCTGAAGAAACGCAGGGACGACATGTCCCTGCTGAGAGCGTCGACAGAAGGAATGCCTCCCCGGACGCGGGCGGCGCACAACTTCTTCAAAGGCCAGATTGTAACATCCCAAATTTCAAATCAATGAGAAAAGAGGTTTTCATTATTCAAATTTTAGAACTAACAAAAACTTTTATTTGAATATGGAGCTATGCATAGTGTTCATGCATTATTTTGTGACATTGCCATGATGATTGTTTATGTGCTTATCAAAGTTGCTAAAACCCTAACCTTGATCAATTGAGATCACAAAGAGAAGCAAAGAAGAAGAAAAGAAGAAAATAAGAAATTGCAAAAACCCTCACATATGGGCCTATGGCCATTTTTGAAAATCTTTAACCTAGGCCATATAACTTTGTGCCAATGGTTTGGAAACACATCTAAACTCAAAAGAATCCCTTTTGCATCAAAGAAACCAAAATCAAATCAAAGAAAAATTCAAATCTTAATCACATGTGATAATGGTCATTTTTGACTTTCACATCAGGGTACCCACTTTGAGCCCCTGTATTAAGAGATTCTTAAACCAAACTACCCCAACTCTTTGCAACTCCTCCAAGACCTCATCAAGATGAACAACTTTGATGTTGACCACATTGACTAACTCTCTTTCTATTGCTTAATAAAAGGAGGCAAAGTGGCAACACCAAAACAGATTACAGATTGTACCCATTTTGAAATTACACAAATCAACTCAATTTTTGCACACCACTACCACCATTGTGTTCTAAATATCATTTGAATAAACTCCACCAAAAATCTTTGCAAAATTCCAAAGTTCATCTCTTGCGGCCATTTGGTCGAGCACCTTATGTGCACAATTCTGCCAACTCAACACATGCTATAATCCTTTGGGTTTTAGACAAAACCATCTTGCTCAGGTCAGCAAAGACACTCTCCTCCATCCCCTGGACCAAACCCAGCCCTTTACACCACTGTGCCAAGTACAAAATTGACCAAATGATGATCATGCCGAGCCCCTATGTCATCACCTTGCCAACTCTCCTCTCCACTCACTTGAACCATGCATCATCATGTCCTGGACTTCCCTCCCACTCTCCTGAGCACCCTGGTACTCGCCATCGACGAAGGAGAGCACGCCACTGGCCGGAACGCACGCGCCCAGTGACGTCTAGTGAGCGCCAGAGCGCGCCACGACACGCCCCGGAGCGCGCCAGAGCACGGCTCGCCCTCGTCACGCTCGTCCTCCATTTGACTTCTCCTCGCGCCAGCAGCTCCGCCACGACACCAGCTACACGCCAGACACACTCACCTGCTCCGGAAAGGACAGTAGACGACGCCATCGTCGACGACTTTCGCCGCCGTACTGCAAGCTTCCGTCAAGCTCCCGTGCGCGTCACTGCATGGTTTTCACCGCCGTCAAGCCTGTCATGGTCGCTAGGACGTCACACACCTCCCTGCGTCATCGCCCGAGCCATGCCGCCCCTGTAGCGACGTCGCCATGGACGACCTCATCCACCGAGCCGCAGCACCTCGAGCAGCTATAAAAGGAGGCCCTCCCCTCTCGAATCCTTCACACCATCAGCTTCCCCTCTCTTCTCTGACTCTCCTCGACCACATCCCGCTCCACATTAGCCACCGTAGATCGCCAATTGCACGCCGGAGCACCATGGAGCCGCCGCAGAAGGAGAAGAAGATTGCCGCCGCCCCAGGAGACGCCACTTGTACCAGGCGAACCGCCATCGTCGACAACGTTGCTGCGCACCTCGCCGACCATCGCCGGAGCACCGGTGAGCTCTTCGACCCCCTACCCACGCCGCCAGTGAGCTCGCGTCTCGCCGGAGACGACGATGCACGTGAGCCGTTAGATCATGTTCTAATCCTACGTCCCAGAAAAGAACTTACCGTTTCGCTGTTTATGCGCCACTGACCGGTGGACCCCTCTGTCAGGCAGCCCACTCGCGCGAGACGCGCAGCTGGGCCGGCCCAGTTTTCTTTTCTCTGTGGCCCGTGTCGTTTTCCCGCGCGAGCCCAACAATTCAAATGTGGTTTAATCTGAGTTTGTGTCCCTCGTAGAGAAGCCCTTTTCAGAATGCAATTTTGGCGATCTCTTGTGCCATGCGAAGAGGTTCAATATTTGTCTTGGCGATTGTCCAGCTGCATTTGCCGGCCTCACGTCCCTATGGCTATGCAACATGAGGTTTCGCGATCGAGCTGGACATCTCCAACATGCTCAGCACATGCAAGCGGTTGAAACACCTGCGCCTCTCGTGCTTTGACGGAGGATACCGTTGTGTGCTACTGGTAGAACATGATGAGCTTGTTGAGCTCCACATCGAAAAAGGGGAATTCAAGACAGTCCATCTCATTCATGTACCAAAACTCCAACGTCTGACTTGTGCTGGTTGGTGTTACCCAGCCCCCCTGGCTTTTGGTTATGTACAGGAACTTTCAAAGCTAAGTCTCGTAAAAAGGGGTATTAGTTCGACTTTTGTACTCCAGTTAAGTCAACTCCTTGCTAATGTCCCCTCGACAAGGGACCTGCATTTGGATTTTCAAAGTGGAAAGGTAGTCACTCATTCCTGTCTACTCTCTAATGCGTTATACTAGCACTGAATCCCTAGTTAAGTCTTAATTTGATGATGATTTATTTGTAGCTCATCAATTATTAATCTGCTTCTTGCGTACCAGATTTGGGTTGTACCAGAATGCTCTAAACTGCTTACACCTATGATTCGCAAACTAGAGATTGTGAATCTGGATAACCTCCCTGAAGGGTGTGATATCGCTTGGACCATGTTCATTCTTGAAGCTGCGCCCAGCCTAAGGGAGTTATGCATCAGGGTGTGGGATCATTGGTGCAAAATGGTGACAGAACATGACGATCAAAGGAAACATGGATACTCTGAGAAAGCAAACGTGGAGTATGGCAACCTTTAGCACCTGGTTTCAAGATCAAGAATCTGCTCAAGCTTACCATCTACGGCTTCCAACCTGATGAGAACATGGTGCGATATGTTAGGATCACCAGGGAAGTTGCGGTGAACATGAAGGAGATATTGCTGCATGACAGGAAGGCATGTGAGCGCTGTGGGGACTTGGATCCTAAGACCAAGGTCATCACTAGATCTAGAGTCTATCCTAATAATTCGGTAGTCAAGACGTATGATACCACTATGATCTAGCTAGATTCGTTGTAAGGAGCTCCATAATTTAGTACATGCTGCATTTGTACAGTTTTATTTTGTCTTTTAATCAAAGCTTGTATTATCTCCTTGTGGTTAGAATAGTAAAAGTTCGGATGTATCTGTTTTACCTTTTATTGGTTGTAAATGAAATGGCTGAGGTAGTTTTTCGATAAACAATATTGACTGATGTACATTGGTGTTGTGCTTTCGCTATACTACAGACATTACATTATGTTGTGTATGTATGTCTAGGATTTGACATACAATGGCAAGTAGGCCTCGGTTGGAATTAACGAGAGTTGTTCATTGAAAATATAGATAATTCATAGACGATTGAGTATATGGGGAAAATGTTGATAATTACAATCTGATCGATTTTCTGTCGGTTTGTGAATTGTATTGCAAATACATATTATGCTCCATCTAGGAGTAGTGGTTTATCTGAAAACCATGAGTAGAACCAGGGCCTTCATTTGGTACAACATGCTGAAGAATGATGTTGCAACACCTGAACCAAGCCATGATCCGTGTACTCCCTCCGTCTCGGTTTAATAGGTATGCACGTACTTTAAGACAAACTTTAACTATTGATTTAGGTAATAAAATATAAATTTTATGTCTACAAAATCTATATCAATAGATTCGTATGCAAAAATGCTTTCCGATGATATAATTTTTTTGACATATATTTTATATTTTATTGACCAAAATAATGATGAAAGAAATATCATAAACTACATGCGCGTCTGTTAAACCGAAATGAAGGAAGTACACCTATGGGTCAGTCCACAAGCTTACTTTCTCCTTTTGGAGGCGGCCCCAAAGAATCCGAGGTGTCATGCCGAGCTGAAGTGATGGATCGTCTTGGAAAGATCACTGCTGATCAATTCGCTTGGATGCTTTCCACGGTCTATCATATGTGGATAGCGAGAAATGACGCCGGGGCGACTAAAACCCTCATTGATCCGATGACTGGCAATGAGAACAATTGCTGGCATACAAGAGTGGCAGGACCTACACACTTCGGCAACTACTAAAGTTACTTTTTTTGATAAAAGAAATATATTAATATCAAGAAAATTCCAATTACACCTAGCCTCTGCAACTACGTAATACCCTAATGGTAGTACGGATGCACCCAGCTAAAAAATAAAAAATAAAATTAAGAAATAAAAAGTCCCGCTACGGTGTTTCAGCCGTAGCAACAACAATACATCCACCACCATGACAACACATGAACTCCAGACTCTCCAAAAAACAACGCCTCCAAGAAAGAAACAGTGCACAAGCGCCATTGTCGCCCGATCAAAAGATCTTAGGTTTTTACTCTAAAGATAGTCCCCGCTCTCAAAACAATGCCTTCAACAAGACCATTGCCAGACATAACTAGTTAAGGTTAGACCTTGGATTTTCACCCTGAATGGTAAGACTCTGAATTTCACCTGTGCTGCCGCCCCCACTTGCATATTGTTGCTACGAAACTCAGAACACCAAGCAAGCCCCTCAACAATACAGAGACTCGAACCTCTATTCCTAGTCCTCCAATCCAGCCTTCATGATATTCCCCGCATCTGATTTCATCATGTACCAGAATGTCACCTCATGGCAACACAGAACAGAACTTCGCGTCACTCCTTCCAGAACCAAACGGTCGCAATAAAAGCATGGGTGCGCACGACTGAATACCACCCGATCCAGCAAACTTCAGGCAAAAGATGCACTGTTCCATTCGCTGGCAGGAGCTTTCCGGAACTCATCACTCCAGCCAGATCTAGACGGACATGCCACGGGTAGGTCTTCATCTTCGCATAAGAGAGACCCGAGGACCGCCAACATTATTCAGGTCGGGCCCAGCTCCGCCGACCATCCCAGGCCGGCCGAGGCAACGCGGCGAGACGCCATGCAACCGGCCGACCCTCCACCGGCGTCAACCAAGATCACGGAAAGGGAAAGGAGAAGACCGACCTAGGGCTTACACCCATCTGGTCCGTCCCACCTCGCACCTCCACCGTCAGCATGGCCCGCCGCCAGCAGCCACCACCACCATCACCAGGACGCCGCCTAGACCGGCGCCCAGGTTGTCGTCCGCCGCGCCGCCGATGCCCTAGGCGCTCCGCCGCTCACGACGTCGGGCGCGCCGCTCACGCCGCCGCGCATCGAGCAGCCAGCTTGCCGTGGTGCCCGGCAAGCGCACCACACCCAACCGGGGAGGATCCTTCCCGCGCCGATCCACCACGCCAGGGGACGAGCAGGCCCCGCCGCCGCCGGCAACGACGCCTAGCCGCGCCCCATGGCGACGGCGGGAGGAGAAAGGAGGGGGGCTGGCGACGGCTATCTAGGGTTTCCCCCCGTCGCCACCCGGGGGCGAGAGGAGGAAACAGGAGAAGAGATTGCTCTTAGTCGCTCCATCCCAATCGAGGTTGGTGTAAGGTGAATGCAGGTGGTTCTTTCCATGAAGCATCAGGTCTGAGTGGCGGTGGAGCGATTATACGCAACCACAATGGAGACTTCCTTGGTGGAGCGAGCCATTTTTGTCCTCGTGTCCTTGATGCAGAGGGTGCGGAACTGCTAGTGCACGAGCATTATTTCTCACACAAGAAATGGGGATCCAGAAGATTGTATTGGAGACAGACAGTGTCGGGGCAGAGACGAAGCTGATGAAGGAGGGACAAGATCAATCTTTCTACGGTCCGTTGGTTGCTGAAATACAATCCCTGCTCAGCTTTGACGACTTCTGAGTGCAGCTGTATGGAGATCGGCCAATGAGATTGCTCATCGTTTAGCAAAAGAGGGCTGCAAAAATAAAGTGTGTAAAACTTGGCTTGGTGTTCCACCAGCCTTGTATTGCGAACCGTCTTGTTCTGGATGTTTCAGTGATCTAATATAATCGCAGAACCAATTCTCAAAAAGCTTACTTTCTCCTTGCCGGCCTAGTATTTCAATTCAATTCATACTGCAGACGTTACTCTAGAGTCTAGACTAGTTATGTTCATTTATATGTGCCTCCTTCACGAGTGTGGACGAATAGCGCCCGGGCTTGGGTGGTCTGGAAATCATCGCACATAGCGTGTGGCGATGCGGCCATTGCCCATCATTAAATGATCCGAATGCGCGTACATGGCTGATGGTTGTACGACGCACATACATGATCGACGGAGAGGGTCTGCGAGTGGTCGAATTGAATGCTGGCAGGTGGAAGAACCCAGGAATAAATGCACGGCCAGGTGCGGGCCGTTGTGGGACAGGTTTGCGTGGCCGCGGATGGCACGCGGCGTCCTCGCGTGTCCGCGTGTCCTCCCTATCCAGTCCCCACTCTCCACTCCGGCCGCACGAGCTCGACCTTCCGCGCCGCCATGGCTCCGAAGCGAGAGTTCGAGCCGTCCGCCAACGACCACGAGGCCGGCAGCGCACGTGCTTCACCTCGGCGACGGCGAGGCCTCACGCTTAGCCGCGCACGCCTGCTAGGCGGGCTGGCCGCCGCCCCGGCGGCCTCTACATCGACGAGCCCGCGGCGGCGCCAGGCGCAGCCACAGCCCAGCCCCAGGAGGAGGACGACCCCGAGCTGCAGGCCGCGCTGGCGGCGTCCCGCGAGCTCAACGACCTCGAGGAGCTAGCCAAATGGCCACACCTCGTCGAGGCGATGTGCGCCTCCGCGCTGGAGGAGAGCCGAGGCGTGGGCGTTCCTCGCCATGGCGCGCCGGCAGGAGGAGGCCACGCGCCAGGCCGCGCTCCAGCACGAGGCGGAGCTGTAGGCCGCTGCGGCGAAGTAGCGGCAGAAGGAGGCGGCGCGGCTGGCACAACTGCGCAGGATGGCGAGCCCTCCGGACCCGCACTCCGCACAGGAAAGGGCGGTGGGCCCTGGCCGGAGTCCCCGGCGCCCTCCGGCATGTCCAGCGGAACAGCGCGTCGCCGCGGGGTCCTCATCGACGGCGACGACGACGAGTACTACTGGGAGTAGGGTGGCGCACCGGCGGCCACCACGTACCAAACCCTGGACTAGGGTTTCCTCTTTTTTTTTAGTTTAAAGCCCATATAGGGCTTTCTTTTGTGTAAAAATTGCGTAAAATAGGGCTAAGTTTAATGAACTCTAGTTTAAATTTAATTTGTTTTTGTTTTCCTTTTTTATATTTATTTTCTTTTTATTTTGACATTTGCGATGCGTCCGCGCGTTGGGCGCAGCGTGCGACCCAAACGGACACGCGGACGCGAGCCGCTGTCCGGGTGTCCGCGCGGCCACCCAAACGGCCCAAAACGGACACGCGGACGCGGGCCGCTGTCCGGGTGTCCGTTTGGGTCGCAGCGTTGGAGATGCCCAATGGGGCTGACGCATATCGGACGTCCAAAATGTCCGGTTGTGTCCATTTGCGTCGGCCCGCGGACGCTATATGGCCTAGGGCGACCGTTTGCGTCGAGGGTACCTCTAGCGGTGTGGACGCATTTTTTAGCGGAGACAACGTCAAGGTCGTTAATGGCGTTTTACGTCCCGTCGAGGCCTGCCGCCTGCGATTACCTGTTCCCGCGCGACGACAGTCGTTCCCGCGCTTGCCCAATACATTGGCAAGTTTCGTCGGCGTTTCGCGCGCGCGGGAAACGACCTGCGCGGCAACGCCGTTTCCCGCCCCGCCGTGGCTATATATGCTGGACACCGGCGGGGGTGACGGGCACCCCTAAAGCTAAACCCTAGCATCCATCCATGGCTGAGCACAACCTTAGCTAGGATCAGGATGTTCAGATGTGCCGCCACGCCCACCCGGAGGAGGACGAGCAGCTAGTCGCCGCCGCGGTTCAGGCCCACCAGCTGGACGTGGAGGCGGCGGAGGCGACAGAGCGCGCGCAAGGGCGCCTCGCCGACCAGGGAAGAAATCGCCGACGCCAGGGCGGCGATGGCGGCCCCTCCGGTGGCCCCACCAGCGGACGCCGTCATCCACGACATCGCCGACGAGGACGACGCCGTACCCAGCCGCTTCAAGTGCGCCGGCGACCAGCGGGTTCTGCTCGCGTCCTTCGGAGACCCTAGCTGGGGACGCCCTGCGCCGTCAGGCTTGGGCAGCGGATGAGGAAGCTCACAGCTATGCGGTCGCCATGGCTCGGGGGTACATGTGCTCCGATCTGGACTCGCTCCAGCGGAGGGGCCCTTCTCTCGCGCGGGTCGAGCATGAGAAATGGGAGCTGGCGGGCGCCATCGCCGCCAGGGATGAAGCGGTGGCGGAGTCGGCTAGGGACAGGGCCCGTTTCCACGCCTAGCTGGTGGGGTTGCAGGCGGCGGCCCAGGCGGAGGCGGCAGCGGCCCAGGCGACGGCGGCCCAGGCGGCGGCGGCGGAGGTGGAGGCCAACTCTATGGCCAGGACAGTCCTGTGGGACTCCTCCCTGGCCGAGGCCCTCGAACGTCGCAGGCGGCAGGATGAAATGTCCGATCGCCGCCGTGCGCGGCGCGCAGAGTGCATGAAGTGCTCCCGCTTCGACGACGGCGCTGGCCCCTCCGGCGGCCAGTACTAGGCCGCGCGACTGCGAGTAACACAGGCCGTGGTAGTTTTAGGTTAACTCGACTAACCATCTCTGTAAAGATGGTCCTTTTGGCCAATCAATAGTAATGAAGAAATATTTTGGTTACCTAGTCACTGCCGACCGGGTCCGGATGCAACGAACGCGGACACTTTCCGCGACCGCGCAGCGTCCGCAGAGACGCAAACCGGCCAGGTTTGCGTCGCCGCGGACGGCCCGGTCACTATGTGTCGCCCCGCTGGAGGTGGTACCAGACACATTTTTCGACCCGGCGGGTGAGCGATCGTTTGCATCACCCCGTTGGAGATGCCCTAAGGACCAGAAATACACAACCCCCCTACCCCCGAAAACTCGGAATTCAGCCCGAGCTTGGGTGCTTCGTTTATCCAATTTCCATCGAGCCATTCGTTTCCTTGACCTACGTCATATATCATGGTGTATAATTCTGAGCACACGGCCAGATGAATACAGAGCCTGGGCATGCCAACCACCTCACTTCTATGCATTCTAGCAAAACCAGGCTGAAAAAGCTGACAGGCAACGCGTTTGCATTGTACCAAGTTCCCGAACTGCACCCTGTCCTCTTCTTGTGTTGAAACATGTGACGGCTGATGTGTGTATATATAGGCACCCAATGTCCGACGAGAATTTTTGGCACATGAGTGCTATGCACCCTATACATTCTAAAATTCAGGATAATTTTAAATACTGAAATAAAATTCGAATCCACCTGAAAAAAGATGATCAAATATTGTACCCATATAAAAACATGTATGCTCTAAATAATTTCCATGGTATTCTAGATAAAAAAAGATAAATTTATGACGAATATAGCGTGAATAGTGCCTAGACGTGGGGATTGTTCGATTTTTTCTATTTATCATTTCACTAGTAGAAAACAGGGCTTTCGTGGGAGACTTTTGTCGCGGGCGCGCCTGCACCCGCGACAAATAGCGTGGCCACGTCGCCCCGAAACCATTCGGAGCAAGGCGGGCCTTTTGTCGCGCCCTTTTGTCGGAAAGTCCTGGAAGTCCGCTCTGCAATCGACGTGATGCACCTGACCAAGAATCTTTGTGTGAATATTCTAGGTTTTCTGGGCGTGTATGGGAAGACAAAAGATACAACAGAAGCACGGGAGGATCAGGAACGTCATAAAGGACGAAACGGGAATCATCCAGGGCAGTTTGAAGGGCCTGCCAGCTACGCTCTTACCAAACAAGAGAAGGAGATCTTTTTTGAAGCCCTATTCAGTATCAAGGTTCCGTCTGGTTTCTCGTCGAATATAAAGGGAATAGTAAATATGAAGGAGAAAAAATTCCAGAACCTAAAGTCCCATGACTGCCACGTGCTTATGACACAATTGCTTCCGGTTGCATTGAGGGAACTTCTACCAGAAAATGTTCGACTAGCCATTGTGAAGATATGTGCATTCCTCAACGCAATTTCTCAGAAGGTAATGGATCCAGAAACTTTGTCAGGATTACAGGAAGATGTGGTCGAATGTCTTGTCAGCTTCGAGTTGTTGTTCCCACCATCCTTCTTCAATATTATGACGCACCTCCTCGTTCACCTAGTTGAACAGATTAGAATTCTCGGTCCTGTATTTCTACACAATATGTTCCCCTTCGAGAGGTTCATGGGAGTATTAAAGAAATATGTTCATAATCGAGCTAGGCCGGAAGGAAGTATCTCAAAGGGCTACGGAACTGCGGAGGTCATTGAGTTTTGTGTTGACTTTCTTCCTGACCTTAAGCCGATTGGTGTTCCTGAATCTCGGTATGAGGGGAGGCTGACTGGAAAAGGCACACTAGGAAGGAAAGCAACGGTGTGCAGGGACAAGATTTCTTTCAATCAAGCACACTACACAGTTCTATACAATTCCAGCTTGGTGGCTCCGTACATCGAGAAACACAAGAATGTTTTACGAGAAATAAACCCAGGCCAGCCCGAGTCCTTGATTACACGTCAACACATGAATACCTTCGGCAGTTGGTTGCAAAGACATCTCATTAGTGACCCAACTATTGTAGAGCAGCTGTACTTGTTGGCCAGGTTACCATCTTCAAACATATGTACATTCCAAGGGTACGAGATAAATGTGAATACATTTTACACGATCGACCAAGATAAAAAGAGCACCAACCAAAACAGTGGTGTCCGCTTCGATGCAAAAGATGAGAATGGGCAAACCACCACATATTATGGATACATAGAGGAGATATGGGAACTTGACTATGGTCCCACTTTTAAGGTCCCTTTGTTTCGGTGCAAATGGGTGAAGCTCAGCGGTGTACAGGTAGACGATAAGTACGGTATGACAACAGTGGATCCCAACAATCTTGCGTACATGGACGAGCCATTCGTCCTAGCCAACGAGGTGGCTCAAGTTTTCTACGTGAAGGACATGTCTAGCAAATCGAGAAAAAGAAATCAACAAAAGAATACATCAACCGAGGAGCCAAAGCGCCACATAGTTCTTTCGGGGAAAAGAAACATCGTGGGAGTGGATGACAAGACAGACATGTCAGAAGATTATAATAAGTTTAAAGAAATTCCACCCTTCACGGTGAAAATTGACCAAAGCACCTTGCTAAATGATGAAGATTCTCCATGGCTACGGCGTAGAAGATCACAGCAGTAGATGGCGATGTAATAATGTATTCTTCATATATAGTTCCCAAGACAATCTCTACATTTATGTAATAATGAGAACCCTTTCCCCAACACTGTTAGAGGAGATGGAACTTTAGTCCCGGTTGCACCCACCAACCGTGACTAAAGGTTACCCACACATCCTCATCCTGCCGACAGCTTTAGTCCCGGTTGCATCCACCAGCCGGGACTAAAGGTTGCCCGCTATTTTCTTCCCGCGCTTCCCACCGCTTCCCGCCTCCGTCTTTCCGCCATTTTTTCACTATATATATGTAGGCTTGGTCTCCATTTACATATCACATCTACACTCATATCTGAAACCTCATCACCCTCTCCCATGGCTTCCATCGTATCTCTAACACCCCGGGAGGCGGAGGCACTTTGCGCCTCGAACTACCCCTGCCCGCCGGGCTACCGCGTCCCGACCGGCTGGTTGCTGAGCGTCGGAGGTGTACCGGTCCCTCCTATCCCTCTAGGTGTGGCACGCGAGATGGCCATCATGAACCACTACTACTTCGAGCTCACGCCAGAGCAGCGGAGGAATCCCCAGTGGCATCCCGACTACAGCCCGACTTGGGACAGCTTCTTCATCAATCGGCGTGAGAGGGCGGTTGCTGTACGAGGAGGACGGCCCGCCTCCTTCGAACTTCAACGAGGCCGGCCGTCGGCTGGTCGCGGCCGGACTCTCCAGAGCGTAATGGCCTACCGTGGCCCCCGCCTGCGCTACCCTCAATCCCAGCCCACGCGTGCTCACCCGTCCAGGTTCGACAACCGCGACCCCGATGCTAGCGATGATGATGTCGGCGACTATGATGACTACAGTGGCGATGTTTATATGGCTAGGCAAGACTATGACTGAATGGCTCCAACATTCGAATCTGGCCATGTATCTTAATTTTCAGTTGAGCTCTGTACTTTAATTCCAGTTCAATCGTAATAAAATTTCGTAACAACCACTTTATTGAACTAAAACAACCGACAACGACTTTATAAACTGAATTTAAACTAAAACAACCGACAACGACTTTATTGAAATTACAATAAAATAGATAAATGACTAGTCTAGTCTCTACACGTCGTCGGAGGTTGTCTCCGTCCAAATGTCATCCCACCGAGGGTCGTTTTCGGCCCAAGTTGAATTCGGGTTCTCGAGCTCGAACTCGGCGACGGCCCGACGGTGGCGCCTGTTGGACCTGCGTTGTGCCCCGAGGTCAGCGAAGAACGCGTCGGTGTTGTCGACGTCGTTGGAACTGCGCCTTCCACTGGCGCATCAACTGCTCGTCGTGCTCGGCGATGGCGATCCTGCGCTGCACCTGGCGGTGCCGGCGACGGTCCTCGTCGTCGAGGAGGCACGGCGCTGGCGCGAGGAACTCCGCCTCCTCTAGCGATTCAACATCCGGGAAGTTCATGTCGCGCCGTGGCCGCCGAAATCGCCACGCCGCCGCGTCGTAAGCGCGCGCCGCCAGCTCCGGCGTGTTGTACGTGCCGAGGGTTAGACGGATGCCACCGGCGCGTATCTCGGCGTAGAACCTACCGCTCGGACGCACTCGAACGCCACGGAAACCGGACGACCCTCGACGACGTGGCGGCATCCCGGAGATGAATGAGCGGAGGCGGTGGCGACGTGTGGCTGCGCGCGCACGCGGCGCTCTATATAGCGCACGCGGGGCATGGCACGTGTAAGCCACGGCTACACACGTCGCACGTGGGGCATGGCACGTGCAAGTTGGCTACACACGTCGCACGCGGGGCATGGCACGTGTAAGCCACGGCTACACACGTCGCACGCCGGCAGCGACGGGGCGACACGTGGCACGGGGAAGCGACACGTTGGATACAAACGGCCGGAGCCGTTGGATGCACTGTGCCACGGATGCCACGGAAACCGGACGACCCGCGACGGCGTGGCGGCATCCCGGAGATGAATGAGCGGAGGCGGCGGCGACGTGTGGTTGCGCACGCATGAGCGAGATGCAAATAGGTATATGGATGTCATATGCATGTTCATTGGATTTTTCTGATCAATTTTCATATATAAAACATTTCTATTTGAGTTACCATTTAAAAGTTATTAAAATAATAGTTTTTATTAATATAAAATATATAAACATGGTTTATTTAAAATAGAAAAGGAAAAAGTTTAGAAAAGTGGACTGATCTGCGTCCAACGGCTCCAGGCCGTTGGATTCAAGCGGCCGGAGCCGTTGGATGCACTTGGCGCGGATCATCCCCTTTTGTCGCGGGTGGTGGCACCACCCGCGACAAAAGGGGCCTTTTGTCGCGGGCCGTGGCACGACCCGCGACAAAAGGGGCTCTCCTATATAACCTCCGCGTCGCGGGCGAAGCCACCACCCGCGACCCCGGAGGCAACCCTAGACGAGAATTGCGCCGCTAGGCTACCACCGATCCCGCACCGCCGCCATCGCCGCAGCATCTACGCCGCCCGCCACCCTCCGCGCCGCCGCCCACCGCCGCGCCGCCCCTGCCACGCCGGAGGCCGCCGCCATCTCTGCCGCGCCGCCCCTCTCGCGCACGCCGGAGGCCGCCACCGGCCCTCTACCGCGCGCCCATCTGCAGGTAGCCGCCGCCGGCCACCGGCGCCCGGCTTTTTTTAAAATTTTTGTAATATTATTAGTTAGTTATTTAGTATATGTAGTTAGTTTAGTTTAAATTTAGTATATGTAGTTAGTTAGTTTAAATTTTGTATTAGTTTTTTGTAAGTTTTTTGTATTAGTTTAAATTTTGTATTAGTTAGCTAGTTTAAATTTTGTATTAGTTAGCTAGTTAGTTAGTTTAAATTTATGTATATGTAGTTAGTTATTTAGTATATGTAGTTAGTTAGTTTAAATTTAGTATATGTAGTTAGTTAGTTTAAATTTTGTATTAGTTTTTTGTAAGTTTTTTGTATTAGTTTAAATTTTGTATTAGTTAGCTAGTTTAAATTTTGTATTAGTTAGCTAGTTAGTTAGTTTAAATTTATGTATATGTAGTTAGTTATTTAGTATATGTAGTTAGTTAGTTTAAATTTAGTATATGTAGTTAGTTAGTTTAAATTTTGTATTAGTTTTTTGTAAGTTTTTTGTATTAGTTTAAATTTTGTATTAGTTAGCTAGTTTAAATTTTGTATTAGTTAGCTAGTTAGTTAGTTTAAATTTATGTATAAGTTAGTTAGTTTTTTAGTTAATTAGTTTTATGTTGTTTATGTATTAAGTTAGTAATTTAGTTAGTATTTAGTTAATCGCCACGCGCCGCCGGTATTAAGTTAGTAATTTAGTTAGTATTTTTTAGTTAGTTAGTTTAAGTTTTCTGTAAATCTTTCAAAACGCCCCGACCGGACCGACACCGTCCCACGCTCCGTCTCCCTCGCTTCGCCACCCCCGACGCCGCAACTTCCCTCTCCTCTACCTCTGAAACGTCGCAACTTCCCTCTCCTCTCCCTCTCGCCGACACCAGTCGCCGACACCCTCACGCGCCCTCTCCCTCTCGCAAACACCCCTCTTCTCTCCCTCTCGCGAACACCCCCGACGCCGCAACTTCCCTCCCTCTCGCAAACAACCGACACCCTCTCCCTCTCGCAAATACCAGTCGCCGACACCCTCTCCCTCTCGCAACCAACCGACGTCGATACCCTCTTCCTCACGTGAGCATTGTCGAGATCCTCTCCTTGAGCCTACCCCATCCGTGGTTAGGGTTAGGGTTTGGGTAGTGTTTGGTTAGGGTTAGTGTTTGATTAAGTTTAGGGTTTGGTTAGGGTTAGAACATGTACTTATCGATTTAATTTTTTGCAGAAACAATGGATCCATTCGAAATCCATCGAGACTTGGAACAGGAAGACCTATTCGAGGACATAATCCGCGATGGTCCAGAAGCCGACCGAGAAGAGCGCGACGCTGGTGATGGAGAAGACCGCGGCTCCGGTGATGGAGAAGCCGACGGCTCCGGTGATGGAGAAGCCGACGGCTCCGGTGATGGATAAGCCGACGGCTCCGGTCATGGCGAGGTATACGATCACTAGGCATTAATGGAATTCTATGTGTACATATAGATATAAATTAATTAATTTTTATTCTCTTAGGCCTCCGAAGATAAGTTGGAGAAACGAGGCCCGGCAAAGAGGTTGAGCCCAAAAGACCACTTCACAATTGAAGCTATATCACCGAAAGGCCAACCGGTGGCACCCGCGGCTGTCAGAGTGACATTTAAAAATCAGTGCGGAGTTCTGGTTAGGGATCGTCTCCCGATCACTATTAGAGAAGAGAACAAGACCAAGAATGTGTCCGAAGATCAGGTTGCCGATAGGTACAAAGACACACTTTTTGACGACCTCATGACACATTTCACTTTGCCAGTTTTGAGATCGGAGTCTGAGATGGCCAAGCAGAGGGCGCTAGTGAAGAAATGGGCTCTTAAGAAGATGGGGGAACTTTTTCGGGCGTATAAGAACCGGTTATGGGCAACTTATAAGGCCGAAAAGAAGCCTCCATTATTCGAAAACTATCTAGCGAAGCAGGAGCATAACTGGGAAGAATTTGTGAAGTACAAAGAATCAGAGGAGGCTGTGAACTGTCAAAGAAAAACAAGAAGAATGCAAGCGAAAAGTTATATCACCATCATACGGGGCGAGGGGCTACGAAGTAGCCATGCCTAAGTGGGATGCACAAGAGGCTGAGATGAAGAGGAATGGGATCACTCCAGAACCCGAGCGAGAAGGATGGGACACTAGGGCTCGAAATTGGTTCCTTGGCTGTGAGTATGACATGAAGACAGGGAACCTTGTTGAAAGTGACAGCAAGGTTAAGGTACCCAGGGAAAAATGGATTGAAGTGATGGCTGATATTAAAGCGGGAAAACTGAAGTTTGCTCCCGATAGAGAGAAAGACTTGCGACGCTTGTCCTCGGTAATCCTGAAAAGGGAGGACGAACAAGAGGCTTCGGCCCTAGTGTTTCGTGGGCGCTTGGGTTTCCGGACGACGCGGAGACTTATAGAAGCCGAGCGAGAGCAAAAAACGCGAGCTGGAGGTGCAGAATGACCGGATGGCCGAGTTCCAACGTCAACTTGACCAGCAGCAGCGGGAGATTCAGCAGCAGCAGCGGGAGATAAATGAACTAAAAGGACAGCGCCAGCCAGATAATACCGCCGGCATATCTCAGCGGCGAGACAACAGCGTGGCCGACTCGGAGGCCCCGCCTTTACAGATGATAGATGGCGGTCCTGGCGACCCCGTGGATGGAATCAAGGAGCAAACACCTTGTGATCTCCATGAGGTGTTCAGGAACTTATTTGTTAAGGTGGCAGTCGGCTTTGTCTTACCTGCATTTGGAGCTGAAGGTGAGCCGGCAACATGGCATGGCAATGAGATTCCAGCTGGCTATGCTCGTGTCGGGGTGGATTCAGTTGTACCGTCGTGGGAGACATTGCAGCTCGTAATCCCTGGAGGTGATGGTCAGGTTACACTCGGAGACGTACTGGGAGAAATCATTCTTTGGGAAAAGAAAAACATCAAGCTTCCAGGTTGGGTAGCCCCTAGTACTAGTCGTCCCAGGTCACCATCACCTCCTCCAAGTGATCGCAGGCCACCATCACCTCTTCCGACTGATCACATGTCGCCACCATCACCCTATGGGTACGACCATGACATCCGTAGTCCATCTCCATCTCCAGCGCCGCCGCCTGCGCCCACTAAGACTCGGAATGCACCCAGCCGGAAGCGTTTCAAGAGTCCTGTCCGCAAGCGGTCGCCCCTCCCAACAGTACCAAAGGTTCCTCCCCCCGTCCTTACGATCGTACTAAAGAGGAAAATGAGGCCATTGTAAAGAAACACGTGCATGAACAGCTTCATAAGGAAAAACCTCCAGCGCCAGCGCCATACACCGAGAAGCAAAAAGGATATGCTCTTGATTTTCTGAACACACCATCGCAATATGACTTACACGAGAAGAAGGATGACTACACACGCACACTTGCGAGGGTAATTGAGGACAAGGGCACTGCTAAGAAGAAGGATAGTGCTAGCACGAGCAAATCATCAGCTAGAAGTGTAGCCGGGAAGAAATCAAGTTCAACAAGTGCACCCCTCAAGGCCAAGCAAGCAGCGACAACGGGCAGAAAAAGAAAGGAAGTTCCCCAGCTCGGAGAACAGGCCAAACAATCGATCCCACCACTCAAAGTGTTAGATGTTCCCTCGGTGTACCAGGAACATGGTGATTTCGATCTGGAAGCAGCTGCGGCACTAGCGGCTCAAGTTGGCTGTACCGTGGAGGAATTGCTGAGTGCCCGTGATGCAGTACTACCCATTGCTGATATAGCTCCTAAATTTGTCTACGGGGCCGACTTGGTCAGCAAAGAGCAGCTGCATAAACTGCCAACGCATATGCGGAATTTGCATCAGTGGTACCTTGATGCGTGCAAGGAGAACACAAGTTACATCGTGGCGGATATCCCAGAAGATTATTACTTCCGAAAGGAGGAGATCCATATTGAGATGAATGAACTCTGGCAGTTATTCAATTTAGACGCCCTCGACAAATCTCTCATGAGTTGCTACTGCTTGTAAGTTGTTAACTACATATAAGTTCATGTTCATTCAGTTGTTCCTGTTCATTGCATATACTCATTATATCTTATGTGTTCTCTTATGCAGACTGAAGATCATTGAATGCAAAAGTAATAAGATGTTCAATGTTGGGTTTGTTGACCCAGATAAAGTACATCATGACACGGTAAAGAATAATGTCGAAGAAACGGGGGGAAACCTACTAAGGTTTATAGGGGAGCAAAGCTTCTGTGATTCAATACTGTTTCCTTACAACTACAGGTGAGAGTCTTACTGATCTGTTGTGCACATTCAATTTTTCTTACTCGATGTTATGTGTAATTCATGACGTATATATATATATATATAAACATGTGTAGTTTCCACTGGATTCTGCTAAATATTCAAGTTGATAAGGGAATAGTTGAAGTAAGGGACCCATTGAGTAGAGGCCTGGACGGGTTCCGCGACTTGCAGAACATTCTCCAGAGGTAATTTCAATCATTAATTGCCGCGCTATATCTTTCGTGAGATATCAATTAATTATCCACTCATTCAATCATTCTTTTGCCTGGCAGGTGTTGGAGAGCTTTGAAGAATAATATTGCGGGTAACTTCGCAGAGAAGCTAACATTTACTCTTGTACCGTGCGCCCAGCAGCCACAGGGGATGAATCTATGTGGATACTACGTTTGCGAGTCCATTCGCATGTTAACCACTGAGAAGCACAACGATAATAGATTCAACGTAAGCAATAACATTCACAACTTTAGTTTATTATCGTCAGTATTTCGTTATCAAGATTGATATAGTCATATTCATCTCATTTTCCTATATAGGTCGACTTCATGCGGGAGAAGCTCCAACCACACGAGCACATACTAGGAATTACGGAGGAATTGGCGGGACTTCTAATGAAAGAAGTAATAGACGACAACGGCTTGTTTAGTCCAAATAGGCGCAACAAATGATCCCCATGTATTAGTTCGAATAGACGACGGGCTTTAGTCCCGGTGGTAGTGAGCTCCATGTATATGTGTAAGGGGAATCTACGAAGTTTTGCTCCCAATATTTGTTTGATCGATCTATATATAATGAATGAACGTGTACAACTTGTAGTAGCGTACAAATATTTGTTATGCAACTTTTATTTTAAAATGAAAAAATGAAATAAAAGGGGGGGCGGTGGCGGGGGGAGGGTTGCTGCACACCTCAAACCCTAAAGCAGCAGCCTGCGCGCGCCACGTAGAGGCCCTTTTGTCGCGGGTGGTAATACCGCCCGCGACAAAAGGGTGTGCCCCTGGGGCACCCCGCGCCTGCCACGTGGTGGACCATATGTCGCGGGTGGTAAGCGACCCGCGACAAAAGGGTGGACCTTTTGTCGCGCCTTCGTTGTCGCGGGTGGCCGCCCGCGACAAAAGGCCCTTACGGCCCGCGACAAAAGGGCTGTTTTCCACTAGTGTTTCGAGCGCAAACATTTTTATCCAATTACAATACTTAATCACCTTGCTGGCTCCAATTAGAGCATCTCCACGGGCGGCTCCCAAATAGGCGCCGATAGCTGCACCGGCACTCTTGTATGGAGGACGTCGGCACGGCTTCCTCCATTTGGGGAAGGCTTCCCCACACCAGCGGCCCCAATAGGATTTTTTGAATAAAAACATGCAAACGTGGATATAAATTCGAATTCAAGGTTTTCGAATACAAGTCTAGGCCAACATCCCTCCATCAAATCGCCATCATTCATCATAGTCTGGCACCCAAAAAAAAACAATGTGTGCTTCAAGGCCAAATGACCACAAGAAGGGCGTCAACGGCGGTTGCACCTCGACGACGTCCTCCTCATTATTAGATGCCGGCGGAGGCATGGGATCCGACGCAGCCATGCTCGTCGATGTCGATGTCGGCATGTACGTTGGCGCAGGCAGGTGTGTCGATGGTGCCGATGTTTCCATGGACGCCACCGCAGCTTGTGTCGCCATCACCTCCTAGCTGATGCGCTCGCGGTATATCTCGTGCCACACCCTCGCCAATGGATCCATGCTCGCCATGTCTTCCATCAAGATCTTCGATTCTTGAGTCATCTTGGCCAATGATAGATGCGTCGCTTCATTCATTGCTTTCATGATGCCGGCTTGAGCTTCCATCTTGGTCGCCTCCACCTTCTCCCTCTCGAGCACAATCTTCACATCTTGCTCCAACATTGCCTTCCACATGGCGGTGCCCCTATCCGCCGCCTCCTTGTTCTCGATGGAGAAGGAGGACACCATCTTCTCGATGGAGACGTCGATGGCGGCTAATGCCGGCGCCGCATTCCTCTCGGCCTTGGCTTTCTTGTTGCCAATGGGGTGCCCGCGGAGGCGGGGGTGGCTGCGACCAGTCCATCTTCTCCGACGTGGTTCTTGTCATTGAGAGTGAGGCAGACAGCGTCCCACTTCTTGCAACCGTCAAGCTTTGTGAAGCAATGCATGACGGGGAAGTCCTTGTCGCCATTTCGATGCTTGTACATGGCGGGGGCGTCGAGAATCTAGCAAATGCAAGAAGAGCAAGCAATGCATGAATACAATGACATGAACAAGCTATCAAATGGTAGACATGAATACAATTCCAATACATACCCAATCCACCATCGTTTTGCCGCTCTCGGCGCGGTTCTTCACCTTCTCATAGTAGCCATGAAACGTGTTGCATGACTTCTTGATGAGGTTCCAACGGTGAGACATGACGGACTCGTTCCGGATCATGTGGATGGTGGCTTACTCACGGAAATTCTTCCCTCTCATTGAATTGATCAAAGATGCGATTGTAGTACTTGCCGCCAAATTGATTGGCGCCGGTGATGGGGGCAGAAGCTGACTAGCTTCCACGCGTCGACGAGGCACCTGTCCTCCAGGGAGTTCCACTTCAGCGCTCGAGTGTCGGCAACCTTCTTCTGTCCCTCCACCGCGGATGGGGTTGGAGTGCGAACAGGTTTTCCACCGCGGATCCTGTCCCTCCACCGCGGTTCAGCCCAACAAGTTCGGTTCCTGGACGCCTCGATGGAAAGAAACGGGCTCCACACCTTCTGAATGCTCGCTGCTCCATTCGCATCATCGCGGTGCTTCGCCGCGGGTGGTTGGCCGTCAGCGCAGTACGTATTCGACGACCAGAAACCTAGGTCTGCTACGCCGCTGGACATGACGTCATTCAAAGAAGTGAACGGACCGATGCTTAGAGGATTTCCGGATCACTCAAGCTCGAGCGTACTAGCCAGTTTTCGTCCCTTCACGTGCTTTCCGATCCTGCAGGTATAGAAGTGAATAAAATCTTTAGCATATAGACGCGGTGATATAGCACACGAGCTCGCCTACACAGATCATGTTCTCAGTTTTTGCAACAAATGATTTCTTTTACAACTCATAGGTTTCTTTTCCTTGTGACTGAAATATTGAATGCCGACAGTGGTAGTATAACTTTGTGCATGTAAAATTTGACCAAGATTGTGTTGTATATATAGGTACCATTTTTTTAGAAAGCATATTAATTAGAGGGCTAAGATTTGAGAGAGCTATGCATCATGGCACAGTTAGGCCATCTGCCACGAGAGCGTCAATTTAGCTGCCGGACTCACTGTAGTCCTTTATTTTAAACATTCGCAAAATATATTTTTACAGCTTCAAAAAATTATTATTATTTTACATATAGGGAATGGTATATATTTCATGTGTGCAAAATCTCAGTCTGAAATATGTTGTATTCTACTCTACAAAAAAATATAAAATTATAGATCTAGATGTGTGAAGAGTGCACCTCCAAATCTTTTCAGATTTTATGTTTTTTGTGTAACCCATAATACATGGTATTTCAAATTGAGATATTGCATGTATACATCATTACCTAGATGTACATATTTACTTCAGAATTCTTCAAAACTTGAAAATGTCTATTTTAAAAAGTTTGAAAATAATGGGCTCCAGTGAGCTCGGCCTCCGAATGTATGTTTCGCATCTGTCGCCCCCTATCATTCTGTTTTCAAAAAGCTACAGTTTCTCACCTACATATTTTTGGTGCTTTTTTGTTGGAAATTTCAACGCCTACTACATTTGGTGTGTGACACTAGTGGAGAAGAGGCCTTTGGTCCCAAGCAAATGTCCCAGTGCAGAACCAAACCGAGACCAATGGGGGACATTGGTCCCGGTTCGTTTTGCCCAGTGCGACCCCACTAGCTGGAGCCTGTCCGGTAGTGGCCTTTGGTCCCGGTTTGTACTAAAAACCGGGACTAAAGGGTCGGCGGCAGGGCGCGGCAGGCCGTGTCAGGCGTCGGAACCTGTGACGCCCCAAAACCGGTACCATGAGGATTCCAGCGATCCCGCCAAAATCCGCACGATATCGATTCAGAGACGCCCTCCGACATGACGTGCGCGACGAATCACACACGTGATGCCAGAGGAATTAATACGAGTGGTAACATTACAACAGGATTACAATAGAGCCCATAAGAAACATATATTACAACAACGACTCCAACGAGTCAAGATACAAATATACAACATAAGATCCAAATCATACAGAAGATCGAATACGTCCGAGTACGGACAAGATACAAATTGGACTAAGAGTCCTGAAGATAACCAGTGGCGTCCATAACCCTGCCCAGGCCAAGCCGGAAGGGTAACCTTGCTAACGTCGTCTTCTTGTACCTGTCGAAGTCGGGCCATCGGTTGCCGACAAAAGGAAGGAAGCAAAGAGAAAGAGAAAAGGCGAGAGTAAGTACCAAGGAACGAACTCCGGCACGTACTTAGCGAGACTAGAAATGGCTATGCTCGCCGAGCGAATATATATATATATATATCGCCTGGGGCTATATGGTAGGTTAAGCGGCAGCAAAACTATAACCAATAGAGACACGCTACAACATCCGTCTAATCAGAGAAGATAAGAGAGCGCACAAGGTAACAGATAAATACTACACAAACATAACCCAGCCGATTACACATATCCCCTTCAACAAAGCGAAGAGGCAATGTAAAAGGCACTCAACGGTGGATAAGTTTTATTAGGTATCGGTTGTAGTAATACTATATTACTACGCAAGTTATTAGCAGATTATTAGCAACAAGATAACGGTGTAAGTTGTTCTATGATCAAGCTATACAATTCCAAGTCGTCCATAACCGCGGACACGGCTTATCGATAAGATGTACACCCTGCAGGGGTTGCCCAAATGTAACCATACGCATGCTCGACCCGCTTCTTACATGCGATGTCTCACAACAAGACCGTTCCCAGTTCAACAAGAAAGTCTAGGGGAGCCACCCGACTAAGCTACCCGTATCGAAGTCCGGCCGTACTCCGAAGCGGACTCAGGGTTTGCGACGGCGGCTAGGCGTGCGAACCACACGCTTCGCTAAACGTCCCGCAAGGTACAGTACAGAATATAAACACCCGAAGGCAACAGGAAGTAAACACCCGAAGGCAACAGTAAGTAAAGCATGGCATACATGGCATAGGCAAATAAAACCAAGGTTGTGGCCCCCTTTTCAACTGACTTGAGAAAAGGTAATGGGTGAGGGGGTCCCAATAAACGTCCCCACGTACGGGTAGAGCGCTCAATCTCGGAACAGATAACAAGAACTCGGGTCCTAGGGGACATTAGCGAGTCAAAGTTCCGATGCTTTCGCAAAGGGGCTCACAGATGCCTCTGCTTACAATTTTAGTTGTTAACAATTAAGTAAAGCATGTGTATCTCCAACAACTGATATAGCATGTGATAACCTCCCAATAACCCAACATATCCCGATAACAGATCGAGGTAAACAACAGATCCTAAACACGCCTACGACTCGCAAGGCTCGAACATCAAGCAACGGCTATGGATAATGAATGATACATATAGGATTATTATGGTAACAAGTGGAATAGGACACGTGACTCGATAAAGAAGCGCAACATAAGGATAGCAGTGCGAGGGAGAGCAAAATGTAAAATAGGTGAAGGAGGTGGGCTCGCCTGTGAAAAGCTGCAGAAGAACTTGTCGGAGAAATCGTCGTATCTCACATCAACACTTCGTGATCCTATCCGGGAAGAAGCAAATGCTGGAACACACATCGGGTGCAAACTTACTAATACAGAAGAAGAACCAGCATGAGCAGATGCAGGCATGCATGACATGGCAACGATGATGCGGTGCAACTTATCTAATTTAAGCGGAACCGGAGTCCGGACAAACAATTTAGAGTTGAAGTTGCATTTTCTACCGGCAAATATAAGGGTGGATTAGCATAGCAAACATGGCAGGGGTGAGCTACTTCAAGTTTAAATGGAACCGGGACAACAAATATATAATATCCCACATATTCCATATGTTCCATATTAGGTGTTATTGCAACTATCACGAGATTATAGGATGCAAGATGCAACAGCAAGCATGGATGGCATATTCATGATCAGTGCATTTTTCTGATCAACTTTCATATAGAAAACATTTTATTCCGAGTTACAGATTAAAAGATATTAAGGAAATGGTTTTTATTAATTAAAAATAGATAAACAGGTTTATTTTAAATAGAAAAAGGACCCAGAAATTAATTTCATAAGGGGGAGGGACCCCGGGTTAATTTGAAAAGGTTCCAGGGGGTTAACGAGGAAACCAACAAGGCCAGGGACGGCGGGTTAGCTGGCAGAAACATGCAGGGACCTAGACGCAAAAGTGCTAGATCTGGATCTGGAGAAGACTTCTCACCGAGGGAGTCTCTAGCCGTGCTGACTGACTGGTGGGGCCTGGCGACGACGTGGCGCCAGCGTGGCGATGACGAGGCTGGGGACGTGGCAACCATGTGCTGCACGCACGGAGATGCGCGGCGTGTTCCAGGGACGCGGTGACCGCGGCGAGGCAAGGCTGCTCACGGCGTCTGGAGGCGTCCCAGGGCGCGAGGAAGGGGGCGACGGGCGCCTCTCGTCGGCGCGGACCGTGGAGGGGCGGCGCCGCCTAGGGGAGGTCGTCGGAGGGCGGCCGGCGACGAGGAGCTGCGGAGGAGCGACGGCATCAACAAGGGGAGGACGAACCAGGAAGCAAAGGAGGAGGGGAGGATGTCCAGGAGGTTCGCGAGGGTACCAGGATGCTCGAGGAGGTGTCGATGGCGCCGGAGGTAGACGGTGGTCGCCGGAATTTGAAAAAGACGGCGACGGCCGAGGTTGGGGAACGAGATCATCGGCGACGATTTGAGGCGTCCCGGGACGATTCCTTCCGTGGAGAGGTTCAGGGCGACGAGTCGCTTCTGGTGGTGGTGTTGGTTCGTCGAGGGGACGCCCAGGGCGGCGGCGCCATGGCGGAGCAGGTGGTTGCGGTGGGGGGTTCTCCCGTTGCTTGCAGAGGAAGAAGAAAAGGGGAGGAGAGGAAACTTGGGGAAGGAGGAAAGCAGAGGAGGCGTCCAGGGCATAAAGAGAGAGAGAGGGGAGGTTCAAGCGAGGGAGGTGGAGGTGGGGATCGGCACAGGGGGTCCATGACGCTCACGCGCTCCTCGTGAAGGAAGAAGGCGACAAGGAGATCTTCTCCTTTGCTGAAGGGGTACGACAAGCTGGGCTGGGCCAGGTGGTGGGCTGGAGGTGGGCTGCGGGGAGGGTTAGGGTAGCAGGCCGCCGGGGTGAGGAGGGATGAAAGGGGCCAGGGGGAGAGAGAGGGGTTAGGATAGGGTTTGGTTTTATTTTTCTTTTCTATTTTTTTTCATTTTAAAACTGTTTGAATTCAAAAACATATTCAGTTTTGAATTAGAACCAGGGTGTGGGTGTTATTAAAAATAGATTTCAAAATATATACTTTATTTGTAACCCAAAACAAAACACAATTTTATAACCAAAATTTCTTTGTTGGAAAGACTTAATTACAAAATAAGAAATATGAGAGAGATATAGATTAGGGTTTTATTTAAAATAAAAGACAAGGGAGATTTATAAAATAGTTTTATTTTGTTAAAACATGGATGATGTGATGCGAAGCTATGATGATGCATAAAAGAAAAAGAACAAACAATATCTATAGGGGGTCCTACCCGGGGCCGTTACAATCGACACCACTAACAAGGAACCTCGCCCCGAGGTTCCACGTTCAGGTACGGGGGAGAGAGGTGAACTATCGGATCTTCAGGTGACGTGTCGATCTCCTCGACACCACTAACAAGAGGTCTTGCTCCAGATAGAATGGTCGACACCACCAACAAGAAGTCGTTGTTCCGATGACGATGATGACTCCGGAGAACAAGGGAAGGGGTAACAGTCACACGGATCCACCAATTCAAGTAACAAGAGCGAATAATAAGAGTAGTGGTATGGTCATGACTCCATCCCGCACTCAAAGTATTTCTCTGCACAAGAATAGGAGAATCGTGTATCCAACTCCCGGAGTTCAGATTGACGATATCGACAAGCATTGTCAGCGAAGATTCGATGGAGCCAAAGAACAAAGAATTGTAGAAAAGATCAGAGAGGCATAGATGACATCAATGGAGAAGACGAAGGTTAGCCGCCGGTGATGTTCTTCTGCTGGAAGGTCTTCAGAGATCGGTCCTATTAGGTCAAGGCAGAGATCGTTCAACCCACGTCGAAACCTAAGACTCGGAGAAGCAAATAAGAGAGAAGACTCAAAACTCGTAAAGGTAAGAGGAGAAAGAATATAGATAAGGAGAAAAACAGAGCTAATCAGATCTATCCAACGAATTTTAGAAAATAGTTTTTGACACTCTAGACCGAACGACCGTTGGCAAGGTTATCCTAAAGGCTGGACTAGTGGGGTACCGTCAAACCTGAGGCTCTGATACCAACTTGTGACGCCCCAAAACCGGTACCATGAGGATTCCAGCGATCCCGCCAAAATCCGCACGATATCGATTCTGAGACGCCCTCCGACACGACGTGCGCGACGAATCACACACGTGATGCCAGAGGAATTAACACGAGTGGTAACATTACAACAGGATTACAATAGAGCCCACAAGAAACATATATTACAACAACGACTCCAACGAGTCAAGATACAAATATAGAACATAAGATCCAAATCATACAGAAGATCGAATGCGTCCGAGTACGGACAAGATACAAATTGGACTAAGAGTCCTGAAGATAACCAGTGGCGTCCATAACCCTGCCCAGGCCAAGCCGAAGGGTAACCTTGCTAACGTCGTCTTCTTGTACCTGTCGAAGTCGGGCCATCGGTTGCCGACAAAAGGAAGGAAGCAAAAGAGAAAGAGAAAAGGCGAGAGTAAGTACCAAGGAACGAACTCCGGCACGTACTTAGCGAGACTAGAAATGGCTATGCTCGCCGGGTGAATATATATATATATATCGCCTGGGGCTATATGGTAGGTTAAGCGGCAGCAAAACTATAACTAATAGAGACACGCTACAACATCCGTCTAATCAGAGAAGATAAGAGAGCGCACAAGGTAACAGATAAATACTACACAAACATAACCCAGCCGATTACATATCCCCTTCAACAAAGCGAAGAGGCAATGTAAAAGGCACTCAACGGTGGATAAGTTTTATTAGGTATCGGTTGTAGTAATGCTATATTACTACGCAAGTTATTAGCAGATTATTAGCAACAAGATAACGGTGTAAGTTGTTCTATGATCAAGCTATACAATTCCAAGTCGTCCATAACCGCGGACACGGCTTATCGATAAGATGTACACCCTGCAGGGGTTGCCCAAATGTAACCATACGCATGCTCGACCCGCTTCTTACAGGCGATGTCTCACAACAAGACCGTTCCCAGTTCAACAAGAAAGTCTAGGGGGCCACCCGACTAAGCTACACGTATCGAAGTCCGGCCGTACTCCGAAGCGGACTCAGGGTTTGCGACGGCGGCTAGGCGTGCGAACCACACGCTTCGCTAAACGTCCCGCAAGGTACAGTACAGAATATAAACACCCGAAGGCAACAGGAAGTAAACACCCAAAGGCAACAGTAAGTAAAGCATGGCATACATGGCATAGGCAAATAAAACCAAGGTTGTGGCCCCCTTTTCAACTGACTTGAGAAAAGGTAATGGGTGAGGGGGTCCCAATAAACATCCCCACGTACGGGTAGAGCGCTCAATCTCGGAACAGATAACAAGAACTCGGGTCCTAGGGGACATTAGCGAGTCAAAGTTCCGATGCTTTCGCAAAGGGGCTCACAGATGCCTCTGCTTACAATTTTAGTTGTTAACAATTAAGTAAAGCATGTGTATCTCCAACAACTGATATAGCATGTGATAACCTCCCAATAACCCAACATATCCCGATAACAGATCGAGTAAACAACAGATCCTAAACACGCCTACGACTCGCAAGGCTCAAACATCAAGCAACGGCTATGGATAATGAATGATACATATAGGATTATTATGGTAACAAGTGGAATAGGACACGTGACTCGATAAAGAAGCGCAACATAAGGATAGCAGTGCGAGGGAGAGCAAAATGTAAAATAGGTGAAGGAGGTGGGCTCGCCTGTGAAAAGCTGCAGAAGAACTTGTCGGAGAAATCGTCGTATCTCACATCAACACTTCGTGATCCTATCCGGGAAGAAGCAAATGCTGGAACACACATCGGGTGCAAACTTGCTAATACAGAAGAAGAACCAGCATGAGCAGATGCAGGCATGCATGACATGGCAACGATGATGCGGTGCAACTTATCTAATTTAAGCGGAACCGGAGTCCGGACAAACAATTTAGAGTTGAAGTTGCATTTTCTACCGGCAAATATAAGGGTGGATTAGCATAGCAAACATGGCAGGGGTGAGCTACTTCAAGTTTAAATGGAACCGGGACAACAAATATATAATATCCCACATATTAAATATGTTCCATATTAGGTGTTATTGCAACTATCACGAGATTATAGGATGCAAGATGCAACAGCAAGCATGGATGGCATATTCATGATCAGTGCATTTTTCTGATCAACTTTCATATAGAAAACATTTTATTCCGAGTTACAGATTAAAAGATATTAAGGAAATGGTTTTTATTAATTAAAAATAGATAAACAGGTTTATTTTAAATAGAAAAAGGACCCAGAAATAAATTTCATAAGGGGGAGGGACCCCGGGTTAATTTGAAAATGTTCCAGGGGGTTAACGAGGAAACCAACAAGGCCAGGGACGGCGGGTTAGCTGGCAGAAACATGCAGGGACCTAGACGCAAAAGTGCTAGATCTGGATCTGGAGAAGACTTCTCACCGAGGGAGTCTCTAGCCGTGCTGACTGACTGGTGGGGCCCGGCGACGACGTGGCGCCAGCGTGGCGATGACGAGGCTGGGGACGTGGCAACCATGTGCTGCACGCACGGGGATGCGCGGCGCGTTCCAGGGACGCGGTGACCGCGGCGAGGCGAGGCTGCTCACGGCGTCTGGGGGCGTCCCAGGGCGCGAGGAAAGGGGCGCCAGGCGCCTCTCATCGGCGCGGACCGTGGAGGGGCAGCGCCGCCTAGGGGAGGTCGTCGGAGGGCGGCCGGCGACGAGGAGCTGCGGAGGAGCGACGGCATCAACAAGGGGAGGACGAACCAGGAAGCAAAGGAGGAGGGGAGGATGTCCAGGAGGTTCGCGAGGGTACCAGGATGCTCGAGGAGGTGTCGATGGCGCCGGAGGTAGACGGTGGTCGCCGGAATTTGAAAAAGACGGCGATGGCCGAGGTTGGGGAACGAGATCATCGGCGACGATTTGAGGCGTCCCGGGACGATTCCTTCCGTGGAGAGGTTCAGGGCTACGAGGTGCTTCTGGTGGTGGTGTTGGTTCGTCGAGGGGATGCCCAGGGCGGCGGCGCCATGGCAGAGCAGGTGGTTGCGGTGAGGGGTTCTCCCGTTGCTTGCAGAGGAAGAAGAAAAGGGGAGGAGAGGAAACTTGGGGAAGGAGGAAAGCAGAGGAGGCGTCCAGGGCATAAAGAGAGAGAGAGGGGAGGTTCAAGCGAGGGAGGTGGAGGTGGGGATCGGCACAGGGGGTCCATGACGCTCACGCGCTCCTCGTGAAGGAAGAAGGCGACAAGGAGATCTTCTCCTTTGCTGAAGGGGTACGACGAGCTGGGCTGGGCCAGGTGGTGGGCTGGAGGTGGGCTGCGGGGAGGGTTAGGGTAGCAGGCCGCCGGGGTGAGGAGGGATGAAAGGGGCCAGGGGGAGAGAGAGGGGTTAGGATAGGGTTTGGTTTTATTTTTCTTTTCTATTTTTTTTCATTTTAAAACTGTTTGAATTCAAAAACATATTCAGTTTTGAATTAGAACCAGGGTGTGGGTGTTATTAAAAATAGATTTCAAAATATATACTTTATTTGTAACCCAAAACAAAACACAATTTTATAACCAAAATTTCTTTGTTGGAAAGACTTAATTACAAAATAAGAAATATGAGAGAGATATAGATTAGGGTTTTATTTAAAATAAAAGACAAGGGAGATTTATAAAATAGTTTTATTTTGTTAAAACATGGATGATGTGATGCGAAGCTATGATGATGCATAAAAGAAAAAGAACAAACAATATCTATAGGGGGTCCTACCCGGGGCCGTTACAGAACCCTTTAGTCCCGGTTTGTATTACAAACCGGGTATAAAGGCCCACCCTTTGGACCCGGTTTGTAATACAAACCGGGACAAAGTCCCCAATCTGGTTATATAACCTTGCCCCTACCCAAGTGTGAGCCACACTTAGCCATTTTTTCACTTTCTTCACAAGGGTGTATTGCTCTCCTCTCTTCTTCACATGCACAAGAGGTGTTCGATGAAATGCTTAAGAGGATTTGCCACTTGAGTTTACACAAATCAAGCCACACTTAACTTTCTTTTTTCTTCTTCATCGAGGTTAACAACTTTATCCTTTTCATCTGTAATTGATAAAATGCATGTGTATATATACATCGTGATGTTCTGTAATGGTTTTGATCAGCTTAATTATATCATGCAGATGAATCGGCAATGGATGTACATTGACCGACGGTTTGACGAGTTCACTTCGGGCCTGGATAATTTTATGGCCGTGGCGGAGGCAAACAAACATGGTGGCTTCATGTATTGTTCATGTGTTGACTGCAAGAATACCGTAAATTACGCTCACTCGAGTCTCATTCACAGCCACCTTCTGCGATCCGGTTTCATGCCCAGTTACTATTGTTGGACCAAGCACGGAGAAAGAGGGGTTATGATGGAAGACAATGAAGAAGAGGAAGAGGATGATGATGGTTATCCCAATTTCCCTGAATACGATGATACTGCAGAAGGCAATGAAGACAATGAAGTAGAAGATCAAGAGGCACCAGATGAGCCTGCTGATGATGATCTTGGTCGGGCCATTGTTGATGCAAGGAGAGAATGTGAAACTGAAAAGGAAAGGTTGGCCTTCGACAAGATGATAGAAGATCACAATAAATTGTTATACCCAACTTGCGAAGATGGCCATAAAAAGCTAGGCAGCACACTGGAATTGTTGCAATGGAAGGCAGAGAACGGTGTCACTGACTCAGGATTTGGAAAGTTGCTGACAATAATTAAGAGGAAGCTTCCAAGGGGTAACGAATTGCCCCAGACGTACGAAGCGAAGAAGATTGTCTGCCCTCTAGGATTAGATGTGCAAAAGATACATGCATGCATTAATGATGCATCCTCTACCGCGGTGAGTACAAGAATTTGGATGCATGTCCGGTGTGCACTGCATTGCGGTATAAGATCAGACGAGATGACCCTGGTGATGTTGAGGGCGAGCGCCCCAGGAAGAGGGTTCCTGCCAAGGTTATGTGGTATGCTCCTATAATACCACGGCTGAAACGCTTGTTCAGAAATAAAGAGCATGCTAGGTTGTTGCGATGGCACAAAGAAGACCGTAAGAAAGACGTGATGTTGAGGCACCCTGCTGATGGCTCCCAATGGAGAAAAATCGATAGAGAGTTCCCAAACTTTGCACAGGATGCAAGGAACTTAAGGTTTGGTCTAAGTACAGATGGCATGAATCCTTTTGGAGAGCAGAGCTGCAGCCATAGCACCTGGCCTGTGACTCTTTGTATATATAACCTTCCTCCTTGGTTGTGCATGAAGCGGAAGTTCATTATGATGCCAGTGCTCATACAAGGCCCGAAGCAACCCGGGAACGACATTGATGTGTACCTGAAGCCATTAGTCGAAGAACTTCTACAGCTGTGGTCCCTAGCAGGTGTACGTGTGTGGGACGAGCACAAGCAGGAGGAATTTGACCTAAGAGCGCTGCTTTTCGTAACCATCAATGACTGGCCTGCTCTTGGTAACATTTCAGGACAGTCAAACAAGGGATACAATGCATGCATGCACTGTTTACATGAGCTCGAAGGTGATTATTTGGAAAAATGTAAGAAGGTCGTGTACCTGGGGCATCGTCGATTTCTTAGGACTACCCATCCCGTAAGAAAGAAAGGCAAGCATTACAACGGTGAGGCTGATCACCGGAGGAAGCCTCCCCATCTTGATGGTGTTGATATATTTGGTATGGTCAAGGATCTAGATGTAATATTTGGAAAGGGTCCTGGCGGACGGTCTGTTCCGAATGACGCTGTCGGACACGCGCCCATGTGGAAGAAGAAATCTATATTTTGGGATCTACCCTATTGGGAAGTCTTAGAGGTCTGCTCTTCAATCGATGTGATGCACGTGACAAAGAATCTTTGCGTGAACCTGCTAGGCTTTCTGGGCGTGTACGGGAAGACAAAAGATACACCAGAAGCACAGGAGGACCAGCAACGTAGGAAAGACCCCAAAAAACTGCATGAGAGAGTTAAAGGACGTCATTACTCCAGCTACGCTCTTACAAAAGCAGAGAAGGAAATATTTTTTGAATGTCTGAGCAGTATCAAGGTCCCGTCTGGCTTCTCCTCCAATATAAAGGGAATAATAAATATGGAGAAGAAAACATTCCAGAACCTGAAGTCTCATGACTGTCACGTGATAATGACACAGTTGCTTCCGATTGCATTGAGGGGGCTTCTACCGGAAAATGTTCGACTGCCCATTGTGAAGCTATGTGCATTCCTCAATGCAATTTCTCGGAAGGTAATAAATCCAGAAGTTCTACCGAGGTTGCAGAATGATGTGGTCCAATGTCTCGTTAGTTTTGAGCTGGTGTTCCCACCATCCTTCTTCAATATTATGACACATCTCCTCGTTCACCTGGTCGAAGAGATTTCCATTCTAGGTCCTGTGTTTCTACACAATATGTTCCCCTTCGAGAGGTTCATGGGAGTCTTAAAGAAATATGTTCATAACCGTGCTAGGCCAGAAGGAAGCATCTCCAAGGGCTATAGAACAGAGGAGGTCATTGAATTCTGTGTTGACTTTATTCCTGACCTTAAGTCGATTGGTGTTCCTGAATCGCGGCATGAAGGGAGACTAAGTGGAAAAGGCACGCTAGGAAGGAAATCAATGATATGTAGGGACGGGATTTCTTTGACTCAAGCACACTACACAGTTCTACAAAGTTCCACCTTGGTGGCTCCGTATATCGGTGACCACAAGAACTTTCTACGCTCCCAGAACCCGGGGCAGTCGAACGATTGGATTAGACGTGAACACATGTCGACTTTCGGCGGTTGGTTGCAAAAACATCTCCTGAATAACAAAGATATTGAAGATCAGCTGTACTTGCTGGCCCAGACACCATCTTCGACTGTAGTGACTTTCCAAGGGTACGAGATAAATGGGAATACATTTTACACGGTCGCCCAAGATAAAAAGAGCACCAACAAAAATAGTGGTGTCCGATTTGATGCAATAATGAATGAAGGCCCAAATGACACATATTATGGTTACATAGAGGATATATGGGAACTTGACTATGGACCTTCTTTTAAGGTCCCTTTGTTTAGGTGCAAATGGGTCAACAAAACAGGAGGCGGGGTTCAGGTAGACAAGTTGTATGGAATGACAACAGTGGATCTCAACAATCTTGGGTATAGAGATGAACCATTCGTCCTAGCCAAGGATGTGGCCCAGGTTTTCTATGTGAAGGATATGTCTACCAAACCAAGAAAAAGGAAACATAAGGAAACAAATACATCAAACGATGAGCCAAAGCGCCACATAGTTCTTTCTGGAAAAAGAAACATCGTGGGAGTGGAGGACAAGACAGACATGTCAGAAGATTATAATAAGTTTGATGAAATTCCACCCTTCAGAGTGAACATTGATCCAAGCATCATGTTAAATGATGAAGATGCTCCATGGTTACGGCCGAAGAAGATTAAATGATGAAGATGCTGTATGTAAGATATTAAAAGTGGCAATCAAATTCCCATTTATTTTTGTGTAATCATTTAACTGTATGTAAGATATTAAAAGTGAAGATTTCCCAACCCTTTCCCCAACACTGTTGGAGGAGATGTACTGCTTCAGGAAAATTCCAAGGCGCAGCTTTCGAAGATGCCGTAGGGCGTGTGCACCAACAACATCTTCGAGAAACTGCGCCACGGGAGATTTCCCAACCCTTTCCCAACACCGTTAGAGGAGATGTAGTCGTTCAGGGGCTTGCAGAAATTCCAAGGCGCAGTTCTGAAGATGTCGTAGGGCGTGTGCACCAACGACATCTTCGAGAAACTGCGCCACCGGAGATTTCCCAACCCTTTCCCCAACACTGTTAGAGGAGATGTAGTCGTTCAGGGGCTTGCACCAAGGCGCAGTTTCGAAGATGCCGTAGGGCGTGTGCACCAACGACATCTTCGAGAAACTGCGCCACGGAGATTTCCCAACCCTTTCCCCAACACTGTTAGAGGAGATGTAGTCGTTCAGGGGCTTGGAAAATTCCGAGGAGCAGCTTCCGAAGATGCCGTAGGGCGTGTGCACCAACGACATCTTCGAGAAGCTGCGCCACGGGAGATTTCCCAACCCTTCCCTTCATCCATGGGAATGAAACTCTGCTTGGCTTGTTGATCTGCTTGGCAAGGCGTATCGATGCTCCTTTTATAGGCACGGCACCTCTTCTACTTTGTCTTGTTCCTTCGACAGGGCGTCGTGCGCTACATGCTTTATCTCATCGAGCAGTGCGTCCACCCATGCGTTCTTATCCTGCCGACATCTTTAGTCCCGGTTGTACCCACCAGCCGGGACTAAAGGTTACCCACACGTCCTTATCCCACCGACAGTTTTGTTAGATGACAAAAAAAAGGATCTTTCGTCCCGGTTGTACCCACCAGCCGGGACTAAAGGTTACCCACACGTCCTTATCCCACCGACAGTTTTGTTAGATGACAAAAAGGATCTTTCGTCCCGGTTGTACCCACCAGCCGGGACTAAAGGTTACCCACACGTCCTTATCCCACCGACAGTTTTGTTAGATGACAAAAAAATGATCTTTAGTCCCGGTTGTACCCACCAGCCGGGACTAAAGGTTACCCACACGTCCTTATCCCACCGACAGTTTTGTTAGATGACAAAAAGGATCTTTTGTCCCGGTTGTACCCACCAGCCGGGACTAAAGGTTACCCACACGTCCTTATCCCACCGACAGTTTTGTTAGATGACAAAAAAATGATCTTTAGTCCCGGTTGTACCCACCAGCCGGGACTAATGTTTTCGGCGCCACTCTTCCCGCCTATTTTCTTCCCGCGCTTTCCACCGCTCCCGCCTCCCTCCCGCCATTTTTTCACTATATATATGTAGGCTTGGCCTCCATTTACATATCACATCTAGACTCATATCTGCTAACCTCATCACTCTGTCCCATGGCTTCCATCGTATCTCTAACCCTTCGGGAGGCGGAGGCGCTTTGCGCGTCGAACTACCCCTGCCCGCCGGGCTACCGCGTCCCAAATGGCTGGTTGCTGAGCGTCGGAGGCATACCGGTCCCTCCTGTCCCTCTAGGTGTGGCGCGCGAGATGGCCATCACGAACCACTACTACTTCGAGCTCACGCCAGAGCAGCGGAGGAATCCCCAGTGGCATCCCTGTTATCACCAGGATTTGACCGAGTCAGAGGTGGGCCGCGATCAAGATGGATTTGAAGATATACATGGAAGAAAACAAGAATCGGCCTGTTATGCAAAGTTGGGCTAGTTTGCCCTTGTATCTGTAATATAGTAGATCGCATCTTAGATTAGAAGTTAGAGTTCGTCTCGTGCACGGTGGGGATATTCCCACGTTAGAAAGTCCCCTGGACTATAAATATGTATCTAGGGTTTATGGAAAAAACAACAACCAACGTTCAACCAATCAATCAATCTCGGCGCATTGCCAACTCCTTCGTCTCGAGGGTTTCTACCGGTAGCATCATGCTGCCTAGATCGCATCTTGCGATCTAGGCAGCACAAGCTTATGCTCGTTGTTCATGCGTTGCTCTCGTACTGAAGCCTTTTGATGGCGAGCAACGTAGTTATCATAGATGTGTTAGGGTTAGCATAGTTCTTCGTATAACATGCTATCGTAGTGCAACCCTTGCATATCTAGCCGCCCTTACACCTATGTAGGGGCGGCACCCCGCTTGATCATTATTTAGTAGATCCGATCCGTTACGATTGCTCCTTGTTCTACAAGGATTAGTTTAATATCTGCAATAGTTAGGCCTTACAAAGGGGGGAGGATCCAGCGGCACGTAGGGTGTCGTTCGCTAGTCCTAAACAGGATGTTCCGGGATCAACCTCGTGTTGGTTTTTAGGCCTTGTTTAGGATTGGCTTACGATCATCGTGCGTGGCCGCGAGGCCCAACCGTGAGTAGGATGATCCGATTATGTGGTGAAAACCCTAAATCGTCAGAGATCTCATTAGCTTTATCTTGATCAAGCAGGACCACCATATATTCGTGCACCTCGTACGAATCATGGGTGGATCGGCTCCTTGAGCCGATTCACAGGATAACCTGAGAGCCGATCGAGGCTCGTATTTAATGTTTACGTGTATGCCATGCAGGAAACTAAGCGAGGCATCTCCATCACCTTCCTGACCAGGTATAGGTCAGGTGGCACGCCCTTGCACCAGCATCGGACGTGTGACCAGAAGGCTTTGCGGGCCGTCGCTCGGAGGGACCAGGGCCAGCCGCAGCCCTAAGTTGTTCCCGGCTCTACTGTGTTGCCCGTCGCTGCCCGCCGGTGGGTTTTGACCGCAACACATTCTGGCACGCCCGGTGGGACCATCGTCTACATCAACCACATCGCCATCTACATCTGAGATGGCGGACGGCACGCCAGTCACGTACGAGGATCTGACCGACGAGCTCAAGAAGAAGTATGACGAGGTCAAAGCTATCCTCGAGGCCGATCTCATCGCCTTTTCACGAACCCGTTCCCATGGCATCAGATGGAAGGGGTTCTCGCCTGACGGTGCGCTCGATGGAATAGACCTCTCTGCCCCATCGGAAGAATGCACCAGGTCCCTGCGGCAGGAGATCAACTACTTGGTGGCTCACTCGCTACACCGCCACTCTGAGAACCTGGTAAACACGTTGGAGCGCGTCGCTCTTCGCGTGATCCAGGAGATCATGAGGCACCAGTACTCGCCGTCAGGACCAGCTCTCGGGACGCATCAAGGAGAGTTGCCACCCAGTCCCGTCCACCGCTGCCATTTGCGTTGGCAGCACCCGAATTCACCGGCATTCGTCGTCCACAAGATCGATGGTGACCCTAGTGACTGCCGTTCTTGCATGAGGCGCCTAAGGAGATCCCTCACGGGTACACGTGCACGTATGTGCAGATTGGTAATGGGCGCTCACAAACCAGGCCACAACATCAGGGACCGGGGAAAACAGGAGGAACGTCAGCCAGATCTTGAGAAGCAGACGTGGCTAACTAAGTACGCCACCCCGACGAACCCTCAGAGCTCAGCTCCTGCAGTTGGCTCAGAGCTGGAAAAGCAAACATGGCTGGCTAAGTACGCCACCCCGGCGAATCTTCGAGTTCAACTCCTGCAGCCAGCACAGCGGATCAGATCAGTACCATACCGAGAGACCAGTTCGGCATGGTGCCGAAAAGGAGGGCAATCGGCTATTCCAAGCCGTACCCCGACGAGTACGAATTGATCCCGCTACCACCTAAATATCGGCTCCCTGATTTCTCCAAATTCAGTGGATCAGATGGTTCTAGCTCCATCGAGCATGTGGGCCGATATTTGGCACAGCTAGGACCGGCCTCAGTGTCGGATCAACTACGCGTGAGGTTCTTCTCACAGTCCCTCACTTTCGGGTGGTACACCTCGTTGCCACCCGACTCGATCCGGACTTGGAAGCAGTTGGAAGAACAGTTCCATATGCAGTACCACTCAGAGGTTTCCGAGTCTGGCCTTGCCGATCTAGCACAGATACGTCAGAAGCGTGGAGAAACCGTGACAGAATACATCCAGCGCTTCAGGAATCTTAGGAACCGATGTTATTCGGTTCGTGGATGAAAAGGAAGCGGTCGAGTTGGCAGTAGCGGGCCTTGCAGCACCGCTCAAGGACATGGCCTCCTGCGTACTACCCCTCACCGCGCACATGGTTCAGAAACTGTCGGCATATGAACAGCGCCACCCGGACTTGTACCAGGACAAATTCAAGCGTAGTCCTGGTCGAGGCAGAGGAAGACGAAGTTTCTGCGGGAGATCAAGAGGTAGCAGTGGCTGAATGGACTCGGGCAACCCCCGTGTCCTGCAAATGGGTAAAGCCACCAGGCCCGCCCAGGGGGTTTGATTTTGACGTGACCAAAACTGAACAAATCTTCGACCTCCTGCTCAAGGAAAAGCAGTTGAAGATACCTGAAGGTCTCAAATTCCCCACGGTACAAGAGCTGAACGGAAAGCCATACTGCAAATGGCATAACTCGCTCTCCCATGCCACCAACAACTGCAGGGTGTGGCGTCAGCAGATCCAAATGGCGATAGAACAAGGACGTCTGATTTTCAACCAGTACGCCATGAAGGTCGACACCCAACCTTTCCCCGCCGTTAACATGGTGGAATGCACTTACCCTGAAGGTTGCCAGCCAGGATCATCGTTCAGCATCAACATGGTAGGGCTTGGACACCACGCTGGCAAGGATGGAGACGAGGGCAGCTGCTCTCGTAGCAAGGACACAGAGGAGGCCGCTCCACGCGATCGGCTCCATCATGATGGCAGGCGCTACGTCACAGAGGGAGAAGTGAAGAACATAAGATATTAGCGACCCCTCTCTGATCACCTCCTCAACAAGTATGTGAGTCAGTATGACCAACGCCGACGATCCAGCGATGATGATGAAAGAGATCGTCTGGCCAGAGAAGCCAGAAGACATCGTCGGCATGATCGCGATGAGGAGGAGCACGAGCGCCGTGCCAAGGAAAAGGCAAGGGAGCGAGACGACGAGGACAGGCACTGGGACTGTCCCTTCTTCAGACACTGCTGGGATTCAGGAATGAGCCGATTGCCTACAATCGGCAATTGTCCAGAATGCAACCAGAAGAAGAAGGAGGCAGCCAACGTGTCCGTGTTCCAACGCTTAGGACCTCTCCCGCCTCGAAGCAAACAAGCTGAGTCCCCTCGTCTGGAAGATCTTGAGGATTCAGAAGACGAGGGAGAAGAAGAAGACAGGTACCACCGGCCAAGGTGGTGCCCCGATGGACTCAGCCGTTCCCAAAAGCGCAGGGTTCAGCGATTGCGCGGCCTGGAGGAAGCTGAAAGGGTATACTTGCATACGCTAAGGAAGGCGCGACCTGATCTGGCTGCGAAAGTTCAGCGAACACTGGACGAAGAGGGTCGACCACGGAAAATGGAGTGGCGCCCAAAGCAAAGGAAAGCCGATGATGAAACATCGGCTGGCACAAACATGGTGTTCATCCTTCCTTCGGAGTTCAGTGCTCCAGGATTAGACGAGGCACCTGTGGCACAACTTGACTGCGGCCCACGGCCGGTTATCTTTGAGAAGCCACGAGAAAGAAGCTACAGACATCTGAAGGCCCTGTACTTGCGAGGTTATATAGATGGGAGGCCTGTCAATAAGATGCTGGTAGACACCGGAGCGGCAGTCAACATTATGCCATACTCTATGCTACGTCGGTTGGGACGCTCTAGCTCAGATCTAATCAAGACCAACGTGACATTGATTGATTTCAACGGCCAAGCGTCTGACGCACAAGGTGTTCTGAACGTGGATCTGACCGTAGGAAGGAAAACTATCCCTACGACATTCTTCATCGTCGATAGCAAGAGCACCTATGCTGTTCTGCTAGGAAGAGATTGGATCCACGCCAACTGCTGCTGCATTCCCTCCACGATGCACCAATGCATAATACAGTGGGATGGAGATGAGGTAGAGGTCATCCAGGCCGATGACTCAGCCGAAATTTCAACGGCTGGCATGAACGCATGGGAAGCAGCAGGCCAAGAACCCCTCTTAGGTATCAATTTGGATGACTGCGAGCGCATCGACGTGACGAAGGGAAGGGTTAAGCTGGTTTTATCCACTGGCCTGACCATGTAGCTGAAGCAAAGCAATGAGCAAACGTAGCGAGGCTGATCCTTGTGATCGGCCCCAAAAGTCTATGAAGGGACATTACAGAACCTTCAGTCAGCGCTCCAACCAACATGGAGGCCGATTCCAGTAATCGGCCAAAATTATCTTCACCACATGTTCTGCTTGTGTTCAACATCAATCTATTGGGCAGCGGTCACGTCGGCGGATGAGAGTCAACACGAATCCTAACAGAGACGACGTGCAAATACAATGCCTTGGCTAACCACAAAGCCGATATCTGCAGTCACCTGGCAGATTCGGCTCGGGGGGCATCTAATCAGATGAACATGTGCAGATGAACATGTGTGCAGTAAAACATTGGGGGCCGATAGGAAAAATCGGCCAGAAAAAAAAATCGATAAACAGCCGATGCAAGGACATCGACTTCAGAACTAAGAAGCAAAGCCGATGCACAGCCATCGACTCTAGAACAATTACACGGGACCCACCAGATATGCGCTCAAGGCTCAGATTTGCGCCAAGATGGTTTAGCTTCAAGAGCTTCTGTTTCCTTGGAGGGAATGTGCAATGAGAGCAACCTCGGTTGCAACGAGCCGACGACCCTTTGCGACAGTTCAGCGGTAGCATCAATTGGCGTGCGAGACATCGGCGTTCAATGGGAGAAAGCTGATCAATGGGGGCAAGTTTGGCTAACTGTTCCTGGTGGCTGTCTCAGATTACCAGATTACCTGAGGTCAAACCCTTTTCTGTTGTATCGGTGCATCCTCGCTGATGTTCTCGCCTTGATTAAGGCTCGGGGGGCAGCTAATTTGGTAGATGCTCTATTTTCGGGAGCCGATTGGAGTTGCATCGGCTGACCCTGCATCGTGGCCTTCTCCGAAAGTGCTGAGCTGCTTGCAGAAGAAGACTGCTAAGGCTACGGAGGGGAGCTGGAAAGGGAGGCCGTCATCTTTTACAGGGTTTGGACCGTCCTGTTGCTGCAAGAAAGGGAAGGAGACTGGATTCTCAACATAGCCGATGAACAGTCATCGGCTATAGGATTGCAGAGTATCAAATCACAGTCTGAATTTGGGAAGTGCTTGACTGACGGTCTAATCAATATCTGAGTCCGGCTTCATGGGCGTCTAAAGAAAAAAAGTCCGATACGTTGCTATCGGCCTTGGTGTGGCAAGCGGAAGGATTGAAATTGGATTAATTGAAAGAGAAATTGGAAGAACAATTTTCATTAATTCAAAGGAGCAGCTTTACAAGAAAGAGCCGATGGCTCTCAAAAGAGGGATCTGGTGCCTAGTGCACTGCTACTACTAGTCCTACTCTACTAGTCGTCGCTGTCCTCATCATCGCCGTCGTCGATGTCGTCGGCGCTGCTCCCAGGAAGCTCCTCGTCGCTGCTGCCCCAGCCTTTGGCCGGAGCTTCGTCTTCCTCGTCATCATCATCATCATCCTCGCTGTCCGCCCAAGAGCGGAAGCGCTTCGTCGGCGGGTACCCGATGGAGGAGGATGATTCATCCTCCTCCTTCCTCCTCGTCATCATCATCGTCTTCGCTGTCCGCCCAAGCGCGGAGTCGCTTTGCCGGCAGAAGCTTAGCGGGGGAAGGGGGGTCTCCCTCCTCCTTCTCTTCTTCTTCCTCTACTTCTTCTTCTTCCTCCTTCCCATCGGAGGAGGTGGGTTTCACCCGGAGATGGAGGTCGTCTTCGCCTTCGCTTGTCAGTTTCCCTTCGACGAGGTACTTGAGGTCCTCTTTCCCGTCGGTCAGAGGCAGGTCGCCGTCTGGCGCATGATCGGAGTTTCGCTCCGGCTCGCTCAAGGATGGGGACTGGAGGGAAGGGCCGGAGGAGGTTGAGGAGGAGGAAGACATTGCTACAGGGGAAGAGGGTTTTTTGTTGCCGATAGCTAGAACAGAGGAAGGTGATGAAGAGGGCTAATCGATCGGCACGGTTAAATAATGAGGAGCCTGGTGGAGATTTAATGCCATTGCAGTTTCCGAGGAGGTGAGGCCAAAGCTACCGAATTTTGCAGAGAAGCTGAGAAGACAGGGCATAATGATGAAGGATGCTGCAACGGTTCTGCTCTGTCACGACATGACCCTTCGAAGGGAAAACAGAGTGGTTTTGAAATTATCATTACCAAAACCAGGGGGGCATGTGTTATCACCAGGATTTGACCGAGTCAGAGGTGGGCCGCGATCAAGATGGATTTGAAGATATACATGGAAGAAAAAACAAGAATCGGCCTGTTATGCAAAGTTGGGCTAGTTTGCCCTTGTATCTGTAATATAGTAGATCGCATCTTAGATTAGAAGTTAGAGTTCGTCTCGTGGATATTCCCACGTTAGAAAGTCCCCTGGACTATAAATATGTATCTAGGGTTTATGGAAAAAACAACAACCAACGTTCAACCAATCAATCAATCTCGGCGCATCGCCAACTCCTTCGTCTCGAGGGTTTCTACCGGTAAGCATCATGCTGCCTAGATCGCATCTTGCGATCTAGGCAGCACAAGCTTATGCTCGTTGTTCATGCGTTGCTCGTATTGAAGCCTTTTTGATGGCGAGCAACGTAGTTATCATAGATGTGTTAGGGTTAGCATAGTTCTTCATATAACATGCTATCGTAGTGCAACCCCTTGCATATCTAGCCGCCCTTACACCTATCTTAGGTGTAGGGCGGCACCCCGCTTGATCATTATTTAGTAGATCCGATCCATTACGATTGCTCCTTGTTCTACAAGGATTAGTTTAATATCTGCAATAGTTAGGCCTTACAAAGGGGAGGATCCAGCGGCACGTAGGGTGTCGTTCGCTAGTCCTAAACAGGATGTTCCGGGGATCAACCTCGTGTTGGTTTTTAGGCCTTGTTTAGGATTGGCTTACGATCACCGTGCGTGGCCGCGAGGCCCAACCGTGAGTAGGATGATCCGATTATGTGGTGAAAACCCTAAATCGTCGTAGATCTCATTAGCTTTATCTTGATCAAGCAGGACCACCATATATTCGTGCACCTCGTACGAATCATGGGTGGATCGGCTCCTTGAGCCGATTCACAGGATAACCTGAGAGCCGATCGAGGCTCGTATTTAATGTTTACGTGTATGCCATGCAGGAAACTAAGCGAGGCATCTCCATCACCTTCCTGACCAGTATAGGTCAGGTGGCACGCCCTGCACCAGCATCGGACGTGTGACCAGAAGGCTTTGCGGGCCGTCGCCGGAGGGACCAGGGCCAGCCGCAGCCCTAAGTTGTTCCCGGCTCTACTGTGTTGCCCGTCGCTGCCCGCCGGTGGGTTTTGACCGCAACAATCCCGACTACAGCCCGACTTGGGAAAGCTTCTTCATCAATCGGCGTGAGAGGACGCTTGCCAGGCACGAGGAGGGCGGCCCGCCTCCTTCGAACTTCAACGAGGCCGGCCGTCGGCTGTGGTGGCGCGGCCGGACTCTCCAGGGCGTCATGGCCTACCGTGGCCCCCGCCTGCGCTACCCTCAGTCCCAGCCCACGCGTGCTCTCCCGCCGAGGTTCGACTACCGTGACCCCGATGCCAGCGACGATGATGACGGCGACTACGACGACTACAGTGGCGAGTACTATAGGGCTAGGCACGAGTATGACTGAATGACTCGAACAGTCGAATCTGGCCATGTATCTTAATTAATTTTCAGTTGAGCTCTGTACTTTAATTCCATGTATCTGGCGGGAAACTTTTCTCATCATCAGCGTCTGCCACAACGACTTTATTGAAAATACAATTAAAATAGATAAACAACTAGTCTAGTCGATCTACTCGTCTCGGAGGTTGTCTCGGTCCAAATGTCGTCCCACCGAGGGTCGTTGTCGGCCCAAGTTGTATTCGGGTTGTCGAGCTCGAACACGGCGACGGCCCGACGGTGGCGCCTGTTGGACCTGCGATGTGCCCGGAGGTCAGCGAAGAACGCGTCGGTGTTGTCGACGTCGTTGGGGAACTGCGCCCTCCACTGGCGCATCAACTCCTCGTCGTGCTCGGCGATGGCGATCCGGCGCTGCACCTGGCGGTGGTGGCGACGGTCCTCGTCGTCGACGAGGCACGGCGTCGGCGCGAGGAACTCCGCCTCCTCTAGCGATTCGATGTCTGGGAAGTTCATGTCGCGCCGTGGCCGCCGAAATCGCCATGCGGCCGCGTCGTAAGCGCGCGCCGCCAGCTCCGGGGTGTTGTACGTGCCGAGGGTGAGCCGGAAGCCACCGGCGCGCATCTCGGCGTAGAACCTACCGTTCGGACGCGCTCGGACGCCACGGAAGCCGGACGAGCCGCGACGGCGCGGCGGCATCCCGGCGACGAATGAACGGAGGCGACGGCGACGTGTGGTTCCGCGCGCACGCGGCGCTTTATAGCACAGCGACGCGGCAAGTTTGGCGACAGGTGGCGCGGGGAAGCGGCGGGTGTGGCACGTGGAAGCGGCATCTACATGTCGCACGCCGGCGGCGGCGGGGCGAGGCACGTGGAAGCGGCGGCGACAGGTGGCGCGGGGAAGCGGCGGGGTGTGGCACGTGGAAGCGGCATCTACACGTCGCACGGCGGTGGCGGCGGGGCGAGGCACGTGGAAGCGGCGGCGACACATGGCACGGGGAAGGGACACGTGGCACGGGGAAGGGACACGGTGGCACGGCGGCGGGTGGCCAAGACATGGAAGGTGGTGGCGGGCGGCAGGCGGTGGCCGCACACGGCGATGGCGGGGCCGCCATGGCGGTGGCCACACGGCGGTGGCCGTACATGGCGGTGGCCGTACATCGCGGTGGCGGTAGTGGCGGTGGTGGCCAAGACATCGGCGGTGGCGGCGGTGGCGACATGGCGGTGGCCCGACATGGCGGTGGCCCATACCTGCGGGGGTGGCGGCGAGACATGGCGATGGCGGTGGTGCACATGGCGGTGGCCGTACATGGCGGTGGCCGTGACACGGCGGTGGCGGTGGCGGTGGCCCAGTACATGGCGTGTGTGGTGGTGTGACATGGCGGTGAGGTGGCCGTGTGGCGGTGGCGGCGGCGGTGGCACACGATGGCGGTGGCCGTACATGGTGGTGGTGGCGGCGGTGGCCAGATACGGCGGCGGCGGGTGGACACGCGTGGTACGCCGGTGGCCGACGCGGTTTTTTTTGATTTCAAATAAGGGAACGAAATTTTAAAAAATTGTTTTTGGTCCTGGTTAATACAAACCGGGACCAAAGGGTCCGACTATATAAACAACACTTCGTCTCCGCGGAGATCAATCCCGCGGGAGACGGTTACCCGCTAGGCCGCCAATCCGCCGCGCGCCAGAGCTGCCGCTGCCGCCATCCGCCGCGCCCGCCCGCCGCCCGCGTCGCCGCCCGCCGCGCACGCCACCGCCCGCCCGCCCACACCGCCGGCGGCCGCGCCTCTTCTCTCCCGCGTGCGGCCGCGCGCTTCTCGATCGCGCCTCTCGATCACAGCGCCACTCGCTCTCCGGCGCCCTCCGGTGAGCACCCTCCTCTCTCTCCTTTCGTCTGCCAACACGGCCCCTGCGGCCGGCGGCCACCCTTTTTTTTTTTTTATTTCTTATCAAATTTGACATATTAGAAAATAGTGAAATTTATAGTTGTTAGTATATTGTTAGTATATAGTTGTTAGTATATTGTTAGTATAGTTAATTCGAAAAAAATGTTAGTATATAGTTAGTATATAGTTAGTATAGTTAATAGTGAAATTTGACATATATTGTTAGTATATAGTTGTTAGTATATTGTTAGTATAGTTAATTCGAAAAAAATGTTATATAGAAAATAGTGAAATTTATATATCCGACCGCCACCATCTCCGGTAGTGCGGGCACCGAGTCCGTGGCGGTGCCCCTGCCGGCGCCCCTGCCGGTGCCGAGTCCGTGGCGGTGCCCCTACCGGCGCCCGTGGCTGTGCCGAGTCCGTGGCGGTGCCGCCGCGTAGCCCCTGCCGGCGCCCCCAAAATAGAGTATGTAGTGCCGGCGCCCCCCAAACGTGCCGGCGCCCCCAAAATAAAGTATATAAGTAGTGAAGTTATTTTTTAATTTATGTTAACGTTGGTACATATATATATGATTTGTTTTCGTAGCTACGATGCCGTGATAGCCGCCGCGCCGTCGTCTGACTATTCTAGAGGAGATGCAGCAGATGGGGAGGTCCGGGAGGCTCCGCCGGGGTGGCACTGGGAGGTCTTAGCTTCCGGGGCGCGCACCTTGGTGCAGAATCCGGGTCCCTGCGTCGACCCGGATATTCTGGTGGAGGTCTTATGGGCCACGGTCCTTTCGTAGGAGCCGTCCCCGCGGAGGAGGTAGCTCTGCATTGCAGCGGAGGACGAGCACGTTCGCCGTTACATGTATGCGTTAGACACCATGTATAGGACCGGATGGTCAGTTATGCAGGGATCTCATGTTAGCTATGCTCCCGTTGTTGTTCCGTGGCTTTGGGGGTTCACCCGGCGCGGCTCAGGACCCGGTCGGCGCGTTATAGGACCCGGTCGACGCGGTTGAGAGGTTGTAGTAGTGATTGATGTATTAGGGTTAAATAAACATGAACCCGATCTATGTATGCATGTAACTGCACTATCTGCTTTCAGCACTATATTATCGATCCTTAGTTAAGAACTACATATGTAACTCCATTTTCAGTTTTCTGCATTATCCTTAATTTGATCATATGATGGTTCCTATATATAGCTTGCAAGTCGTTGTAGAAAGCATGGTGGGACAGAGAGATGAAACTCAAGAAAATTTCATGGCTGACCTCATAGCCAACGGTACTCTGGATGATCGCGACGACGACGTTATTCCAGATGATGGCGGTGACGATGTCACCGCAACTTTTTTGAATGACTCCGGTGAGGGAGCGGAGAATATTGAGGAAGAAGATCCTAATGGCGCCGGTGAGGAAGAAGATCATCATAATGGCTCCGGAACCGTAGTTACCCAGGTATATAAATTAATTAAGCCGCTGTTGATCGACTAGATGCATTAACTAATTAAATTGTACTGACTATGAATTATTTCTTTTTTAGCCCTCCGGATCGAGCACTTCTTCTGTAAAGTCGAAGAAGCGAGGCCCGGCCAAAAAGTTGGACGACGGTGTTAGGCACGACATCACCCATATCGCTAAGGATGGTAAACCGATTGCTCCAGAGAAAGGTGCAAAGTCATTTATAGCTCAATGCGGAGTGCTTGTTAGGGACCACGTCCCGATCACCGTTCGAGAATGGAACAAGCCGAAGGGACTAGTGTTGTCTGCAGAGGAAGAAGGTCAAGGTCTTTATATCGATGATGTAGCCAAAGACAACATTCTGACCAAGCTCATGTCACATTTCAACATAGTACCAGAGGGGGATGCCGCTGAAAAGGCAAAGATGGAGCAGGCCCTCCGCGACTTTGCCAAGAAGAAGATGGCCGAACTATTCAAGAACCACAAGAAAAGATTGCGCGGCTTTATCAAGAAAGACAAGACTCCGGACAGTGAGAAGGTAAAAAATCACTGGGACGAATTCGTGAAGTACAGCACGGAGTCAGAAGAATTTAAGAAAAGGTCGGAAACAAATAAGGCAAATGCTGCGTTGAAGCTATATCACCAAATTCTGGGTCCAGGTGGATACAGGGCTAACCGTCCTAAGTGGCAGGCAGCTGAGGCGGAACTGACCAGGAAAGGGATCAGATTAGGGACACACGGTTGGATCGAACGGTGCAAGGAGTGGTTCTACAGGATTGGGGGAACGTTGCATCCAGAAACAGGGAAGTGCATCTATAAGAAAGCTCATCTGAAGGTTCCCATTGAAGCCCTGGAACAAGCACATAGGGACGTGGAGGAGGGGAGGTTTCAGCCCGAAAGAGAGAACGATGAGCTGACACGCGCCCTTCGGAACAAAGAACACGGCGGACGAACACGAGGCACAGAAGGCTCCGTTCCGTGGAAGTATGGCTTTCCTGCGGAAAGAAAGAGATTTCCTGATAAAAGCCATGAGAGGAGAAAGGCAAGGGAAACAGACCGCATAGCGTCCTTAGAGGAGGGTTTTAGCACCATGAAAGCCCAATTAACCATGGTAACCCAAGTACTTACATCCCAGATGGCTCAGGGGCAGGCTGTAGATCCTGCATTGCTCAATGCTATCGTCCCGCTGCAATCTCAACAACACCGGAAAAGCAGCATGGCTTCCACTCAGCAGGTGGATAATGATGATAATGACCAGGTGGTCGAGCCTCCTCGCTACCCCCCCGTGGATGATCTCACTGAGAGCCGTCCTTGTGAGCTGCATGTTAAAGTTTTCAACCTATCCTTCAAGGCGGCGGTCGGCATCCTCTTACCTACAAGGTCTTACCATTGCCGTCCGGTCCAAGACGACTTTGCTGTTGTGATGGTGGATGAAGTGTTGAGAGATTATGAGGGGTTGGTGCTTGAGCACCCTGCAGGTGAAGATGGGGAAATCAAAGAACTGGGAGAAGCCCGTAGAACCACCGTGCAATGGCGGAAGGAGAACATTGTGTTTCCAGGTGAGAAGCCACCAAGCAGGCCACCTCGTCCGCCTCCTCCGCCACCTGCGCAGTCTCCTCCGCGTGATGATTCTCCTCTGCGCGATGATGATTCCCCTGTGCATGAGCAGTCTCCTCCACGTGAAAATACTCCGCCGCCTCCTCCTCCTCGTCAGGAGACTCCGCCGCCTCCACCTAAGCAAAAGAGGAAGCTAACCGCGGCACCTCCTACAGCTCCGAAGAGATCATCAACTCCGATGAGGGCACAGACTCCAGAGTTGTTACCACATGAGCAGACTGAAGAGCAAAAGGCGTTTCTTGCGCCGAAGAAGATGTTCATTCCACCGCATACAGTGAAGCACTTTGCCGAGACGAGAATGAAGAGACCTGAGCTGAGAGCTGATTATGACCGCTCTCTTGGACAGTCCTCTAGAGCGAGCAAAGCAAAAAAAGTCGCCCAGCTTGGACAGCAGGACATTCAGGCCATACCCCACTTCGTCGTGCAGCCCTATGATGATCCAGAGACGGCATCGATGATCGAACGGGAGGCTAGAGCTCAGGGAACATCAGTTGAGTACGAAGATTACTATCCAATGGCTCAAGTGGTAAACAAGTATAGATACGGATCTGATCTCGTCAAACCTGGCGAGCTCGCGCGTCTAGGGACTCAGATGCGAAGGTTGCATGAATGGTACCTGAAAGCCTGTCGAAGAGGTGATCGCTACCTCACGGTGTATCTTAGAGATGAGCATTACTTCCGGGGGGACGAGGAGATAAACCTTGAGTTAGAAGAACTGTTTCAGTTATTCAATCAAGACGCCCTCGACAAAGCTGTCATCAGTTGCTACTGCCTGTAAGTGATTTATTTATGTAATTAAGTCTGTAGCTCAGCTCATTCATTTGCACTAACAATTATCCTCACTATATTCTTTGTGTACGCTATACATTTAATTATGCAGAATGAAGAAGCTCGAATGCAAAAGAGGCAAGCTCCTCGAGCTGGGGTTCATTGACCCAGACACAGTTCATGAAGTTACGGTTCAACAGTACCCCAAGGACATAGAGGACAACATGGTAATGTTTTTAGTGAAGCAAGCAAATAAAGAGGATATATTCTTTCCCTACAACTTCAAGTGAGTGTTATATATAACATACATTATGCTTGTGCAGCTTCCACTTTATTCTCATAATCATTGAGCTATGCTTGTGCAGATTCCACTTTATTCTCCTAATCATTGATCTTCACAAAGGAGTCGTAAATGTCATGGACTCGAAACGTAAAGAACATGCGGAATGGGCGGACATGGCTGCCATCCTCCAGAGGTAATTTCAATCAATTTCGTATTGGCATCTTCATCTGTTCTAATTCGACGATATCATCAACTAATCAATAACTCATTTACTCATTATTTTTTGCCGGGCAGGGCTTGGAAACGGTTCATCAATACTGTTCCGGGTAAATGGAAACCGGAGCTTACATTTCAAGATTACCCTGTAAGTAGTACTATATATATAGCTATGTCCGTGAAACTCTATATATGATATTTACTTTCAATACGATGCTTGATTATTAGTTTGATCGAACTATTTTTTCGTAAAGTGTATGAGGCAGGAACCCGGGAATAACTTATGTGGATACTACGTCTGCACCTTCATTCGTGACATGTCCTGTCCCAAGGGTGGGGATGCCCGTATACACCACACTCGTGTACGATAACAAATTTTCACAATTAATCTTAATTAGTACCATCTATTGTATTGAGTTCCATTCATATATATATATATACTGATCTCCTTTTTTAAATATAGATGATACGCCTACGGGACACTCTCATAACGGAGGATCAAATACGAGCAATTCAAGAGGAAATCGCGGGATTCTTTCTTACCGAGGTCATTGCCCGAGGTGGAGAGCACTATCGGGAGTTCGTAGCTATATGTTGAGCAACTTCGTAGAAGCTAATAGATTTAGTAAAGAGATCCGACTTTATATTGTAAATATGCATGCATTACGTGTACTGTTGACGATGTCTATATATATTCACGACGATATTTTGTGGTTTCTTGAATGATATATAAGCATTGCTGAAACTCTGCAGCGGCAGAACGCCCTTTGCCGCGGCAGAGAAACGCTGCTCCAGCCTAAACCTGTGCCGCGGCAGAGAAATAGCAATTCTCTGCCGCGGCAGAGGACCTCCAGGCCCGGTTCGTACCACGAACCGGGACCAAAGGCCATCCACCACGAGCGCCCTGGCCGCACCACGTGGCGCCGCCTTTAAGCCCGGTGCAACTTTGAACCGGGACTAAAGGGGCACTAGTAGAAAAACGTCCATGCGTACCGGTTCCAGAGGGGCATTCGTACCGGTTTTGCAACCGGTATAAAACTTCCGGCACTAAAGCCCCCCCCCTTTCGTACCGGTTGCTTACGAACCGGTATAAAAGGGGCCTCCACGTGGGCCACCAGGAGAGCTCAGGGCTAAGGATCTTTGGTACCGGTTGGTAATACGAACCGGTACCAAAGGTTCCCCCCGCGGCAGGGAATTTGCCCAAATCTCTGCCGCGGCAGAGAATTGGCTTTTTAGGGTTTTGGAGAGGTTTAGGGATATCGGTTTGTTTCATATCGCGTCGATGCACCAGAAACGCGTTTGGGTTTAGGTAGTACATGAAGATCAAGATGATGCATAGCAAGTTGGTGCATATAATATAACACACATGTTATTGCATAAGATCGCAAATTAAGTAGCACTATGCATGAAGATCGATCTTCATGCATAGTGGTACTCTCCGAGGCGTACTCTATATATGTCTATTACATGTAGCATAGTGGTACTCTTCGAGTCAACTATATATGTAACATGTACATCTTCATTCATAGTGGTGCTCTGCGAGTTGTGGTATGACGTCCCGAAGGAAAAATCCCGCCAATTCCTCGCCTATTGCTATGAAGCGGTCATCGATTGAGAGCTTGTTCCGCTTTCTTGCCAACTATAAAAGAATAAGATACAAATGAATACATGAAACAACTATTACTGAAACTCAGCACAACTTATGATAACAAAACAAATTTGTGAAGATTGTTTTTGTACCTCTTTATTTCTTTCATTATTCGTTCTCTCGTTGACAATTCTGCGGATGTACTCGCAAACGAAGAATCCACAGAGATCGGTCCCCGGAGGTTGTTGCGGGCATTTCTTTACAAGAATATAATTCAATCAAACAATAGTCAAGTATGATAATTAAAAGGTGTGTGGACCTAGGTAGTACTACTTACTTTCGCACGCCATCGCAGCTTCGGTGTCCATTCACGGGATGTATCTTCCTTGATGAAAGTTTGCCATACGCTGCTCGACAAAAGAAAATGCATAAAAGAGTCATCAATTAGTTCAAAGCAGGAAATTAACGAAACAAACCGATAAGAATTAAAATTACCTTCTGAGCATTAAAAAACAAGACACGTATAGATCCTTTTTTTTGCTTAGTGAGTCCAAGACTTCAACTTCTCCAATTTCCAAATTGATGACGAGAAGAATAAAGTGAAACCTACGCACGTTTCAATATGTAGTGTCATATACATAAGTCATTAGTTAAAATTTTGACATACGGTGAGCAAAATATAATGTGTTATAAGACAGTAAGACTCACTCGAAGTTGTAAGGCCAAAGTATTAGCTTTTTGTCACGTTGTCGCTTCAAAAACCTTAGCAAAGTCTGCGGTGTATCCTTGTTATAGAGGGGATTCTCTATGGTTTTGACATGCATTGTGTTCGGGTCAATGAACCCAATGTCTGTGATATCGTCCCTTTTGCATTCGAGCATCTTCGATCTGCATAATATAGCGCACAAAAGATTATAATCTGCAGACAATGAACGACTTCTCAAATTAAATAAATAAATCACTTACAGACAATAGCAACTGATGATTGATTTGTCGAGGGCCCGGAGATTGTATAACTGAAAGAGTTCGGCGAAGTCAACGTTCACACAGTACTCCTGGAAGTAGTGCTCTTCCCTAACTCGCACCATGATAGTCTCGATCCCTTCCTTTGAGGCCTTAAGGTACCACGAATGCAAGTTACGCATACATGTTGGTACCTTCCTGAGATTCTCGACCAAATCTTTCCCTTGAACAAACTGATATGCTCGTTCAGCTAAGGCGTAATCAGTTGCGTCTTGTCGAGAACTTTGAACGGTCTTCCCATCAAACACCTTGAGAGGGGCGACCGATTGAACGGGTTGTTGTCCGAGCTGGTAGACACTGTGTATCCCTTTTATCTCCCTGATACCCGATTGAACGGGTTTTGTCGCCTCGATCATCTTGTCATACGACCTTTCAATAGAACGCGCATAGTCAGATGGCGGCGATGGTACAGGGTCATATAGATTGTCAACGGTACGCACAACTTTCTCCCGATCTAGTGTCTTCTCGAAAGGTATCTCTGGCACTTTCGGTGCAAAAAATTTCTTCACCTCGGCCTGAACGGCCTCCGCGTTTTCCTCTGGAGTTTTTTCCCAAGGTAACTTCTCAGTAGGCGGCAGTTGTTTCTCCTTTCTAGCTTTCTTCCTAGGCGGCGTACCGTTCCGCTTAACGGACGCTGTCTTACGCGGAGGATCTCGAGATGGTGGACTCACGCTGGGGTCCCTCTCAGGTAGGTGTGGACTTGGCTGCTCACCAGGACTGCCACCAGGAGGAGTCGATGGCATTTGCTGCTCATGTGTAGGAGTCGGTGGCCTTTGCAAAAGGACGACGTACTTCTTCGGCCATAGGGCGAAACCGTGCTTGACATCGGCCAGTGTCCTCTCATCTTCACCTCTAGGAATATCAAGCTCCACTTTTTCAAAACCCGAAACAACTTCATCCACCCCGACACGAACACAACCAGGTGGAATGGGCATATGATGGTGCATTGCTCCATCTTCACTTGGGTACACATAGCCGACCGCCACCTTAACAGACGCGGTCCTGATTAACATATGTAGCTCGCAATCTGTCTTCTCCGTGACATAATCCACGGGGTAGCTTCCTCCACATCCGTCAAGATGCGAGGAACCGACACTGCTTCTTCGCTGAGATGGGGCAGCATCGGCTTGTGGATCCTGTAGAAACAGCGGCTGATCAGGTGCCCTCTGATTTCTCTCAAGAGCCTCCACCCTAGATAACAACTCCGTTACAATGTCGGCGTCCTTCTTCTTCTTTCGCGAACGGCTTCTATAAGTGTCAGCGCTGTCCGGCCACGCTTCCTTCATGGTGAGACCTGGGCGAGCTCGTACCCGTCCAACATGTTCAGGGTTCCCCAGAGCGAGTGTCAGCTCGTCATTCTCTCGATCGGGAATGTACTCTCCCTTTCTGACCTTTTCAATTGCATCTACAAGCTTCGGTACAATTGCCTCAATTTTTTCCTTCCATTTTCCCTTCGCAACGATCAACCCTGTCTTTGGGTCCAACCCTGCCCCATGAGCGAACAACCAGAACTTGGACCGTTCGGGCCAGTCCCATGTCTGTGGAGTGATTCCATGATCCATCAGTTTATTCTCAAACGTTGTCCACTTCGGAATGGCACTCTTGTAGCCACCTGACCCCAAATGATGCGGAAGTTTCTTCTTTGCAGCATTTTCGGTATTTTTCTTCGATCGGGACACAAAAGTAGACGATTTCTTATACTCCTTAAATGCGGCCCAGTGATCTTTTATCTTCACTAGATTATCATCGAATACTGGATCTTCATTCTTATATTTGTCCCATAAATTTTTCTTGAAGCTCTGGAATTGTATGGCCATCTTCTTCCATGTCCATTCCTTGACTTTATTCTTCTGGCCTTCCGTCATGTCTTCCGGTAGGCTGAACTTTGTCAGTAGCGTGTCCCAAAGAAATTTTTTCATCGTGTCGTTGACATAACTAGCACCACTCTCCGGGTTCTTCGGCTTATGCCACTCTTGAATGCTGATCGGTACATGGTCCCTAACAATAACTCCGGATTGACTTGTAAATTTGCGGCAAAACTCCTTGGGCTCCACTGGTTCACCATTATCCTTGAATGCCGTGAGGGCTAACCTGCCCTCGCACTTTAGCACCCGCGTCGGGCCTCGTTTTGATCTAACAGACTTGCTCGATGATCCAGAAGGCTAAAAGAAAAATTATTCGTTAATAAGTGCAATACAAATAAATGAATGCATCTAGGGATGAACATATAGACTAATTGATACATAGATATACACCTCGCCGGAGTTTGTGATGGACACTTCGTTGTCTCTTCTAATTTGTTCAGACTCAAGTCCCTCGCCGAAATCATTCAGAAAGTCTTGGAAATCGTTGTCATCTCCATCGTCGGGTTCCGGACCACGGGCACTCTCATAGATCAATTGCTGCACCGCTTCTTCCCCCTCCTCATCTCGGACGAAGGTGCCGTCCTCCATACCTCAATGTCACTACAAAATTAAGAAAGCAATTGTATTTCATTCATCATGTCATGATCATATAACAGATTGCTAGATGGATAACAATTGAAATGAAGAAAGCAAAAAACCCTAACGGACCGCCACGGCCACGGACACGGTGTTCCCCCTCCTCCTCTCGCTCTTCTCTCTTTTTCTCGACCCTAACCCTAACACTCGGCGCTCCTCCTCTCGCTCTTCTCTCTATGTCGCGGCGGCACCGCCACGGACTCGGCACCGCTACAGACCCTAACCCTAACACTCGGCGCTCCTCCTCTCGCTCTTCTCTCTATGCCGCGGCGGCAATTGGTGGTCTTGGTTTGCAATTTGGAGTTGGTTTGTGAATATTCCAAAATTTGGGGCAATCTAAAATTTGTTTCAAAGTTGCCACTTTGCATGCTTATATTAAGAGTTTGACTTTGAATCAGCAAGGTTGACTTTGACCAAGTTGTTCACTTTTATGAGTACTATTGACCATTAGCATATGTCACTTAGGTTTTTTCACTTTCTTCCCTTTTTCTTTGATTTTCTTTGACCCAAATGGTGTTGTCTTGTGTTGAAATGGTATAGAGCTAGCATGGCAGCGGCACGGCAGCGGCACGGCAGCGACAGGGCAGCGGCACGGCAGGGCACGGCAGGGCAGCGGCACGGCGCACGGGCAGGGGCAGGGCAGCAGCACGGCAGCGGCAGGGGCAGGGCAGCGGCAGGCGCACCGCGGTGAAGGGGTTCGTGTCCAACCTCGTCGGTGGCAGCAAAGGCCACGGGTACGGGTACGGACACGGCGGCTAACGAGCAGGGGTATGGCGGCCATGGCCAGCAGCATGACGGGCGGGCAGGTGCTGCAGGGGCGCGCTAGCTGGTGGCGGCGGGCGGTCGGGTATTTCCTCGAACACCCTGCGGGCGTGCGTGAGGGGGAGGCCGGCGGCGACCGTGGCGCGGCAGCCGACGCGCGCGCGGGCTCCTCCCGGCGAGGCGCGCCGGCCAGGGAGGCGACGCGAGGGAGGCGAGGGAGGCGAGGGAGGGAGAGGAGGGGCCGGGTGCTCACCTCGGTGAGGGCGACGGCGGCGGGGAGAGGTGGAGCGGCGCGGGCGACGCGGCGACGACGGCGGCGGCTTCAGTGAGGGCGACGGCGGCGGCTACGGCGAGGGCGACGGCGAGGGCGGGCTACGGCGACGCGATGACGGAGTCGGCGTCGGCGACGGGAGCTCTGCGAGGTCTGGCGCGCGGGAAGAAGAAGGAAATTGAGGAATTTTGCCCCGCGCTAAGTCCTAACTAGGGGTTTGTACGGTTGGTACCACCAACCGGTACGAAAGGTCTTTCGTACCGGTTGGTGGTACCAACCGGTACCAAAGGTTTTTGTTTTTCTTTTGCTGTTTCTTTTGTTTTTGTTTTTCTTTTCTTTTTCTTTCCTGTTTCTTTTGCTGTTTCGTTTCTTTTCTTTTTCTCTTGTTTCTTTTCTTTTTATTTTCTGTTTCTTTTGTTTCTTTTCTTTTGCTTTTCTATTTCTTTTTCTATTGCTTTTCTTTTTTTTCTCTTTTTCTATTCCTGTTTCTTTTTCTTTATTTTCTATTTATTTTTTCTATTACTTTTCTTTTTCCTTTCTTTTCTATTTCTTTTCTATTTCTTTTTTCTATTGCTTTTGTTTTTCTTTTCTATTTCTTTCTATTCTATTTCTTTTCTTTACTCTCGCCACGACGCCGTCCGCACAGGAAACTTTCCCGCCCCGACGTCGCGCGGGAAACTTTCCCGCCACGACGCCGCGCGGGAAACTTTCCCGCCACGACGCCGCGCGTGGGAGAAAAAAGGCGGAAAAGAAAGGGCGGGAATGAAATTTTATTACGATTGAACTCGAATTAAAAGTACATAGCTTAACTGAAAATTAAAGATACATGGCCAAATTCTACTGTTGGAGTCATTCAGTCATACTCGTGCCTAGCCCTGTAGTAGTCGCCACTGTAGTCGTCGTAGTCGCCGTCATCATCGTCGCTGGCATCGGGGTCGCGGTACTCGAACGTCGGCGGGTGAGCACGCGTGGGCTGGGACTGAGGGTAGCGCAGGCGGGGGCCACGGTAGGCCATGATGCCCTGGAGAGTCCGGCCGCGCCATCACAGCCGACGGCCGGCCTCGTTGAAGTTCGGAGGAGGCGGGCCGCCCTCCTCGTGCCTGGCAAGCACCTCTCACGCCGATTGATGAAGAAGCTTTCCCAAGTCGGGCTGTAGTCGGGATGCCACGGGGATTCCTCCGCTGCTCTGGCGTGAGCTCAAAGTAGTAGTGGTTCGTGATGGCCATCTCGCGCGCCACACCTAGAGGGACAGGAGGGACCGGTACGCCTCCGACGCTTAGCAACCAGCCGGTCGGGACGCGGTAGCCCGGCGGGCAGGGGTAGTTCGAGGCGCAAAGCGCCTCCGCCTCCCGGGGGGTTAGAGATGCGATGGAAGCCATGGGAGAGAATGATGAGGTTTGCAGATATGAGTCTAGATGTGATATGTAAATGGTGGCCAAGCCTACATATATATAGTGAAAAATGGCGGGAAGACAGAGGCGGGAACCGGTGGAAAGCGCGGGAAGAAAATAGGCGGGAAGACGATCGAGGCAAACCTTTAGTACCGGTTGGTGGGTGCAACCGGTACTAAAGTCTGCGCTGGATAAGGACGGTAGTACCTTTAGTACCGGCTGGTGGGTGCAACCGGTACTAAAGCTGTCGGCGGGATAAGGACGCCCTGCTCGATGAGATAAAGTATGTAGCGCACGACGCCTGTCGGTGGGATAAGGACGCGGGTAACCTTTAGTACCGGTTGGTGTCTGCAACCGGTACTAAAGGTCGGCAGGATAAGGACGCCTCGCTATAAAAGGAGCATCGATAGACCATGGGAAGCAGCTCAACAAGCCAACATGGATGGAGAGTTTCATCACCATGGATGGAGGAAAGGGTTGGGAAATCTCCCGTGGCGGAACTTGTCGAAGATGCCCTTGGTGCACACGCCCTATGGCATCTTCGGAAGTTCCGCCTCGGAAAAATTTCCCTGCAAGCCCGTGGAAGACTCCATCTCCTCTAACAATGTTGGGGAAAGGGTTGGGAAATCTCCCGTGGCGGAACTTGTCGAAGATGCCCTTGGTGCACACGCCCTATGGCATCTTCGGAAGTTCCGCCTCGGAAAAATTTCCCTGCAAGCCCGTGGAAGACTCCATCTCCTCTAACAATGTTGCGGAAAGGGTTGGGAAATCTCCCGTGGCGGAACTTGTCGAAGATGCCCTTGGTGCACGGTTATGAACGTACTTCTTTAAGACTCCCATGAATCTCTCAAAGGGGAACATGTTGTGTAGAAATACAGGACCGAGAACGCCAATCTCTTCGACCAGGTGAACTAGGAGATGTGTCATAATATTGAAGAAGGATGGTGGGAACACCAACTCGAAGCTGACTAGACATTGGACCACATCCTTCTGTAAATTTTGTAGAGTAAGTGGATTGATCACCTTCTGAGAAATTGCATTGAGGAACGCACATAGCTTCACAATGGGTACTCGAACATTTTCCGGCAGAAGCCCCCTCAATGCAACCGGAAGTAATTGTGTCATAATCACGTGGCAGTCATGAGACTTTAGGTTTTGAAACTTTTTCTCCGACATGTTTATTATTCCCTTTATATTCGACGAGAAGCCAGACGGGACCTTGATGCTACTCAGGACTTCAAAAAAGATCTCCTTCTCCTCTTTGGTAAGAGCATAGCTGGCAGGACCTTGATACTTCTCTGGATTCAGGTTGTTTCCTTCGTGGATACTTTGCTGGTCCTGCCGTGCATCCGGTGTATCTTTTGTCTTCCCATACACGCCCAAGAAGTTTAGCAGGTTCACGCAAAGATTTTTCGTCACGTGCATCACGTCGATTGCAGAGTGAACCTCTAAGAATTTCCAGTAGGGTAGCTCCCAAAATATCGACTTCTTCTTCCACATGGGTACGTGTCCGTCAACATCATGCGGAACAGATTGTCCGTCGGGACCCTTTCCAAAGATCACTTTTAAATCCTTGACCATATCATATATAACTTCCCCATTAGGGCGGGTAGGCTTCGTTCGGTTATCTGCCTCACCTCCGAAATGCTTTCCTCTCTTTCTTACGTGATGTTGTTTTGGAAGAAATCGACGATGCCCCAGGTACACATTCTTGTTTCCCAAATAATTACTATCAGTCTCACCTAAACAGTGTGTGCATGCATTGTATCCCTTGTTTGACTGCCCTGAAATGTTACCAAGAGCAGGCCAATCATTGATGGTTACAAATAACAACGCTCGTAGGTTAAATTCCTTTTGTTCGTGCTCATCCCACACAGGTACACCTTCGTCACGCCACAACTCTAAAAGTTCTTCAACCAATGGCCTCAGGTACACATCAATGTCGTTGCGGGTTGCTTCGGGCCTTGGATGAGCACTGGCATCATAATGAACTTCCGCTTCATGCACAACCAAGGAGGAAGGTTATAGATACATAGAGTCACTGGCCAGGTGCTATGACTGGAGCTCTGCTCCCGAAAGGATTAAAGCCATCTGTACTTAGACCAAATCTTGTTCCTTGCGTCATCTGAAAATGACTTGAACTCTCTGTCGATTTTTCTCCACACCCGTCAGCGGGGTGTCTCAGCATCATCTTTCTTACGGTCCTCTTTGTGCCATCGCAACAACTTGGCATGCTCTTTGTTCTGAACAAACGTTTCAACCGTGGTATTATAGGAGCATACCACATCACCTTCGCAGGAACCCTCTTCCTGGGGGTGGACTCACCCTCAACATCGCCAGGGTCATCTCGCCTGATCTTATACCTCAATGCACTACATACCGGGCATGCATTCAAATTCTCGTACTCCCCGCGGTAGAGGATGCAGTCATTGATGCATGCATGTATCTTCTGCACCTCTAATCCTAGAGGGCAGACAACCTTCTTTGCTTCGTACGTGCTAGAGGGCAACACGTTCTCCCCTGGAAGCATCTTCTTTATTATTTTCAGCAACTTTTCAAATCCCTTGTCAGAAGTACCATTCTCTGCCTTCCACTGCAGCAATTCCAGCGTGGTACCCAGCTTTTTCTGACCATTTTCGCAATTTGGGTACAACAGTTTGTTGTGATCCTCTAACATTTTCTCCAACTTCAACCTCTCCTTTTCATTTCCGCAGTTCATCTTCGCATCAAGAATGGCCCGACCCAAATCGTCATCCGGGTCATCAAAAATCGGCTCATCGAAAATGAGCTCTTCTTCAGCTTCGTCTTCCCCCATTCTACTACCACCGTCTTCAGTGAATAAGGGATAGTTGTCACTATCCTCTTCTTCTTCGTTGTCTTCCAATATAACCCCTCTTTCTCCGTGCTTGGTCCAACAATTATAGCTGGGCATGAAACCATTCTCCAGCAGGTGGACATGAAGGGTCTTCGAGGTAGAGTAATCCTTCATATTCTTACAGGAACTACATGGACAATACATGAAACCATTCGACTGCCTGTTTGCCTCAGCCACGTTGAGAAAATAATGCATGCCAGTAATGAACTCGGGATGGCACCGGTCACCGTACATCCATTGTCGACTCATCTGCATTTTATATGTATATCAAAAATCATTAAGTACACAACATCATGGATATATGAGTGACCAACTTAATTAATATTCAAGTTCATCACATAAAACTAAGTTTTTTTATAAAAAAGAAGAGGCTCACCGAGGTTGTACGGTGCCGGCTAGGGGACGACGCTAGCGATCGACGGCGGTGAGGACGGGGATGATACTAATTAAAACCTACAAAATATACCATAATTTCAGCTCAAATTGATTATAAAAAAGTAAAATCCCTAACTTAGGCATTTCATCAAACACCTTGCTAGCACTAGAAAAATAGTACGAGTTAAACTACCAAAGAAATGAGCTAAATTAGGAACGCCGGAAGAAAGGATGATATTGCTAACCCTTGGATAGATGGAGGTCGTTAATCTTGTTAAAATGGTGGAGAAAGAATGAAAATTTGTTGGAGTGTGAGAGGTGCAAAAGTTTTAGAAATGTGAGAGAGATGAAAATGAGAATGGATCGGGGGCGGGGCAGGGGCAGTGAGCATATGAGGCACCCTTTAGTACCGGTTGCTAACACAAACCGGTACCAAAGGTCCAACCTTGGCCCCACCCTCACCTGCCATTCTGGCCGAAGACCTTTCGTACCGGTTCCTAACACGAACCGGTACGAAAGCTCGTAACGAACCGGTACGAATGCCTGAGCGTCCGAACCGGTACAAATGCCACCTTTAATACCGGTTCGTAAGGGAACCGGTATTAAAGTCTTAGATGGATGAGAGGTTTTCTACTAGTGGGGGGACCCTTTAGTCCCGCCTAATTGGTCCCGGTTTGGAAACCGGGACTGAAGGCCCATACGAACCGGGCCTATAGCCCCGTTTTCCACTAGTGTGATGTGTGCACTGAAAACATTCTGCTTGCCGAAATATGACATCAATCATCTCAGTCGTCCTTTAAAGTACTCCCTCCATTTCTAGATATAAGGTGTATAGTTTTTGGCACGGAAATTAAGAAACGTACGTGGAGAGAAAACTACACAAGGTTTTGGCGGGATTAATCCTGGACAATTGACATAATAAAATAGAGGAGTTTTCAAAAGATAAGAAAACACAAGCAAATTCCTAAAAAAATATCCACACAAGTTGTCCAACGCAATATACCTTATATTTTAGAGTCTTTTCTCAAAAAACTATACACCTTATATCTAGGAAGAGAGAGAGAGAGTACACCAATAGTCTTTGCAAAACCCATTGATCTCACAGTATTCGAGAATCAACCTGAGGTTGGATGGTCAGGAGGATGGTTGTATCCCCAGCCCACCAGAGTTCAAACCCTAGGTTTGACATATGTGTGTCTCATATAAAGGCGGAATATTCATTCAGTGGGAGGCGACGTTCCCATCGACAGCGAGGCGCCTGTGGTGACTTCGTCAATTTCAAGATCTGATCCACCGGCTCAGTCTTCCGGAGGTGCTCATAGGGGTAGGGTGTGCGTGTGTGCGTTCATAGGGATGAGTGTATGCGCGTGTTTGTGAGCGTCTACGTTTGTACTGTGTTTCTCGAAAAAAAATGTCACGGTATTCTGAAATTTTGGTGACCGTGTTCCAAAATTGACTCCCTGAAAATCCAGGTACATACATTGTCGTCGAGAAAACATCAACTCTCCTGGATAACCACTATAATAGGGTTTTGTAGAGCAAGGAAAAATAATAATATATGAGACAATGCACAACGAAATATATGTAGAATGATGATAAAACGACTAGCAAAAAAATCTATCTAGAGGATCCAATCCTGTGTGATATATACTATATATGTATGCATAACAGTATTACTCGAACCCGTTCCAGCCACATTACATACGGTAGTGCTTCCTCTTCTTGCCCTTCTTTTGATTGGACACAAGCTTGGCAACGAGGTTGTTCAAAACAGACGGATACGTTGTAATCAAATGCTCCCAGCCATTGGTAGCAATTACTTTATCCAGACATTCGGGAGATTGTACTTGGATAAAATTGAAGCATGCCTCTTTCAATCTATAGCTATGGTGCTGCTCAGCTAGAGCAAGAGTTGACGCCACGGAGCTCACAACCATTAGCTCAGACAACCGATTTTCACATAAGAACTTGAGCCGCTGCAGATCATACCTGTCAGCCGCCACGAGCAAGTCTTGCAGCCACATTACATACTTTTATTGTCCTTGTTCTTCGTCTTGTGCTTCTTCCTCCTCATCTTGTTCTTCTTCGTTATCTTGCCCTTCTTCCTCCTTTCCTTTTCCTTTTCCCTCCTCATCTTGTTCTTCCTCCTCATCGTGTCCTCTTCCCTCCTCCATGTTGATATCCAAGTGCATCTTAGGAAATGAATCTGTGTAGATGAAGCTAAGCAAAGCCACAAACACTTTGGCTTCCATGTCTTTAATATGTATGACTGTGGACGTAGTGCCCTCCGTCATCGGACCAAAGAACTGTGCCATGCACTAGTAGAAAACAGGGCTTTCGTCCAAAGCTCCTGGGAGCTTTAGTCCCGGTTTTAAAACGAACCAGGACCAGTGGGGGGCATTGGTCCCGGTTCGACCGGCGTGGGGCTACGCCACCCTCTAGTCCCGGTTCGTTTGGGGCCTTTGGTCCCGGTTTGTAATACAAATCGGGACTAAAGGGGTTGCGTCAGGGCGTTCCCGGCCGTGTCAGGCCCCGTGCCCCTTTAGTCAAACCGGGACCAAAAGTCTATCATTTAGTCCCAGATTGCCTTACCAACCGGAACCAAGTGCCCATCTGTCTATATATACCCTTGCCCTGCCCAAGTGTGAGCCACACTTATCATTTTCTACTTCTTAGCACAAGAGAGGTGCATGTTGCTTTTCCCTCTTCATATGCACAAGAGGTGTTTGATGAAATGCCTAAGAGCTTTTGTCACTTGAGTTCACACAAAACAGGCCACACTTAAAGCTTGGTCCTTTCTTTTTTTCTTCTCCATCGAGGTTAACAACTTTATCCTTTCATCTGTCATTGATAAAATGCATGTGTATATATATACATCGTTTCACTAATTATGATGTTCTGTAATGGTTTTTGATAAGCTTAATTATATCATGCAGATGAATCGGCAATGGATGTACATTGACCGACGCTTTAACGAGTTCACTTCGGGCCTGAATTTTTTTTTCGATGTGGCTGAGGCAAACAAACGGGGTGGTTTTATGTATTGTCCATGTGTTAACTGTCAGAATGTCATAAATTACTCTTCCTCGAGTACCATTCACACCCACCTGCTGCGGTCCGGTTTCATGCCCCACTACAATTGTTGGACCAAGCACGGAGAAAGAGGGGTTATGATGGAAGACAATGAAGAAGAAGAGGATGATGACAACTATCCCATGTTCGCTGAATACGGTGATACTGCAAAGGGGGATTGTTTTCCATCAGAAGGCAATGAAGACAATGAAGCAGAAGATCAAGAGGCACCAGATGAGCATGCTGATGATCTTGGTCGGGCCATTGCTGATGCAAGGAGAGATTGTGAAACTGAAAAGGAAAGGTTGAACTTCGACCAGATGTTAGAGGATCACAACAAATTGTTGTACCCAACTTGCGAAGATGGCCAGAAAAAGCTAGGTAGCACACTGGAATTGTTGCAATGGAAGGCAGAGAACGGTGTGACTGACTCGGGGTTTGAAAAGTTGCTGAAAATAATTAAGAAGCAGCTTCCAAGGGGTAACGAATTGCCCGCCAGTACGTACGAAGCGAAGAAGGTTGTCTGCCTTCTAGGATTAGACGTGCAGAATATACATGCATGCATTAATGACTGCATCCTCTACCGCGGTGAGTACGAGAATTTGGATGCATGCCCGGTGTGCACTGCATTGCGGTATAAGATCAGACGAGATGACCTTGGTGATGTTGAGGGCGAGCGTCCCAGGAAGAGGGTTCCTGCCAAGGTTATGTGGTATGCTCCTATAATACCACGGCTGAAACATTTGTTCAGAAATAAAGAGCACGCTAGGTTATTGCGATGGCACAAAGAAGACCGTAAGAAAGACGAGATGTTGAAACACCCTGCTGATGGGTCGCAGTGGAGAAAAATCGATAGAAAGTTCCCGTACTTTGTAGAGGACGCAATGAACTTAAGGTTTGGTCTAAGTACAGATGGCATTAATCCTTTTGGACAGCAGAGCTGCAGTCATAGCACCTGGCATGTGACTCTTTGTATCTATAACCTTCCTCGGTTGTGCATGAAGCGGAGGTTCATTATGATGCCAGTGCTCATCCAAGACCCGAAGCAACCCGGCAACGACATTGATGTGTACCTGAAGCCATTAGTTGAAGAACTTCTACAGCTGTGAGCCATAACAGGTGTACGTGTGTGGGACGAGCACAAGCAGGAGGAATTTGACCTACGAGCGCTGCTTTTCGTAACCATCAATGATTGGCCTGCTCTTGGTAACATTTCAGGACAGTCAAACAAGAGATACAATACATGCATGCACTGTTTAGATGAGACTGACAATGTATATTTGGATAAATCTAAGAAAATCATGTACCTGGGGCATCGTCGATTTCTTACGCGTACCCATCTCGTAAGAAATAAAGGCAAGCATTACAACGATGAGGCAGATCACCGGAAGAAGCCTGCCCACCATCATGGTGATGATATATTTGGTATGGTCAAGGATCTAGAAGTAATATTTGGAAAGGGTCCTGGTGGACAGTTCCGAATGACGCTGCCGGACACGCGGCCATGTGGAAGAAGAAATCTATATTTTGGGAGCTACCCTATTGGAAAGTCCTAGAGGTCCGCTCTTCAATCGATGTGATGCACGTGACGAAGAATCTGTACGTGAACCTGCGAGGCTTCCTAGGCATGTACGGGAAGATAAAAGATACACCAGAAGCACGGGAGGACCAGCAACATATGAAAGACCCAAAAAAACTGCATGAGACAGATAAAAAACGTCATTACTCCAGCTACGCTCTTACAAAAGCAGATAAGAAAATCTTTTTTGAATGCCTGAGCAGTATCAAGGTCCCGTCTGGCTTCTCCTCCAATATAAAGGGAATAATAAAGATGGCAGAGAAAAAATTCCAGAACCTGAAGTCTCATGACTGCCACGTGATAATGACGCAGTTGCTTCCGATTGCATTGAGGGGGCTTCTACCGGAAAATGTTCGAGTGCCCATTGTGAAGCTATGTGCATTCCTCAATGCAATTTCTCAGAAGGTAATCAATCCAGAAAGTCTACAGAGGTTGCAGAATGATGTGGTCCAATGTCTTGTTAGTTTTGAGCTGGTGTTCCCACCATCCCTCTTCAATATTATGACGCATCTCCTCGTTCACATGGTCGATGAGATTTCCATTCTCGGTCCTGTGTTTCTACACAATATGTTCCCCTTTGAGAGGTTCATGGGAGTCTTAAAGAAATATGTTCATAACCGTGCTAGGCCAGAAGGAAGCATCTCCAAGGGCTATGGAACAGAGGAGGTCATTGAGTTCTGTGTTGACTTTATTTCTAACCTTAAGTTGATTGGTGTTCCTGAATCGCAGCACGAGGGGAGACTGAGTGGAAAAGGCACGCTAGGAAAGAAAGCAATGATATGTAGGGATGGGCATTCTTTCACTCAAGCACACTACACAGTTCTACAAAGTTCTACCTTGGTGGCTCCGTATATCAATGTACACAAAAAATTTGTACGCTCCCAGAACCCAGGGCAGTCGGACGACTGGATTATACGTGAACACATGTCGACTTTCGGCGGTTGGTTGCAAAAACATCTCATGAATGACACCACTGTTGGAGATCAGCTGTACTTGTTGGCCCAGACACCATCTTCGACTGTATTGACTTTCCAAGGGTACGAGATAAATGGGAATACATTTTACACGATCGCCCAAGATAAAAAGAGCACGAACCAAAACAGTGGTGTCCGCTTTGATGCAACAAACAACAAAGGCCAAAAGGACACATATTATGGTTGCATAGAGGAGATATGGGAACTTGACTATGGACCTTCTTTTAAGGTTCCTTTGTTTAGGTACAAATGGGTCAAGATAACAGGAGGCGGGGTTCAAGTAGACAAGTTGCATGGAATGACAACAGTGGATCTCAACAATCTTGGGTATAGAGACGAATCATTCGTCCTAGCCAAGGATGTGGCCCATGTTTTCTATGTGAAGGACATGTCTACCAAACCAAGAAAAAGGAAAAATAAGGAAATGAATACATCAAACGATGAGCCAAAGCGCCACATAGTTCTTTCTGGAAAAAGAAACATCGTGGGAGTGGAGGACAAGACAGACATGTCAGAAGATTATAATAAGTTTGATGAAATTCCACCCTTCACAGTGAACATTGACCCAAGCATCAAGTTAAATGATGAAGATGCTCCATGGTTACGGCCGAAGAAGGTTCAATGATGAAGATGCTCCATGATCAAGTTAAATGAAGAAGATCATGGCACAAATGAGTATCTCAACATGGCAATCAATTTCCCATTTATTTTTGTGTAATCATGTAACTGTATGCAAGATATTAACAGTGGAGATGGTTATCCACACGTCCTTATCCCACTGACAGTTTTGTTAGATGACACAAAAAACCACCTTTAGTCCCGGTTGCACCCACCAGCCAGGACTAAAGGTTAGATGGCCAGCTCTGGCTTCCTCTTCTTCCTCCATATGCTCACCACCAGATCTGGCTTCCTCTTCTTCCTCCTCATCATCATCGGCGTCAGCCACGATGAAGCCACCAGCTTAGGTTTCCTCTTCTTCCCATGCTCACCACCAGCTCTGGCTTCCTCTTCTTCCTCCTCCTCCTCCTCATCATCGCCGTCAGCCACGATGAAGCCACCAGCTTAGGCTTCCTCTTCTTCCTATGCTCACCACCAGCTCTGGCTTCCTCTTCTTCCTCCTCCTCCTCCTCATCATCGGCGTCAGCCACGATGAAGCCACTAGCTTAGGCTTCCTCTTATTTCTCCTCCTCCTCCTCATCGGCTTCAGCCACGATGAAGCCACCAGCTTAGGCTTCCTCTTCTTAAGTTATTCAACTTCATATTCAAATTCATATTCATAAGTTATTCAACTTCATATTCAAATTCATATTCAAATTCATATTCATAAGTTATTCAAATTCATATTCATAAGTTATTCAAATTCATAAGGAATTTAAATAGTTGAATGTTCATAATGAATAAATTATACTTTTATTACATAGAAATTTCTTTTCTGAACATTTTGATATATCATATGTTATTTTTGATTTGAAATAAGGCGGGAAATGAAATTATTTGAAAAGGCACATAGAAATATGTCTTTGGTCCCGGTTCGTGCTACGAACCGGGACCCGGTTTGCATTACGCTGCGGGCCCAAAAAAGGCCTTTGGTCCCGGTTGGTGCCACGAACCGGGACCAAAGGGTCCTCCACTATATAAGCCAACACTTCGTCTCCGCGGAGATCAATCCCGCGGAGACGAAGCACACGACGCCGCCAGGCCGAATGCCACGCCCGCCCGCGCCGCCCACCGTGTTGGGCCTCCACCGCGCCGCCTTTGTGCGCCCAGCGCCTCTTCCCTTTGAGCCGACGCCGCGTTCGCTCCCGCCGCTCCACGCCGTCCACGCCCCGACCGCCGCCTCCTCCGGTAAGCCTCCTCTCTCTCCTCCGGCCGGCCGGCCACATGCATTTTTTTTATTTTTTTTACTATTTTAATTTGTTTAGGGTTAATTTGTTAGTTAGAAATAATTTTAGATAGGGTTAGTGAAAATAATGTTAGTGCTAATTTGTTTAGGGTTAATTTGTTTAGGGTTAGTAAAAATAAAGTTAGTGCTAATTTTAGTTAGTGCTAATTTGTTTAGGGTTAATTTGTTTAGGGTTAGTAAAAATAATGTTAGTGCTAATTTTAGTTAGGGTTAATTTTAGTTAGGGTTAATTTGTTTAGGGTTAGTAAAAATAATGTTAGTGCTAAGTAAAAATAATGTTAGGGTTAATTTGTTAGTTATTAGAAATAGTGGTTAGTAAAAATAATGTTAGTGGTTAGTAAAATAGTGTTAGTAAAAATAATGTTAGGGTTAATTAATTTGTTAGTTAGAAATAGTGGTTAGTAGAAAATAATGTTAGTGGTTAGTAAAATAGTGGTTAATAAAAATAATGTTAGGGTTAATTAATTTGTTATTAGAAATATTTTTAGTATGTAAATATTATATTTGTATTATGTTATATTTGTAGTATGTTATATTTTCATAGCTACGATGCCGCGCCCGCCGCGTCGTGGAGGGTCTGGGCACGTTCTGGACCAGATGCTGATGATGGGGGAGGTCCGGGACTGGGCTCCGCCGGGGTGGCACTGGAGGTGTTACCTTCCGGGGCGCGCACCTTGGTGCAGAATCCGGGTCCTGTCGTCGACCCGGATCTTCTTTGGTGGTGGTCGCGTGGGCCACGATCGGTGCGAAGGGAGCCGGCCCCCGAGAAGGTGGTAGATCGCCGCATTAGAGAGGAGGACGAGCACGTTCGCTGTTACCTGCATGTGTTAGACACTATGTATAGGAACAGATGGTCAGTTATGCAGGGATCTCACGTGAGCTATGATCCTGTGATTGTTCCGTGGCTTTGGGTGTTCACCCGGCGCGGCTCAGCACCCGGTGGGCGCCGTTGAGAGGTTGTAGTGATGTATTAGGGTTAAATAAAAATGGACCCGAGCTATATATGCATGTAACTGCAATATCTGCTTTGAGCACTACATTATCCTTAATTAATAACTATATATGTAACTCCAATCTCTGTTTTGTGCATTATCCTTAATTAATATCTATATATGATGGTTCCTATAACTTGCAAGTCGCTGCAGAAACTATGGACGCTGACAGAGACAAAGTACAAGAAGAATTGATGGCGAACCTCATAGCCGGTGGTGGAGATGCCGGCGGTGGAGATGCCGATGTCACCGCAACGTATATGAATGACTCCGGTGAGGGAGCGGAGGATCTTGAGCGAAGAGAAGATGATGGCTCTGGTGAGGAAGAAGATAATGGCTCCGGTGATGGAACCTTAGTTATTACAAAGTCCACCGAGGTATATAAATTAAGCCGCTGCTGACTAGATGCATTAACTGATTTGTATATATATATTGACGATGAATTCTTTCTTTTTTAGCCCTCCGGATCGAGCCATTCTTCTGTAAAGTCGAAGCGAGGCCCGGCCAAAAAGTTGTCCGAAGGTGTTAGGTTCGACATCGTCGAAATCGATCAGAATGGCCGACCGACTGCTCCCGACAAGGCTGCAAAATTATTTATAAGTCAATGCGGAGTGGTTGTTAGGGACTGCATCCCGATCACCGTTCGAGAATGGCACAAGCCAAAGGCTGAAGAGGCTGAAGAAGGTCATTATGTCGATGATGTAGCCAAAAACAACATTTGGCGTCAGCTCATGGAACATTTCACCCTACCTCCAGAGGAGAATCTCGATGAAGCCAGAAAGATGGAGGAGAAAGTCAAGGAGTTTGCTCTAAAGAAGATGGCCAAATTATTCAAGAACCACAAGAAAAGATTGTACCAGGACTTTGTCAAGCAAAATAAGACTCCGGACTTCACTGGAGCGTATGAGAAGATAAAAGATCACTGGTCCGAATTCGTGCGGAGTCAGAAGAATTTAAGAAAAGGTCGGAAACAAATAAGGCAAATGCTGCGTTGAAGAAATATCACCAAGTTACGGGTCCAGGTGGCTACAGGGCTAACAGGCCTAAGTGGCAGAAAGCTGAGGCGGAACTGATCAGCAAAGGGATCCAAATAGGGACATTCGATTGGACCGAACGGTCCAAGGAGTGGTTCTACGGGATTGGGGGAAAGTTGGACCCAGAAACAGGGAAGTGTATTTATAATAAAGAACATCTCAAAAAACCTTGTGAAGCCCTTATAGCTGCACATAAGGACGTGCGGGAGGGGATGTTCCATCCAGAAAGAGAGAACGATGAGCTGACACGCGCCCTTGGGAATAAAGAACACGGCGGACGAACACGAGGCACGGAAGGCTCCGTTGCGTGGAAGTATGGCTTTCCCGAGGAAAGGAAGAGATTTCCTGATAAAATCCATGAGAGGAGAAAGGCAAGGGAAGCAGACCGCATATCGTCCTTAGAGGAATCTGTGAGCGTCCTTAAAGCCCAAATTCACGAAGTACTTACCCAGCGATCTCAGGGGCAGCATGAAGATACTGCATTCGATGCTATCGACCCGCAGCAATCTCAGCACCGGAAAAGCAGCGTGGCTTCCACTCAGCTCGACGCAGGTGATGATCAGGTGATGCTGGCTCCTCGCTACCCCGTGGATGATATCACAGAGAGCCGTCCTTGTGAGCTGCATGTAAAAGTTGTGAACATATCCATGAAGGCAGCGGTCGGCTATGTCTTACCTACAAAAACTTACCATTGCCGTCCGGTTGCAGATGGCTATGCTGTTGCGGTGGTGGATGAAGTGACGGCAGGATATGAGCCGTTGATGCTTGACCACCCTGCAGGTGAAGATGGGGAAATCACTGAATTGGGAGAAGCCCTTAGAACCACCGTTCTATGGCGAAAGGAAAACATTGTGTTTCCAGGTTCGAAGCCAAGCAGGCCACCTCCAGCTCATTCTCCGCCACCTCCGCCGCCTCCGCAGTCTCCGCCGCCTCCACAGTCTCCTCCGCCTCCGTAGTCTCCTCCGCGTGAGCAGTCTCCTCCGCGTGAGCAGTCTCCTCCGCGTGAGCATACTCCGCCGCCTCCTCCTCGTAAGGAGACTCCGCCGTCTCTGCGACCTAAGCAAAAGAGGAAGCGGTCCGCGGCACCTCCTACAGCTCCGAAGAGATCATCAGCTCCGAAGAGGTCTAAGACTCCTGAGTTGTTACCATATGAGATGACTGATGAGCAAAACGATGAAATCGTTGCCCAGATGAAGGAGTATTTTGCACCGAAGAAGCCTCCGCAAAACTGTTTATACCACCGAATACAGTGAAGCACTTTGCCGAGACGAGAACAAACCAAGCTTAGTTGGCAAGTGATTATGACCGCTCTCTTGGACAGTCCTCTAGAGCGGATTATGAGAGAAAGTATGGAAGTAGACCCTTAAAAGGGAGAACAATTGCCCAGCTCGGACAACAGGAAAATCAATCGGTACCCCCCTTGGTCGTGTACTCCTACGATGATCCGGAGACCGCAGATATGATCTAATGGGCGGCTAGAGACCTTGGAGCACCCGTTCAGTACGAAGGTGGCTGAAGTCAAATACACATACACATACGGGCAGCCTCTCGTCAGACCTGGCCAGCTCCGCATCTAGGGACTCAGATGCGAAAGTTGCATGAATGGTACATGCAAGCCTCGAAGATCGTACTGACAGTGGGAATTAGAGATGAGCATTACTTCCGGGGAAACGATGAGCTAAACATTGATTTTGAAGAACTATTTCAGTTATTCAATCAAGATGCCCTCGACAAAGCTCTCATTAGTTGCTACTGTCCGTAAGTGATTTATTTCTGTAATTAAGTCTCTAGCTCAGCTCGTTCATTGCACTAACTATTATCCTCGCTATATTCTTTTATAAGCTATATATTATGCAGAATGAAGATGCTTGAATGCAAAAGAGGTGGACTCTATGACATTGGGTTCATTGACCCAAGCACCGTTCATGAAGTTACGGTTTGAGATTTCCCCAAGGACACAGAGGATAACATGCTAGGGTGTTTACAGAAGCAACAATACAAATAGGAAATATTCTTTCCTCACAACTTCCAGTGAGTGCGATTGTCTTATACATAGTCGATTTCGCTTACTCGATGTTAAGTCTTAACTAATCCTCCGAGTTATGCGTGCGCAGATTCCACTATATTCTCCTAATCATTCAGCTTCAGAAAGGAGTAGTACTTGTCATGGACTCGAAACGTAAAGAGCATGCGCAATGGGCGAACATGGCTGCCATGCACCAGAAGTAATTTCAATCAATATCGCCCTGTATCGACATCTTCTGTTCTCATTTCCTGATATCAAGTAATTAATAACTCCTTTACTCATTTTTTCTTTCCTGGGCAGGGCTTGGAAACGGTTCATCGACACTGCTCCAGGTCGATGGAAACCGGAGCTTACATTTCAAGATCGCCCTGTAAGTAGTACTATAGCTATGTCCGCGAATCTCTTTGATTTTTTGTTTCAATACCATGCATTATCATGCTTGATTATTAGTTTAATCGAACTATTTTTCGTAAAGTGTTTGAAGCAGGAACTCGGGAATAACTTATGTGGATACTACGTCTGCGAGTTCATTCGTGAGATGGCCTGTCACCGAAAGCCGGAAGAGGCTATACATGCCCTTCGTGTACGTGAACAATATTTCACAATCTTATTTTATTACCATCAATTGTGTTGAGTTCCATTATTCATATATATTGATCTCCTTTTTTTTAATTAGATGGAACACGTGCGGGACTCTCTCCTAACGGTGGATCACATATGAGCAATTCAAGAGGAATTGGCGGGATTCTTAGTTAGGGAGGTCATAGCTCCAAATGGAGAATACCATCGGGAGTTTATATTTAGACATTAGGGATAGACAATAGAGATCGCAAAGAGGATCGACTTTATATTGTAATATGCATTATGTGTACTGTATTTCATGACGATGTCTATATATTCATGACGATGTTGTGGTTCCTTGAATGATGTATGCATTGCAGATCTGAATTGGTAACAGAAAACCCTAAAACTCTGCCGCGGCAGAGAAACGCCATTTTCTCTACCGCGGCAGAGACCCTTTGGTCCCGGTTCGTCTTACGAACCGGGACAAAAGCCCCTCCCCCGCGAGCCTCCAGGCCGCACCACGTGGAGCACCCTTTAGTACCGGTTTATATTTGAACCGGGACTAAAGGTGGAGGCATTTAGTCCCGATTGCGCAGTCCGGGTTGCGCAACCGGGACTAAAGGCCCAAATAAATCGGGACTAAAGGTCATTTTTCCACTAGTGATGAAAACTTTTGATCGGGCTGCAAGCACACACCGATGTGCAACAAACATCTCGCCGCTGACCTCAAATGTCACATCCGCACCCACCTTGTTTTTAAGGAGATGGTCAAAGTGCTGATGTACGTCATCGTCAACATCTTGGGTGTTGAGATCCTTGCAGACCATGATGTCACACCGGATGGTGAAACAATTAGCTTTTAGGTGAGCCGATCGTTCAAGTACATCTCTCTTTATGAACTTGGAGACACCCCAATCTTTGAAAGAGAAGTTCAATGTTCTGCCTGCACGAAAATTGCGGCAAGCCGTTACAGGCGACGCCGGGGCGATTCTGGGCGCTCGCCCAGGAATCTGACGCCGACGACACCGAAGACGAAGATGGTGAGACGCCGGTGGCTACGCCGACGGTTGGGTCCCTAACCTATCTCTGTCGGACGCCGGCGGAGGAAGCTTGCGGCCTGGCTGAGTTGGCGAACTCGGCGATCTGGCAAAGAGAGGAAAAGAAGAGAAGGCAGAGGGAGGCGGCTAAATCCCTACAATCTGGTGAGTATTCATTTCTGTTTGATGATGCATTGCTGCCTTCTGCGAGCAGGTTTACGACGAAGAAGCATGTCCTGCCGGTGCTATCGCCATCGACATTTGCCCTGGAGAATTTTGATGCGGCCGAATGGATTTCTGTCTATCGGAGGAAGAGAAGGGCGCAGATGGCACGGAGGATTCGTCATCGACCCGCGTCGGTAAGCGATCATACATCTGTCAAGGATCCGATCCAAATTAAAAAACAGATGAACTATCTGGGCCAACCGGGCCATGAGCACGTTGTCAGTCGATATGCCCAATAGCAGGGCCGTATGGGCCTGGGGCAATCGACGAGACTCAAACCTATCTATCATCGGCTGCACTCTGATCGCGGCACGAGACGGACTTTAGGTTTTGGCTTCGCTAACACCGTTCCCCAACTGATCGCTCGGGCGGTCTTGTCTACGGGAATACTTGCCGCTGCCTGATACGTCTCCAATGTATCTATAATTTCTTATGTTCCATGCTAGTTTTATGACAATACTCACATGTTTTATATACACTTTATATCATTTTTATGCATTTTCCGGCACTAACCTATTAACAAGATGCCGAAGCGCCAGCCTGCTGTTTTTGGTTTCAGAAATCCTACACAGGAAATATTCTCGGAATTGGACGAAACAAAAGCCCACGGTCTTATTTTCCACGGAGTCTTCCAGAACACCGAAGAGGAGACGAAGAGGGGCCACGAGGCGGCCATACCATAGGGGGGCGCGGCCCCACCCCCGGCCGCGCCGCCATAAGGGTGGGCCCCTCGGACTCCACCGACATCGCCCCTTCGCCTATATATTCCTCCGTCTCCGAAAACCCTAACACGATCGACGATATTCCACGAAGAGTTCCGTAGCCGCCGCCATCGCAAAGCCAAGTTCGGGGGACAGAAGTCTCTATTCCGGCACGCCGCCGGGATGGGGAAGTGCCCCCGGAATCCATCTCCATTGACTCCATCGCCATCTTCATCACCGTTGCTGTCTCCCATGATGAGGAGGGAGTAGTTCTCCCCCGAGGCCGAGGGCTCTACCGGTAGCTATGTGGTTAATCTCTCTCTCCCATGGTGTGATCTTTATGTGATCATGAGCTTTGTATCACTATTAATCTATGTGCTACTCTAGTGATGTTATTAAAGTAGTCTATTCCTCCTCCATGATGTAAAGTTGACAGTGTGTGCATCATGTAGTACTTGGCGTAGGTTATGATTGTAATCTCTTGTAGATTATGAAGTTAACTATTACTATGATAGTATTGATGTGATCTATTCCCCCTTTCATAGCTATTGGTGACAGTGTGTATGCTATGTTAGTACTCGGTCTAAATTGCAACGGTCTATTATGCACTCTAGAGGTTACTTTAATATGAACTCCGGATCACTCTCCACGGTGTGATGGTGACAGTGTGCGCATCGTGTGTGATTCCTTTATGACGTTGTGGAGCTTGTTTATTCCGGCTTGAGGTGTGCTTTTGCAGCCCTACACAATGAATGGTGTTTGTTATCCAACAAGAGAGTGTTTGAGAGTAGCATTTATTTATTCAATTATGTGATCATTGTTGAGAGTGTCCACTAGTGAAAGTATGATCCCTAGGCCTTATTTCTAAGCATTGAAACACCGTTTCCAACAAGTTCTGCTACATGTTCGCTTGCTGCCATTTTTATTTCAGATTGCAATTACTACTTATAATCATCCATATTACTTGTATTTCACTATCTCTTCGCCAACTAGTGCACCTATACATCTGACAAGTGTATTAGGTGTGTTGGGGACACGAGAGACTTCTTGTATCTTAATTGCAGGGTTGTTGAGAGGGATATCTTGACCTCTACCTCCCCGAGTTCGATAAACCTTGGGTGATTCACTTAAGGGAAACTTGCTGCTGTTCTACAAACCTCTGCTCTTGGAGGCCCAACACTGTCTACAGGAATAGAAGCGTGCGTAGACATCAAGCTATTTTCTGGCGCCGTTGCCGGGGAGGTAAGGTAAAAGGTATTCACATCCTCCGACTACTAAGCTATTTCCTAGCACTGTGTGAGTGCTCGAAGCTATTTCCTTTAGATCCTGCAATTGTATCTTTGTTTCTTGTTTTTATTCACTAGTTAGGCTTAATGGAAAACAACAACAAAATTAGAGATCTTTATGAAATTTATCTTGAATTAGGACATGAGGTGTTTGAAGAGAAAATTAAAAAACCTATGGAACTTTATATGCATGCTAATGGCAATGTTATTAGTATGAATGCTTTGAACACCATTGTTGCTAATGCTATGGAAAATTCTAAGCTTGGGGAAGCTGGTTTTGATGAGCATGATATTTTTAGTCCCCCAAGCATGGAGGAGAAAATTTACTTTGATGATACTTTACCTCCTATATATGATGATTACAATGATGACTATCATATTTTCAGTCCACCTACTATTGAGGAGAAAATTAATTATGATTACAATATGCCTCCTATATATGATGATTATGGTGATGAGAATAATAATGATAGCTATTTTATTGAATTTGCTTCCACTACAATTAATAGTAATGACTATGCTTATGTGGAGAGTAATAATTTTATGCATGTAGCTCATGATAAGAATGTTTCATGTGATAGTTATATTGTTGAGTTTGTTCATGATGCTACTGAAAATCTTTATGAGAGAGGACAATATGGTTGTAGGGATTTTCATGTTACTAAAACACTTCTCTTTTTGCTGAAAATCTTGAAGTTGCGCTTATCTTGTTTTCCTATGCTTATTGCATTATGCTTACATGACTTGTTTATTTACAAGATTCCTTTTCATAGGAAGTGGGTTAGACTTAAAAGTGTTTCTTATTTGCTTTTGATGCTCTCTTTTGCTTCAACTCTTATTTCTTGCGAGAGCATCATTAAAATTACTGAGCCCATCTTAATGGCTATAAAGAAAGCACTTCTTGGGAGAGATAACCCATGTTTTTATTTTACTACAGCAATTTTTGTTTTATATTTGAGTCAAGGTGCTTGTTACTACTATAGCAATACCTTTGTATCTTTACTTTATTGCATTGTTGTGCCAAGTAAAGTCTTTGATAGAAAGTTGATACTTGATTTGGATTTCTGCGCAGAAACAGATTTCTATCTGTCACGGTTTCGCGTTTTTCTCTCTGTAGAAAATTCGTAAAATCTTGAAAAATTTCATGAGTAATCCTCAGATATGTACGCAACTTTCATTCAATTTGAGCTTCTTCATCTGAGCATGTTAAGTGCCTCTAAAAAATTCATCTTTACGGACTGTTCTGTTTTGACAGATTCTGCCTTTTATTTCGCATTGCCTCTTTTTATGTTTGAGGATTTCTTTGCTCCATTAAATTTCAGTAACCTTGGGTAATGTCCAGAAGTGTTAGGAATGATTGTGTCCTCTCTGAACATGTGAATTTTTGATTATGCACTAACCTCTAATGAGATTGTTTTGAGTTTGGTGTGGAGGAAGTTTTCAAGGGTCAAGAGAGGAGGATGATAATACGATCAAGAAGAGTGAAAAGTCTAAGCTTGGGGATGCCCCCGTGGTTCATCCTGCATATTTCAAGAAGACTCAAGCATCTAAGCTTGGGATGCCCAAGGCATCCCCTTCTTCATCAACACCTTATCAGGTCACCTCTAGTGAAATTATATTTTTATTTCGTCACATCTTATGTGCTTTACTTGGAGCGTCTGTGTGCTTTTATTTTTGTTTTGTTATTTTCATTCTCTGAATAAATTCATGCTTATGTGTGAGAGACACGCTCCGCTTTTTCATATGAACACCGGTGTTCTACTTTTAATGTTCATGGCGAAGGTTGAAAACCGCTTCGTTTATTCCTATTTGGTTGGAAACAGAAAATGCTTCATGTGGTAATTGGTATATTATCTTGAATAATTTGATACTTGGCAATTGTTTTGAGCTCTCAAGTAGATCATGTTTAAGCTCTTGCATCATGTAGTTTAAACCTATTAGTGGAGAACTACCGTAGAGCTTGTTGAAATTTAGTTTGCATGATTGGTCTCTCTAAAGTCTAGATATTTTCTGGTAAAAGTGTTTGAGCAACAAGGAAGACAGTGTAGAGTCTTATAATGCTTGCAATATGTTCTTATGTAAATTTTGCTGTACCGGTTTATACTTGTGTTTGCTTAAACAACCTTGCTAGCCAAAGCCTTGTACTGAGAGGGAATGCTTCTCGTGCATCCAAAACCTTGAGCCAAAACCTATGCCATTTGTGTCCACCATAACTACCTACTATGTGGTATTTTTCTGCCATTCCAAGTAAATACTTCATGTGCTACCTTTAAACAATTCAAAACTTTATTACTCCTTATTTGTGTCAATGTTTTATAGCTCATGAGGAAGTATGTGGTGTTTTATCTTTCAATCTTGTTTGCGTACTTTCACCAATGGACTAGTGGCACATCCGCTTATCCAATAATTTTGCAAAAAGAGCTGCAACGGGGTTCCCAGCCCCAATTAATTAACTTTCATTAATAATTCTCTTCACATGTTTTGCCCTAATTCATCAGTTAGCAACTTAATTTTGCAAATAGACACTCCTCCATGGTATGTGAAATGTTGGAAGGCACCCGAGGATTCGGTTAGCCATGGCTTGTGAAAGAAAAGGTTGGGAGGAGTGTCATCCATAAATAAAACTAAAGTACATGTGTAAACAAAAGAGAAGAGGGATGATCTACCTTGCTGGTAGAGATAACGTCCTTCATGGGAGCCGCTCTTTGAAAGTCTGTTTGACAAGGGGGTTAGAGTGCCCACTACCATTCGTTGACAACAACAAACACCTCTCAAAACTTTACTTTTATGCTCTCTATATGATTTCAAAACTTGAAAAGCTCTAGCACATGATTTAATCCCTGCTTCCCTCTGCGAAGGGCCTTTCTTTTACTTTATGTTGAGTCAGTTTACCTACTTCTTTCCATCTTAGAAGCAAACACTTGTGTCAACTGTGCATTGATTCTTACATGCTTGCTTATTGCACTCATCATATTACTTTGTGTTGACAATTATCCATGAGATATACATGTTGAAAGTTGAAAGCAATTGCTGAAACTTAAATCTTCCTTTGTGTTGCTTCAAAACCTTCTATTAAGAATCTATTGCTTTATGAGTTAACTCTTATGCAAGACTTATTGATGCTTGTCTTGAAAGTACTATTCATGAAAAGTCTTTGCTATATGATTCAGTTGTTTAGTCATTATCTTTACCATTGCTTTGAATCACTTCATTCATCTCATATGCTTTACAATAGTATTGATCAAGATTATGATAGTAGCATGTCACTTCATTATCCTTGTTATCGTTACCTACTCGAGGGCGAGTAGGAACTAAGCTTGGGGATGCTTGATACGTCTCCAATGTATCTATAATTTCTTATGTTCCATGCTAGTTTTATGACAATACTCATGTTTTATATACACTTTATATCATTTTTATGCATTTTCCGGCACTAACCTATTAACAAGATGCCGAAGCGCCAGGTTTTCTGCTATTTTTGGTTTCAGAAATCCTACACAGGAAATATTCTCGGAATTGGACGAAACAAAAGCCCACGGTCTTATTTTCCACGGAGTCTTCCAGAACACCGAAGAGGAGACGAAGAGGGGCCACGAGGCGGCCACACCATAGGGGGGCGCGGCCCCACCCCTGGCCGCGCCGCCATATGGGGTGGGCCCCTCGGGACTCCACCGACATCGCCCCTTCGCCTATATATTCCTCCGTCTCCGAAAACCCTAACACGATCGACGATATTCCACGAAGAGTTCCGTAGCCACCGCCATCGTGAAGCCAAGCACGATACGGAGAAGTTCCTCTGCCATCGTGGTCACTGCCTGACGGGTAAGTGCCTATCCATCTCCATCGACCCATCGCCATCTTCATCGCCGTTGTTGTCTCCCATGATGAGGAGGGAGTAGTTCTCCCCCGAGGCTGACCGTAGCTATGTGGTTAATCTCTCTCCCATGGTGTGATCTTTATGTGATCATGAGCTTTGTATCACTATTAATCTATGTGCTACTCTAGTGATGTTATTAAAGTAGTATATTCCTCCTCCATGATGTAAAGTTGACAGTGTGTGCATCATGTAGTACTTGGCGTAGGTTATGATTGTAATCTCTTGTAGATTATGAAGTTAACTATTACTATGATAGTATTGATGTGATCTATTCCCCCTTTCATAGCTATTGGTGACAGTGTGTATGCTATGTTAGTACTCGGTCTAAATTGCAACGGTCTATTATGCACTCTAGAGGTTACTTTAATATGAACTCCGGATTCACTCTCCACGGTGTGATGGTGACAGTGTGCGCATCGTGTGTGATTCCTTTATGACGTTGTGGAGCTTGTTTACTCCGGCTTGAGGTGTGCTTTTGCAGCCCTACACAATGAATGGTGTTTGTTATCCAACAAGAGAGTGTTTGAGAGTAGCATTTATTTATTCAGTTATGTGATCATTGTTGAGAGTGTCCACTAGTGAAAGTATGATCCCTAGGCCTTATTTCTAAGCATTGAAACACCATTTCCAACAAGTTCTGCTACATGTTCGCTTGCTGCCATTTTTATTTCAGATTGCAATTACTACTTATAATCATCCATATTACTTGTATTTCACTATCTCTTCGCCGAACTAGTGCACCTATACATCTGACAAGTGTATTAGGTGTGTTGGGGTGTTATCACCAGAATTTGACCGAGTCAGAGGTGGGCCGCGATCAAGATGGATTTAAAGAATATACATGGGAGAAATATGTGAATCGGCCTTTATATGCAAAGTGTGGGCTAGTTGGCCCGTGTATCTGTAACATATTAGGATACGTGTCGGTTAGTTAGAGTTTTACCCGTGCACGGTTAGGTGCACGCCTGAATTAGAAAGTCCCCCGGACTATAAATATGTATCTAGGGTTTATGGAATAAACAACCAACGTTCAACACAAACAAATCTCGGCGCATCGCCAACTCCTTCGTCTCGAGGGTTTTTCCTGGTAAGCACCATGCTGCCTAGATTGCATCTTGCGATCTAGGCAGCATAAGCCTATCTACGTTGTTCATGCGTTGCTCGTACTGAAGCCTTTTTGATGGCGAGCAACGTAGTTATCTTAGATGTGTTAGGGTTAGCATTGTTCTTCGTATCATATGCTGTCGTAGTGCAACCCTTACGCATCTAGCCGCCCTTACATCTATCTCAGGTGTAGGGGCACCCCGCTTGATCATAGTTTAGTAGATCCGATCCGTTACGGTTGCTCCTTGTTCTTCAAGGATTAGTTTAACATCCGCAATAGTTAGGCCTTACAAAGGGTTGGAGGATCCATCGGCGTGTAGGGTGGAGTTTGCTTGCCCTAGACAGGATGTTCCGGGGATCAACCTCGTGTTGGTTTTTAGGCCCTGTCTAGGATCGGCTTACTGTCACCGTACGCGAGCGCGAGGCCCAATCGTGAGTAGGATGATCCGATTATGCGGTGAAAACCTAAATCGTCGTAGATCGCTTTAACTTCATCTTGATCAAGCAGGACCACCATATATTCGGACACCTTGTACGAATCATGGGTGGATCGGCTCCTTGAGCCGATTCACAGGATAACCTGAGAGCCGATCGAGGCTCGTATTTAATGTTTACGTGTATGCCCTGCAGGAAACTAAGCGAGGCATCATCCAACACCTTCCTGACCAGGTATAGGTCAGGTGGCACGCCCTTGCGACAGCATCGGACGTGTGACCAGAAGGCTTTGCGGGCCGTCGCTCTGAGGGACTGGGGCCAGCCGCAGCCCTAGTTGTTCCCGGCTCTACGGTGTTGCCAGTCGCTGCCCGCCGGTGGGTTTCTGACGTCAACACATTCTGGCACGCCCGGTGGGACGACCTTCGACATCCACCGCATCGCCATCTACATCCGAGATGGTGGAAAGCACTCCGGTCAAGTACGAGGATCTGACTGACGAGCTCAAGAAGAAGCATGACGAGATCAAGGCAGTCCTCGAAGCCGAACTCATCGGCTCTTTCCACAGAACCCGCTCCCATGGCGTCAGGTGGAAGGGGTTCTCACCTGAAGGCGCACTCGATGGAGTGGACCTGTCCGCCCCGTCGAAGAACGCACCAGGTCGCCGTCAAGAGATCAACTACATGGTGGCTCATTCGCTGCACCGCCACTCTGAGCCTCGGTGAACACTTTGGAGCGTGTCGCTCTGCGCGTGATCCAGGAAATCATGAGCCATCGGTATTCTCCATCGGGACCAGCTCTGGGGACTTACAAAGGAGAGATGCCACTCCAGTCCCATCCTCCGCTGCCGTTCGCATGGGCAGCACCAGAAGTGCCGAACTCATCGGCATACGTCGTCTACAAGATTGGTGGTGATCCTAGTGACTACCAATTCCTACCCGAGGCGCCCAAGGAGATCCCGCACGGATACGCGTGCGCATACGTACAGACGGCAGTACTTGGGCACTCTCGAACCAGGCTGCGACAGCAGGGGCCTCTGGAACAGCAGGGGGAACGTCGGGAGCAGATCTTGAGAAGCAAACGTGGTTAGCAAAGTACGCCACTCCGACAAACCTCCAGAGCCCAGCTCCTGCAGTTGGCTCGTAATGGAAAAGCAAGCATGGCTGGTTATATGCCACCCCGGCGAATCTTCAGGGTTCGACACCTTCAGCCATCACCGCGGATCAGATTTGTACAATTCTGAAAGATCAGTTCGGCATGATGCCGAAAAGGAAGGCGTTCGGCTATACCAAGCCGTACCCCAACGAGTACGAATTGATCCCGCTACCACCCAAATATCGGCTCCCGGACTTCACAAAGTTTAGTGGATCAGATGGTTTCAGCCCCATCGAGCATGTGAGCCGATATTTGGCACAGCTGGGCACGATCTCAGCATCAGACGAGCTGCGTGTGAGGTTCTTCGCACAGTCCCTCACAGATCGGCTTTCGGGTGGTACACATCGCTGCCACCGAACTCAATCCGGACTTGGAAGCAGTTGGAAGAACAGTTCCATGAGCAGATCACTCAGAGGCTTCCGAGGCTGGTATTGCCGATCTAGCACAAGTACGACAGTGCGCGGGGAAACAGTGTCGAATACATCCAGCGCTTCAGGACCATTAGGAACCGATGCTATTCGGTTCACGTAAGTGAAAAAGAAGCAGTTGGCGGTGGTGGGTCTCTCATCATCGATCAAGGACGTGGCCTCCCAAGCAGACTACCCTTCATTGGCGCACATGGTGCAGAAACTGTCAGCATATGAACAGCGCCACCCAGATGTTTACCAGGACAAATTCAAGCGGGCGGTGGTCCTGGTTGAGGCAGACGAGGATGAAGGTGCTGCGGGAGATCGAGAGGTAGCAGTGGCTGAGTGGACTCGAGCGGCGGGCCCCGTGTCCTGCAAATGGGTTAAGCCACAAGGCCCTCCAAAAGGGTTCGACTTCGACGTGACCAAAACTGAGCAGATTTTCGATCTCTTACTCACGGAGAAGCATATCAAGGTACCCGAAGGCCACAAGATCCCCACGGTGCAGGAGCTGAACGGAAAGCCATACCGCAAGTGGCATAACACGTTCACCCACACCACTAACGACTGCAGGGTGTGGCGGCAGCAGATCCAAATGGCGATAGAAAATGGACGGTTAATTTTTAACCAGTACGCCATGAAGGTCGACACACACCCCTTCCCGCCGTTAACATGGTGGAGTATTCTTGCCATGGAGGGTGCCAGCCAGACTTCTCGTGCAATATCAACATGGTAGGACTTGGGCACCACTGGTAAGGACGGAGATGAGGGCAGCTGCTCTCACAGCAAAGACACAGAGGAAGCCGCTCCACGCGATCGGCTCCGCCACGACGGCAAGCGCTACGTCACAGAGGGAGAAGTGAAGAATATAAGATATCAGCGACCTCTCTCTATCACCTCCTCAACAAGTATGTGAGTCAGTATGACCAACGCCGGCGATACGACGACGATGATGAAACAGATCGTCTGCTATGGATGACAGGAGACGTCGTCGGCATGATCACGACGAGGAGCGATACGAGCGCCACACCAAGGGAAAGTCGAGGGAGCAAGACGACGCGGATAGGCACTGGGACTGCCCCTTCTTCAGTACACTGCTGGGACTCAGAATGAGCCGATTGCCTACAATCGGCAACTGCCCAGAATGCAAACAAAAGAAGAAGGATGCAGCTAATGTGTCCGTGTTCAAACGTCTAGGGCCTCTCCCGCCGGAACAAGCATGCTGAGTCCGCTCGGGTGGAAGATCTCGAGGAACTGGAGGACGATGATGAAGAAGACAAGTATCATCGGCCAAGGTGGTGCCCTGATGGGCTCAGCCGTTCCCCGAAGCGAAGGGTTCAGCGTCTGCGTGGGTTGGAAGAAGCTGAAAGATTATACCTACACACGTTGAGGAAGGCATGGCCTGATCTGGCCGCTAAAATTCAGCGAACCCTGGACGAAGAAGGTCGGCCACAAAGGAAAGAGTGGCGTCCCAGACAAAAGAAAGCCGATGATGAGACATCGGCTGGCACAAACATGGTCTTCATCCTTCCAACGGAGTTTAGTGCTCCAGGATTAGACGAAGCACCTGTGGCACAACTTGACTGCGGCCCGCGGCCGGTCATCTTTGAGAAGCCACGAGAGAGGAGTTACAGGCATCTGAAGGCCCTGTACTTGCGAGGATACATCAATGGGCAGCCTGTCAACAAGATGTTGGTAGACACCGGAGCGGCAGTCAACATTATGCCATACTCCATGCTACGTCGGTTGGGACGCTCTAGCTCGGATCTGATCAAGACCAATGTGACACTGAGCGATTTCAACGGCCAAGCATCTGACGCACAAGGTGTTCTGAATGTGGATCTGACCGTAGGAAGGAAAACCGTCCCTACGACGTTCTTTATTGTCGACAGCAAGAGTACCTATGCTGTCCTACTAGGGAGAGATTGGATCCACGCCAACTGTTGCATTCCATCCACGATGCACCAATGCCTAATACAATGGGATGGAGATGAAGTAGAAGTCGTCCACGCAGATGATTCAGCCGAGGTTTCAACGGCCGGCATGGACGTTTGGGAAACATCGGCCAAGAGCCACTCTCAGGCATCAATTTGGACGACTGTGAGCGCATCGACGTGACAAAGAACGGGGTTAGGCTGGTTTTATCCACCGGCCTGACCGTGTAACAAAAGCAACATCGATGGACAAAGGTGGCGATGCCGATTCCAGTGATCGGCCCCAAGGATTTATGGAGGAACATTACAAAACCTTCATCGAGCAAGCACCGTGGAGGCCGATTCCAGCAATCGGCCAAAATTATCCTCACCATCCATTCTGCTTGGATTCAACATCGATCTAATAGGCGATGGGTTTACATCGGCTGATGAGCTGGAGGAATTCCACATTGGTCCTAACAGAGCCGACGTTCACATAGAGTGCCTTGGCTAATCACAGAGCCGATTTCAGCAGTTCCCTGGCAGAATCGGCTCGGGGGGGCACCCAGGTGGATAAAACACGAGGATATGAAGAAGGAGTATCTTTCAAAGGCTCAGCAGCCCAAGATATTCTTTGATGATGAGTATTGAAGTATGGGGGCCGATACATAAATCGGCCGTAAAAATTCAAAAAAAATTTAGCACAGCCGATGCAGCAGACATCGACTTAAGGATACAAAGCCGATGCACAGTCATCGACTCTAGTACAACTACACAGGATCTACTGGATACGTGTTCAAAGTGCGGATCTGCACCAAGTCCAGTTCAGCTGCGGGGCCTTCTGCTTCCTCGAGGGAGTAACACAATGAGAGCTTCCTCAGCTACCTTGGACCGATTCTGATGCCTAAACCTTTTTGTCGAGGATTTTCAACCCCTGGTACTAGTTCAGCAGTGCCGACAGAGGATATATCGGTTTTCAAGGGAAGAAGATCGGATGTGGTGCATCCTCATCGACATCCTCGCTTGGAGTAAGGCTCGGGGGGCAGCAGGCCTGAAAGATGTTCTATTTAGGAGCCGATTGGGGTACCATCGGCTAATCCTTCGTCCCTTCTTCACGAAAATGATGAGTGCTCGTAGGAAAGGATCGCTGAAACTGGTGGGAGAGATTTAAGGGCTCTTTGGAGGACTCCACGTTATCCACCAGATCTCGAAGTCATCAGTTGGAGAATCGAAGGATGGATTTTAAAGGACCGATGCGTTGCTATCGGCTCGTTAAGCATTGGCTAAGGGGGCAAATCGGCAAGACCAGTATAAGGGGAAATCGGCTAAACTAAGATCAAAAGGAAATCGGCAAAATCAAATTGGGAGAAGTTCTTCATTGATGAGCAGGATTTCTTACATAAAGAGCTGATTGCTCTCAAAAGGAAGTACTAGGGGATACATTGCCCCATCTACTACTACTGGTCCTATTACTAAAGGTCCTATCTACGGGCCGTCGCTGCCCTCGCTATCGCCGGCTGCGCCATTGCCGGCGCTACTCCCGGCTGGCTGGCTGCCGCTGCTCCAATGGCCACCGACCGGGCCCTCATTGTCCTCGTCCCTTCGTCAACGTCGTCGTCGCCGCTGTCGAAATCGCTGAGGTTCCCCGGCCAGGGGCAACCGCTGGCCGGCGGCTCGTCGGAGGAGGTGTCGTCCTCCTCCTCCTCCTCCTCTCTCTCCCTCCTCCCTCCTCCTCGGGAGAGGTGAAGTCGCAGGAGAAGCGATCGTCATCGCTCTCCTCCTCCTCCCCGTCGGCGAGGAAGCGGAGGTCGCTTTCCCCGTCGGTCAAGGACTTGTCGTCCTCAGACCAGACGGAGAAGTCGTGGTCTGACTCCTCCCCGGCCGCAATGGCGCGGCGGGTGTTGGCCGCATGGGCCTCCGCCGGGTTCGGCTCCGGCGTCAGCTCACGGGAAGAAGAGGACTGGGTGGAAAGATCCGATGAAGCGGAGGAGAAAGAAGACATGGTGGCACAGGAGGGCTTTTTGAGTGCTAATGCGAAGAAGATGCGAAAACCTGCGGAGCAGGTTAAATAAAAGGGGGATATAGTGGAAATTCAATGCCACAGCAGTTCCGAGGAAGTGGTGCCTAAAAGAAAAAGAAAAAAAAAACTGTCAGGTCATGCGGAGAAGTTGAGAAGGCAAGGCATCATGATGAAGGATACTGCAACGGTTCTGCCACGACATGACCCAACGAAGGAAAGCATAGTAGTTTTGGAATTACCAATTCCAAAACCAGGGGGCATGTGTTATCAGAATTTGACCGAGCCGTGGGCCGCGATCAAGATGGATTTAAAGAATATACATGGGAGAAATATGTGAATCGGCCTTTATATGCAAAGTGTGGGCTAGTTGGCCCGTGTATCTGTAACATATTAGGATACGTGTCGGTTAGTTAGAGTTTTACCCGTGCACGGTTAGGTGCACGCCTAAATTAGAAAGTCCCCCGGACTATAAATATGTATCTAGGGTTTATGGAATAAACAACCAACGTTCAACACAAACAAATCTCGCGCATCGCCAACTCCTTCGTCTCGAGGGTTTTTCCTGTAAGCACCATGCTGCCTAGATTGCATCTTGCGATCTAGGCAGCATAAGCCTATCTACGTTGTTCATGCGTTGCTCGTACTGAAGCCTTTTTGATGGCGAGCAACGTAGTTATCTTAGATGTGTTAGGGTTAGCATTGTTCTTCGTATCATATGCCGTCGTAGTGCAACCCTTACGCATCTAGCGCCCTTACATCTATCTCAGGTGTAGGGGCGGCCCCCCGCTTGATCATAGTTTAGTAGATCCGATCCGTTGCGGTTGCTCCTTGTTCTTCAAGGATTAGTTTAACATCCGCAATAGTTAGGCCTTACAAAGGGTTGGAGGATCCAGCGGCGTGTAGGGTGGAGTTTGCTAGCCCTAGACAGGATGTTCCGGGGATCAACCTCGTGTTGGTTTTTAGGCCCTGTCTAGGATCGGCTTACGACCACCGTACGCGAGCGCGAGGCCCAATCGTGAGTAGGATGATCCAATTATGCGGTGAAACCCTAAATCGTCGTAGATCGCTTTAACTTCATCTTGATCAAGCAGGACCACCATATATTCGGACACCTTGTACGAATCATGGGTGGATCGGCTCTCTGAGCCGATTCACAGGATAACCTGAGAGCCGATCGAGGCTCGTATTTAATGTTTACGTGTATGCCCTGCAGAAACTAAGCGAGGCATCATCCAACACCTTCCCGACCAGGTATAGGTCAGGTGGCACGCCTTGCGACAGCATCGGACGTGTGACCGAAGGCTTTGCGGGCCGTCGCTCCGAGGGATCGGCCAGCCGCAGCCCTAGTTGTTCCCGGCTCTACTGCTGCTGCCGCTGCCCGCCGGTGGGTTTCTCGACGTCAACACATTCTCGCACGACGGTGGGACGACCTTCGACATCCACCGCATCGCCATCTACATCCGAGATGGCGGAAAGCACTCCGGTCAAGTACGAGGATCTGACTGACGAGCTCAAGAAGAAGCATGACGAGATCAAGGCAGTCCTCGAAGCCGAACTCATCGGCTCTTTCCACAGAACCCGCTCCCATGGCGTCGTGTGGAAGGGGTTCTCACTCAAAGGCGGACTTGGAGTCCGCCCTGTCAGAAGAACGCAGAGGTCGCTGCGTCAGGAATCAACTACATGGTGGCCATTCGCTGCACCGCCACTCTGAGAGCTCCGGTGAACACTTTGGAGCGTGTCTCTGCGTGTGATCCAGGAAATCATGAGCCATCGGTATTCTCCATCGGGACCAGCTCTGGGGACTTACAAAGGAGAGATGCCACTCCAGTCCCATCCTCCGCTGCCGTTCGCATGGGCAGCACCAGAAGTGCCGAACTCATCGGCATACGTCGTCTACAAGATTGGTGGTGATCCTAGTGACTACCAATTCCTACCTGAGGCGCCCAAGGAGATCCCGCACGGATACGCGTGCGCATACGTACCAGACGGCAGTACTTGGGCACTCTCGAACCAGGCTGCAACAGCAGGGGCCTCTGGAACAGCAGGGGGAACGTCGGGAGCAGATCTTGAGAAGCAAACGTGGTTAGCAAAGTACGCCACTCCGACAAACCTCCAGAGCCCAGCTCCTGCAGTTGGCTCAGAACTGGAAAAGCAAGCATGGCTGGCTAAGTATGCCACCCCGGCGAATCTTCAGGGTTCGACACCTTCAGCCATCACCGCGGATCAGATTTGTACAATTCTGAAAGATCAGTTCGGCATGATGCCGAAAAGGAAGGCGTTCGGCTATACCAAGCCGTACCCCAACGAGTACGAATTGATCCCGCTACCACCCAAATATCGGCTCCTGACTTCACAAAGTTTAGTGGATCGGATGGTTTCAGCCCCATCGAGCATGTGAGCCGATATTTGGCACAGCTGGGCACGATCTCAGCATCAGACGAGCTGCGTGTGAGGTTCTTCGCACAGTCCCTCACAGGATCGGCTTTCGGGTGGTACACATCGCTGCCACCGAACTCAATCCGGACTTGGAAGCAGTTGGAAGAGTGTTCCATGAGCAGTATCACTCAGAGGCTTCCGAGGCTGGTATTGCCGATCTAGCACAAGTACGACAGAAGCGCGGGGAAACAGTGTCAGAATACATCCAGCGCTTCAGACCATTAGGAACCGATGCTATTCGGTTCACGTAAGTGAAAAAGAAGCAATCGAGTTGGCGGTGGTGGGTCTCTCATCATCGATCAAGGACGTGGCCTCCAAGCAGACTACCCTTCATTGGCGCACATGGTGCAGAAACTGTCAGCATATGAACAGCGCCACCCAGATGTTTACCAGACAAATTCAAGCGTGCGGTGGTCCTGGTTGAGGCAGACGAGGATGAAGGTGCTGCGGGAGATCGAGAGGTAGCAGTGGCTGAGTGGACTCGAGCGGCGGGCCCCGTGTCCTGCAAATGGGTTAAGCCACAAGGCCCTCCAAAAGGGTTCGACTTCGACGTGACCAAAACTGAGCAGATTTTCGATCTCTTACTCACGGAGAAGCATATCAAGGTACCCGAAGGCCACAAGATCCCCACGGTGCAGGAGCCATACCGCAAGTGGCATAACACGTTCACCCACACCACTAACGACTGCAGGGTGTGGCGGCAGCAGATCCAAATGGCGATAGAAAATGGACGGTTAATTTTTAACCAGTACGCCATGAAGGTCGACACACACCCTTCCCCGCCGTTAACATGGTGGAGTATTCTTGCCATGGAGGGTGCCAGCCAGACTTCTCGTGCAATATCAACATGGTAGGACTTGGGCACCACTCTGGTAAGGACGGAGATGAGGGCAGCTGCTCTCACAGCAAAGACACAGAGGAAGCCGCTCCACGCGATCGGCTCCGCCACGACGGCAAGCGCTACGTCACAGAGGGAGAAGTGAAGAATATAAGATATCAGCGACCTCTCTCTGATCACCTCCTCAACAAGTATGTGAGTCAGTATGACCAACGCCGGCGATACGACGACGATGATGAAACAGATCGTCTGGCTATGGACGACAGGAGACATCGTCGGCATGATCACGACGAGGAGCGATACGAGCGCCACACCAAGGGAAAGTCGAGGGAGCAAGACGACGCGGATAGGCACTGGGACTGCCCTTCTTCATACATCGCTGGGACTCAGAATGAGCCGATTGCCTACAATCGGCAACTGCCCGGAATGCAAACGAAGAAGAAGGATGCAGCTAATGTGTCCGTGTTCAAACGTCTAGGGCCTCTCCCGCCTCGGAACAAGCATGCTGAGTCCGCTCGGGTGGAAGATCTCGAGGAACTGGAGGACGATGATGAAGAAGACAAGTATCATCGGCCAAGGTGGTGCCCCGATGGGCTCAGCCGTTCCCGAAGCGAAGGGTTCAGCGTCTGCGTGGGTTGGAAGAAGTCGAAAGATTATACCTGCACACGTTGAGGAAGGCACGGCCTGATCTGGCCGCTAAAATTCAGCGAACCCTGGACGAAGAAGGTCGGCCACAAAGGAAAGAGTGGCGTCCCAGACAAAAGAAAGCCGATGATGAGACATCGGCTGGCACAAACATGGTCTTCATCCTTCCAACGGAGTTTAGTGCTCCAGGATTAGACGAAGCACCTGTGGCACAACTTGACTGCGGCCCGCGGCCGGTCATCTTTGAGAAGCCACGAGAGAGGAGTTACAGGCATCTGAAGGCCCTGTACTTGCGAGGATACATCAATGGGGAGCCTGTCAACAAGATGTTGGTAGACACCGGAGCGGTAGTCAACATTATGCCCTACTCCATGCTATGTCGGTTGGGGCGCTCTAGCTCAGATCTGATCAAGACCAATGTGACACTGAGCGATTTCAACGGCCAAGCATCTGACGCACAAGGTGTTCTGAATGTGGATCTGACCATAGGAAGGAAAACCGTCCCTACGACGTTCTTTATTGTCGACAGCAAGAGTACCTATGCTGTCCTACTAGGGAGAGATTGGATCCACGCCAACTGTTGCATTCCATCCACGATGCACCAATGCCTAATACAGTGGGATGGAGATGAAGTAGAAGTCGTCCACGCAGATGATTCAGTCGAGGTTTCAACGGCCGGCATGGACGTTTGGGAAACATCAGGCCAAGAGCCACTCTCAGGCATCAATTTGGATGACTGTGAGCGCATCGACGTGACAAAGAACGGGGTTAGGCTGGTTTTATCCACCGGCCTGACCGTGTAACAAAAGCAACATCGATGGACAAAGGTGGCGATGCCGATCCAGTGATCGGCCCCAAGGATTTATGGAGGAACATTACAAAACCTTCATCGAGCAAGCACCGTGGAGGCCGATTCCAGCAATCGGCCAAAATTATCCTCACCATCCATTCTGCTTGGATTCAACATCGATCTAATAGGCGATGGGTTTACGTCGGCTGATGAGCTGGAGGAAGTCCACACTGGTCCTAACAGAGCCGACGTTCACATAGAGTGCCTTGGCTAATCACAGAGCCGATTTCAGCAGTTCCCTGGCAGAATCGGCTCGGGGGGCACCTAGGTGGATAAAACACGAGGATATGAAGAAGGAGTATCTTTCAAACGCCCAGCAGCCCAAGATATTCTTTGATGATGAGTATTGAAGTATGGGGGCCGATACATAAATCGGCCGTAAAAATTCAAAAAATTTTAAGCACAGCCGATGCAGCAGACATCGACTTAAGGATACAAAGCCGATGCACAGTCATCGACTCTAGTACAACTACACAGGATCTACTGGATACGTGTTCAAAGTGCGGATCTGCACCAAGTCCAGTTCAGCTGCGGGGCCTTCTGCTTCCTCGAGGGAGTAACACAATGAGAGCTTCCTCAGCTACCTTGGACCGATTCTGATGCCTAAACCTTTTTGTCGAGGATTTTCAACCCCTGGTACTAGTTCAGCAGTGCCGACAGAAGATATATCGGTTTTCAAGGGAAGAAGATCGGATGTGGTGCATCCTCATCGACATCCTCGCTTGGAGTAAGGCTCGGGGGGCAGCAGGCCTGAAAGATGTTCTATTTAGGAGCCGATTGGGGTACCATCGGCTAATCCTTCGTCCCTTCTTCACGAAAATGATGAGTGCTCGTAGGAAAGGATCGCTGAAACTGGTGGGAGAGATTTAAGGGCTCTTTGGAGGACTCCACGTTATCCACCAGATCTCGAAGTCATCAGTTGGAGAATCGAAGGATGGATTTTAAAGGACCGATGCGTTGCTATCGGCTCGTTAAGCATTGGCTAAGGGGGCAAATCGGCAAGACCAGTATAAGGGGAAATCGGCTAAACTAAGATCAAAAGGAAATCGGCAAAATCAAATTGGGAGAAGTTCTTCATTGATGAGCAGGATTTCTTACATAAAGAGCTGATTGCTCTCAAAAGGAAGTACTAGGGGATACATTGCCCCATCTACTACTACTGGTCCTATTACTAAAGGTCCTATCTACGGGCCATCACTGCCCTCGTCATCGCCGTCGTCGCCGCTGTCGGCGCTACTCCCGGCGGGCTCATCGTCGCTGCTCCAATGGCCGCCGACTGGGCCCTCATTGTCCTCGTCCTCTTCGTCAACGTCGTCGTCGTCGCTGTCGAAATCGCTGAGGTTCCCCGGCCAGGGGCAGAACCGCTTGGCCGGCGGCTCGTCGGAGGAGGTGTCGTCCTCCTCCTCCTCCTCCTCCTCTCCCTCCTCCTCCTCCTCGGGAGAGGTGAAGTCGCAGGAGAAGCGATCGTCATCGCTCTCCTCCTCCGTTTCCCCGTCGGCGAGGAAGCGGAGGTCGCTTTCCCCGTCGGTCAAGGACTTGTCGCCTCAGACCAGACGGAGAAGTCGTGGCTGACTCCTCCCCGGCCGCAATGGCGCGGCGGGTGTTGGCCGCATGGGCCTCCGCCGGCCCGGCTCCGGTCGGCTCACGGGAAGAAGAGGACTGTGGAAAGATCCGATGAAGCGGAGGAGAAAGAAGACATGGTGGCACAGAGGGCTTTTTGAGTGCTAATGCGAAGAAGATGCGGAAAACTGTTTGGAGCGGTTAAATAAAAGGGGGATATAGTGGAAATTCAATGCCACAGCAGTTTCCGAGGAAGTGGTGCCTAAAAGAAAAAGAAAAAAAAACTGCCAGGTGCAAGGGAGAAGTTGAGAAGGCAAGGCATCATGATGAAGGATACCGCGACGGTTCTGCCACGACATGACCCAACGAAGAAAGAGCAGAGTGGTTTTGGAATTACCAATTCCAAAACCAGGGGGGCATGTGTTATCACCAGAATTTGACCGAGTCAGAGGTGGGCCGCGATCAAGATGGATTTAAAGAATATACATGGGAGAAATATGTGAATCGGCCTTTATATGCAAAGTGTGGGCTAGTTGGCCCGTGTATCTGTAACATATTAGGATACGTGTCGGTTAGTTAGAGTTTTACCCGTGCACGGTTAGGTGCACGCCTAAATTAGAAAGTCCCCTGGACTATAAATATGTATCTAGGGTTTATGGAATAAACAACCAACGTTCAACACAAACAAATCTCGGCGCATCGCCAACTCCTTCGTCTCGAGGGTTTTTCCTGGTAAGCACCATGCTGCCTAGATTGCATCTTGCGATCTAGGCAGCATAAGCCTATCTACGTTGTTCATGCGTTGCTCGTACTGAAGCCTTTTTGATGGCGAGCAACGTAGTTATCTTAGATGTGTTAGGGTTAGCATTGTTCTTCGTATCATATGCTGTCGTAGTGCAACCCTTACGCATCTAGCCGCCTTACATCTATCTCAGGTGTAGGGGCGGCACCCCGCTTGATCATAGTTTAGTAGATCCGATCCGTTACGGTTGCTCCTTGTTCTTCAAGGATTAGTTTAACATCCGCAATAGTTAGGCCTTACAAAGGGTTGGAGGATCCAGCGGCGTGTAGGGTGGAGTTTGCTAGCCCTAGACAGATGTTCCGGGGATCAACCTCGTGTTGGTTTTTAGGCCCTGTCTAGGATCGGCTTACTGTCACCGTACGCGAGCGCGAGGCCCAATCGTGAGTAGGATGATCCGATTATGCGGTGAAAACCCTAAATCGTCGTAGATCGCTTTAACTTCATCTTGATCAAGCAGGACCACCATATATTCGGACACCTTGTACGAATCATGGGTGGATCGGCTCCTTGAGCCGATTCACAGGATAACCCTGAGAGCCGATCGAGGCTCGTATTTAATGTTTACGTGTATGCCATGCAGGAAACTAAGCGAGGCATCATCCAACACCTACCAGGTATAGGTCAGGTGGCACGCCCTTGCGACAGCATCGGACGTGTGACCGAAGGCTTTGCGGGCCGTCGCTCGAGGGACTGGGCCAGCCGCAGCCCTAGTTGTTCCCGGCTCTACGGTGTTGCCAGTCGCTGCCCGCCGGTGGGTTTCTGACGTCAACACATTCTGGCACGCCCGGTGGGACGACCTTCGACATCCACCGCATCGCCATCTACATCCGAGATGGCGGAAAGCACTCCGGTCAAGTACGAGGATCTGACTGACGAGCTCAAGAAGAAGCATGACGAGATCAAGGCAGTCCTCGAAGCCGAACTCATCGGCTCTTTCCACAAACCCGCTCCCATGGCGTGGAAGGGGTTCTCACCCGAAGGCGCACTCGATGGAGTGGACCTGTCCGCCCCGTCAGAAGAACGCACCAGGTCGCTGCGTCAGGAGATCAACTACATGGTGGCTCATTCGCTGCACCGCCACTCGAGAGCCCGGTGAACACTTTGAGCGTGTCGCTCTGCGCGTGATCCAGGAAATCATGAGCCATCGGTATTCTCCATCGGGACCAGCTCTGGGGACTTACAAAGGAGAGATGCCACTCCAGTCCCATCCTCCGCTGCCGTCTCGCATGGGCAGCACCCGAAGTGCCGAACTCATCGGCATACGTCGTCTACAAGATTGGTGGTGATCCTAGTGACTACCAATTCCTACCCGAGGCGCCCAAGGAGATCCCGCACGGATACGCGTGCGCATACGTACCGACGGCAGCACTTGGGCACTCTCGAACCAGGCTGCGACAACAGGGGCCTCTGGAACAGCAGGAGGGACGTCGGGAGCAGATCTTGAGAAGCAAACGTGGTTAGCAAAGTACGCCACTCCGACAAACCTCCAGAGCCCAGCTCCTGCAGTTGGCTCGAACTGAAAAGCAAGCATGGCTGGCTAAGTATGCCACCCCGGCGAATCTTCAGGGTTCGACACCTTCAGCCATCACCGCGGATCAGATTTGTACAATTTGAAAGATCAGTTCGGCATGATGCCAAAAGGAAGGCGTTCGCTATACCAAGCCGTACCCCAACGAGTACGAATTGATCCCGCTACCACCCAAATATCGGCTCCCGACTTCACAAAGTTTAGTGGATCGGATGGTTCCAGCCCCATCGAGCATGTGAGCCGATATTTGGCACAGCTGGGCACGATCTCAGCATCAGACGAGCTGCGTGTGAGGTTCTTCGCACAGTCCCTCACAGGATGTCGGGTGGTACACATCGCTGCCACCGAACTCAATCCGGACTTGAAGCAGTTGGAAGAGCAGTTCCATGAGCAGTATCACTCAGAGGCTTCCGAGGCTGGTATTGCCGATCTAGCACAAGTACGACAGAAGCGCGGGGAAACAGTGTCAGAATACATCCAGCGCTTCAGGACCATTAGGAACCGATGCTATTCGGTTCACGTAAGTGAAAAAGAAGCAGTCGAGTTGGCGGTGGTGGGTCTCTCATCATCGATCAAGGACGTGGCCTCCCAAGCAGACTACCCTTCATTGGCGCACATGGTGCAGAAGCCGTCAGCATATGAACAGCGCCACCCAGATGTTTACCAGACAAATTCAAGCGTGCAGTGGTCCTGGTTGAGGCAGACGAGGATGAAGGTGCTGCGGGAGATCGAGAGGTAGCAGTGGCTGAGTGGACTCGAGCGGCGGGCCCCGTGTCCTGCAAATGGGTTAAGCCACAAGGCCCTCCAAAAGGGTTCGACTTCGACATGACCAAAACTGAGCAGATTTTCGATCTCTTACTCACGGAGAAGCATATCAAGGTACCCGAAGGCCACAAGATCCCCACGGTGCAGGAGCTGAACGGAAAGCCATACTGCAAGTGGCATAACACGTTCACCCACACCACTAACGACTGCAGGGTGTGGCGGCAGCAGATCCAAATGGCGATAGAAAATGGACGGTTAATTTTTAACCAGTACGCCATGAAGGTCGACACACACCCCTTCCCCGCCGTTAACATGGTGGAGTATTCTTGCCATGGAGGGTGCCAGCCAGACTTCTCGTGCAATATCAACATGGTAGGACTTGGGCACCACTCTGGTAAGGACGGAGATGAGGGCAGCTGCTCTCATAGAAGACACAGAGAAGCCGCTCCACGCGATCGGCCCGCCACGACGGCAAGCGCTACGTCACGAGGGAGAAGTGAAGAATATAAGATATCAGCGACCTCTCTCTGATCACCTCCTCAACAAGTATGTGAGTCAGTATGACCAACGCCGGCGATACGACGACGATGATGAAACAGATCGTCTGGCTATGGATGACAGGAGACGTCGTCGGCATGATCACGACGAGGAGCGATACGAGCGCCACACCAAGGGAAAGTCGAGGGAGCAAGACGACGCGGATAGGCACTGGGACTGCCCCTTCTTCAGACACTGCTGGGACTCAGGAATGAGCCGATTGCCTACAATCGGCAACTGCCCAGAATGCAAACAGAAGAAGAAGGATGCAGCTAATGTGTCCGTGTTCAAACGTCTAGGGCCTCTCCCGCCTCGGAACGAGTCCGCTCGGGTGGAAGATCTCGAGGAACTGGAGGACGATGATGAAGAAGACAAGTATCATCGGCCAAGGTGGTGCCCCGATGGGCTCAGCCGTTCCCAGAAGCGAAGGGTTCAGCGTCTGCGTGGGTTGGAAGAAGCTGAAAGATTATACCTGCACACGTTGAGGAAGGCACGGCCTGATCTGGCCGCTAAAATTCAGCGAACCCTGGACGAAGAAGGTCGGCCACAAAGGAAAGAGTGGCGTCCCAGACAAAAGAAAGCTGATGATGAGACATCGGCTGGCACAAACATGGTGCTCGTCCTTCCGACGGAGCTTAGTGCTCCACGATTACACGAGGCACCCGAGGTGGACGACAGCAAGCGCACCAACATGATAAAGTCAGAGATTGGGCTGGTTTTATCCACTGGCCTGACCGAGTAGCAAGAGCAAACCGATGAGCAAACGTGGCGAGGCTGATCCTTGTGATCGGCCCCAAAAATCTATGAAGGAAAATTGCAAGACCTTCATTGAGCGTTTCAATCAATATGGAGGCCGATTCCAGCAATCGGCCAAAATTATCTTCACCACATGTTCTGCTTGTGTTCAACATCGATTTGTTGGGCAGTGGTCACGTCGGCGGATGAGAGTCAGCACGGATCCTAACGAAGCCGACGTGCAAATATAGTGCCTAGGCTAGCCACAAAGCCGATATCTGCAGTTACCTGACAGATTCGGCTCGGGGGGCAATCATCAGATGAGCAGGTGCATAAAAAAATTTCAGAAATTTTTAAGCACAGTAGATGCAGCAGACATCGACTTAAGGATAGAAAGCCGATGCATGGCCATCGACTCAAGAGGTATAACTGTTATAAGCAGAGGGTCAATGGAGCAGGAAGTGGGCCACGAAGAGAGACTCTAATGGAAGAACTCCTCAATGGAGTGGTTTAACGGCTCAGATCCTCTCTTCAACAACAATGCCAAGAGCAGCATGGATGTGCAGATCAGGCTAAGGGTGGGTTGCATCAGATCCACCGAAGGGAAGGAGCCGATCTGACCTGCAAGGCACGAGAAGTGGACTGAAGAAGCTCGGGGGGCAGCTCACCTTGAAGGTTCTCTGCTTTGGGGAGCCGATTTTGTTGAAATCGGCTGACTCTGCATAAGACTTGGAAACCGATGGTGACACGATTGGTTAGCCCACTGCTGTTCTCGCCTTGATTAAGGCCCGGGGGGCAACTGACTTGGTAGATGCTCTGTTTTCTGAGCCGATTGGAGTTACATCGGCTGACCCTGCATCGTAATCTTCTCTGAAAAAGCAGTAAGGTGTTGTAGAAGAAGACTGCTAGAGCTACGGGGAGGGAAGCCGACGCCATTTACAAGGTTTGGACCGTCCTGTTGGTGCAAGAAAATGAGAAGACTGGATTCTCAGAATAGCCGATGAATAGCCATCGGCTGTAGGACTGCGAAATATTATGGTCAGATATCAAAATCACAGTCTGAATTTGAGAAGTGCCCGACTGACGGTCTGGCCAATATTCGAGGTTGGCTCCATGGGCGTCGAAAGAAAAAATCTGATTCGTTGCTATCGGTTTTGGTGTGACGAGCGGAAGGATTGAAATTGGATTAATTGAAAGATAAAATTGGAAGAACAGTTCTCATTAATTCAAAGGGGCAGCTTTACAAGGAAGAGCCGATGGCTCTCAAAAGAGGGATCTGGTGCCTAGTGCACTGCTACTACTAGTCCTACTCTACTAGTCATCGCTGTCCTCATCGTTGCCGTCGTCGATGTCGTCGGCGCTGCTCCCAGGAAGCTCCTCGTCACTGCTGCCCCAGCCTTCGGCCGGAGCTTCGTCTTCCTCGTCATCATCATCGTCCTCGTTGTCCGCCCAGGAGCGGAAGCGCTTGGTCGGCGGGTACCCAATGGAGGAGGGGGATTCATCCTTCTCCTCTTCCTCCTCGTCATCATCATCGTCTTCGCTGTCCGCCCAAGCGCGGAATCGCTTGGCCGGCAGAAGCTTAGCGGGAGAGGAGGGGCCGCCCTCCTCTTTTTCTTCTTCTTCCTCTACTTCTTCCCCCTTCCCGTCGGGGGAGGTGGGTTTCGCCCAGGGATGGAGGTCGTCTTCACTTTCGCTTATCAGCTCCCCGTCGATGAGGAACTTGAGGTCCTCCTCCCCATCAGTCAGAGGCAGGTCCCTCTGGCGCATGATCGGAGTTCCACTCCGGCTCGCTCGAGGAAAAGGATTGGAGGGAGAGGCCGGAGGAGACAGAGGAAGAGGAAGACATTGCTACAGGGGAAGAGGGTTTTTTGGTGCCGATAGCTAGAACAGAGGAAGGGGATGAAGAGGGCTAATCGATCGGCACGGATAAATAATGAGAAGCCTGGTGGAGATTTAATGCCATTGCAGTTTCCGAGGAGGTGATGCTAAAGCCATCGAATTTTGCAGAGAAGCTGAAAGACAGGGCATCATGATGAAGATTCTGCGGGTTCTGCTCTGCCACGACACCCTTCGAAGGAAGCAGAATGGTTTTGAAATTATCATTACCAAAACCAGGGGGCATGTGTTATCACCGGATTTTGGCAAATCAGGATGGGCCGAGGGAGATGGGCTTGGAAGATTACACGTGAAAGATCTCTGAAGCGGCCTTGCACGAAGAGTTTGGGCTAGATTGCCCGTGTATCTGTATTATAGTAGATTGCATCTTAGATTAAAAGATAGAGTTTGTCTCGTGCACGGTGGGGATTATTCCCACGTTAGAAAGTCCCCTGGACTATAAATATGTATCTAGGGTTTATGGAATAAACAACAACCAACGTTCAACACAAACAAATCTCGGCGCATCGCCAACTCCTTCGTCTCGAGGGTTTCTCCGGTAAGCACCATGCTGCCTAGATTGCATCTTGCGATCTAGGCAGCATAAGCCTATCTACGTTGTTCATGCGTTGCTCGTACTGAAGCCTTTTTGATGGCGAGCAACGTAGTTATCTTAGATGTGTTAGGGTTAGCATTGTTCTTCGTATCATATGCTGTCGTAGTGCAACCCTTACGCATCTAGCCGCCTGTCAACACCCGGATTTTTAAGTCCGGATGCCTATTATGTCATACATCGCAATCCCAGGAAATTGTTGTTGCGAGGCATAATAGTTAAGTATCACAGTCATCATTCATTACAAACCATAAAGTCTTACAACTTGGAATCACATGATCCATATTACACAAATAGTTGATCTAATGATCAACGAACAAACACAAGTTCATAGCGGAAGCGTAAGATACAAGGACTCTCTAGTCCACAGCCAACGCTTGACGTTAGAAGCTCCTAGTTGTAGTAGGCGTCCTGCTGATCGTCCTCCTCGTATCGCTGCTCTTCATATTCTGGCCATTTGAATAGCCAGGGACAAAGCCGTGAGTACTTTAAGTACTCGCAATCTAATACTAATGCAAGTACTAACATTGATGTAAAGGTGTTCTAAGCTCTAAGTTTATTTGCATAAAGCTAATTTTATTTCATAAACACTTTTGTAAACAACTCCTCATGTGCTAACTAACTCAAGTGGGAACATTAGTGTCATTCCCACAACTCAGTTGTGATTCAAGAACCAAGTCACCGTTCAAGTTCAAAAAGATATAAATTCTGATGACGGAAATAGAATGGCCTTTCCAACTGTCCATATCCGCGGACGCGGCTATTCGAATAGTTCTACACTCTGCAGAGGTCGCACACTTGTGCCACAACATTTGATTACATCCGTCAGGGATAAAACCCTGAATAATCGTAACTCAGTACGCGGATCATCAACCGTTAACCTTTCACTTACACACCCTAGTATAGGCACCTCTCCCCATGAGCTTGGCCTCCCGGTGAAAACCAACTGTTAACCCGGGAACTGCACAGGGCTTGGCCGTACAATTCACCTTCAGTTCACATCATTTCTCAACAACGGAGGCAGCCTCAAGCATAACCCCTATGATGTGTGTTCAGAGGGAACCCATACTAAGACACATAAATTTCCAGCTAAGCCCTACCCATAATCAGGTATTGTGGGGGTACTCAAAAATTGGAATGGTATCGCATCCAACTCAATCATCAGTTTTTAACCAAAGTCACCAAGTCAACTTCAGTGTCATATTCACCTTCAAAATCTTTCAATGGAAATGACTAATCATTCCAAGGTTTTCACCATCATCATTTCACCAACACATGTTCCCATCTAGAGTAGTCATTTTTAATTTAGCACTAGCCACTATGTATGAGGGGTGCTAAGTATTTGCTTTGTTTCTAGGCTAAGTTTGATACTCTTGTACTAACTCCATACTAATCTAGTAAATCATAAATCAAAGGTACTTTGATAAAACAAAAGTAAATAAACTTGTAAAGTAAAACTGGGAAATAGGATCATAAGCATAAAGTAAATGGGGTAATGCCTTGCTCATGGTGAGCTTTGCACTTTGCAAGAGTATTATCTTGCCTTGGTTGGAACTGGTCAAAGTGGTCTTCTTCTTCCTGGAAGTAGACCTCCTCCTCCTCCTGGTACTCTTCGGTACTAGCGTCTAAAATACGAATACGGAGTACACAATCATCACACCAAACTAATTTACTAAACTATGCACAACCATGGTTCACATACTTAAACTAACATCACATATTACTATTTAAGTTGTTGGATGTGTTTTTCTTAATATTTAAGAAAAATAATTTCCTCTCATGCTAGTCTTAATGTTACTTTGAATTATTTAGAGAAATAATTTCCTCTCATTATCCTTTAAGATTTAATTTCTCTTATGCATAATATGTGACCTAGGTTGACCCAAGTCAACCTCTTCACACTTATCATATGGAGAAAAAGATTTAAATGAGGTGAGCACCTCATACCATTTAATTCTAGTATATCAAAGATTTAATATCACCAACAATTCCTATGGGACCTAAATAACCAGAGTCTCCACTTCACTTGGAATTGGTGGTGACAAGATTTAAATGAGGGAAACTCCCACATAAGATGTATTAATAGTTTTGGACAATATCTTTGACTAGAAAATAGCCATAAGGGTATTTAAATCAACTCAACCATGATCATTCAAAGTAAGCATGGCATATTTTTGTAGAAACAATTAGTATAAGTGAAATGTGAATTATTGGAGGTGGAATTTACTGAAAAGCATGTATGGTTGATTTTTAAGAATTATTATAAGGCAGAAAAGTCCCTGCCTTGTTTATTTTGTCATTTTAATTCTACAAAAGATCTAGGGTTCTATCCAGTGGCATTGGGTAGATAATTTCATAAGGTTTCCAGAAATATAAAGTTTGTAAATTTTGGCCAAGTAGATTTGTCACAATTGAATTTCAAAGTTTGCATCAGATTGGATATTTCATATACTCTGGAAATTTGAATTCAAACAGGTGGGCTTGCGCGGGAAAAAGGAGTTGGGCCGGCCCACTTCGCGTCCAGCGCGAGCAGGCCGTCTGACGGCGGGTCCCACGCGTCAGTGGGTTTTACCCCAGCGAAACGGTATGTGGAATGTGAGCCGCACGATTAGAAGAGGATCGCACGGCCCAGAGACGTCATCGTCTCCGGCGAGAGAGGAGCTTACGGGCGGCGGCGGTGGACGGTGGGCGAGGTCGTCGGAGCTCCGGGGGTCGTCGGAGGGGTGCGCCGCGTCGTTGTCGATGATGGGGAGGCGCCTGGAAGCAGCGGCGCGTCCTGGGGCGGCCTCCTTCTCCGGCGAGCTTCGGCTACGGGCGGCGGCAACGAGCTAGCAATTGCAGCGGTGGGTGGCTATCTGGTGAAATTGAGGCGGCGAGGAGAACTCTGGTGAGGTGGGGAAGAGATTGGCGTGCTTAGTTTGGGGCGCGGAGTGCTCCCTTTATAGCGGCTGGAGGTGGCCGCGGCGGAGCTAGCTGGTCGTCGACGGAGTCGTCGTTCCAGGGGCGCCAAGGGGCAAGGCGTGGGCGCGGAGTGTTGGCGACGTCCATGCGGTGCTGACGCGCTTGATTGTGGGGAAAACGAGGCACTACAGCGGCGGCGATCGTGATGGGAGCTTGCGGGTCATGGCGGAGGGGCGTGGATGCTCACGTCGTCTGCGGCGTTCCCGCGGGCCAGCGAGCGTGTCCAGGCGTGTCACGGTGAGGTGAGGCGTCGACTGGTGGTGAGCGTGAGGGCTGAGGTGATGCGATGACGCGGGGCTCGTCACGCTCTGGGCGTCCAGGGTGCTCGCCATGCGCGCTCTGGCGCGGCATGGGCGTTGCCTGGGCGTCACTGGGCGCGCTGTTTCCGGCGTGTGCGTGCGTCGTGTTGACAAGGTGATGGTACGGGCGTGTCCAGGAGAGTGAGGGGAGGCCTAGTGGACACGGTGGTGCAGGCCGGAGGTGACCAGGTGAGGCGATGGCATGAGGTGGCCATGCCATGCCACGGCATGGCATGTTTGTGTTGTTTTAACAAACTCTGGCCAGTGCAAGTGGTGAAGTTGATGTGGTGAGGTGAGAGGGAGACTCCAGGGTGCAGAGAGGGCAAGGTTGGACCAAGTCCAAATGGAAAATGAGGTATGGGCTCCAATTTTTACCCTGCCTGCAAAGTGTTCGACAGAATGCCCGCAAGAAAAATATTTTCGAATTTTGAAATTCTTTTTGGTGGGTTGAAATCATATATTAAGTGGAGCATTTTGGTGGTGGTGGTGGTCAAAATGGAATTGATATGCAAAATCACATTTTGCATATGATCTTAAATTTGTGAGAAAGTTCCAACTTTGCTTGCTTCCCATTTGAAATTGGTGAAGAATTTGAGGGGGTGGTTTTGGGCAAAGTTGTAGTGCTTGATGTTGTCTTGGATGAGGTGAAAAGGTTTGACAAAGTTTAGAAGTGAAAAGAAGAAAACCAGGGGCTCAAAGTGGCCATCAGGTTAAAAATGGCACAAGTGACCATATTGCATGTATGTTGGAAAATGAATTTGATTTTGGTTTGAGTTGAGTTGGCTTGATTCCAAAGATGATAATAAGTGTTTATTAACCATTTACAAGTAATGGTGCAAACCAAATTGGCCTAGATTAAGTATTTGCAAAAATGGCATAGGCCTTATGTGAGAGTGAAATGGGTTTTTGGAAATTCTTTTATATTTCAATTTTTATTGGCTAAGGGTGATCAAGTGATCCTTGCTAGGGTTTTAGAGTGAGAGAGAACACATAAGCAAGCATCATGGCAATTGCACACTCAAAATAATTAATAAGGTGAAGCTATATGCATAAACCTATATGATGAGAAAAAGTTTTTGTTAACCCTGATTTTTGGATTCTTGAATCTCTCTCTTGTTCATTTGATTGAAATTTGGGATGTTACAAACCCTTCCCCCTTACAAAAGATCTCGTCCCGAGATCTAGAGAAAACTAGGTACTAAAGAGATCTGGGTATTCTTTCTTCATGTCCTCCTCACGTTCCCAAGTTGCTTCTTCTTCGGTGTGGTTACTCCATTGTATCTTCAGGAACTTGATACTTCTGGTGCGGGTAGTCCTAAACGCTTCTTCAAGGATGCGAATAGGCACTTCACGGTAAGTCAGATCCTTGTTGATATCAATGGCTCTGTGGTCGATGTTCTTGAATACTTCGGTCTTTTCCGGCACTTCTAGGCACTTCCTAAGCAGTGAGATGTGAAACACATCGTGTACGGCGGACATCTCTTCCGGTAGTTCCAACTGATATGAGACTTCTCCTCGGCGATCTAGAATCTTGAATGGTCCGACATATCTGGGGGCGAGCTTTCCTTTGAGTTGGAATCTCTGCATTCCTTTGAGGGGTGAGACTTTGAGATACACAAAATCTCCGATCTCGAATGTCATCTCTCGGCGTCTCTTGTCGGCGTAGCTCTTCTGTCTTGATTGGGCGGTCTTGAGGTACTCGCGGATCTTGTGCACCTTCTCTTCGGCTTCGCGGAGAACATCGGGGCCGAAGACTTGACTATCTCCGACTTCCGACCATTCAGAGGGGTACGGCATTTCCTTCCGTACAGGGCTTCAAAGGGGGCCATCTGTAAGCTGGCTTGGTAGCTATTGTTGTATGAGAATTCTGCATATGGTAAGCAGTCTTCCCATTTGGATCCGTGCTCTAGCACACAGGCTCTCAACATATCTTCTAGGATCTGGTTGACCCTCTCGGTCTGTCCGTCAGTCTGTGGGTGGTAGGCTGTGCTGAAATTCAGACGGGTTCCTAGTCCTTCATGCACTTTCTGCCAGAATCTTGAGGTGAATTGTGATCCTCTATCTGACACAATTGATTTCGGGGTTCCGTGCAGGCTGACTATTCTGGAGATGTATAACTCAGCTAGCTTTGGGCCTTGGTATGTGGTCTTGACAGGGATAAAATGTGCTACCTTGGTTAATCTATCGATGACTACCCAAATGGAGTCATTTCCTCTGCTAGATTTGGGCAATCCTGTGATAAAGTCCATACCGACAGAATCCCATTTCCATTCCGGAATCTGTAAAGGTTGCAACAGTCCTGCGGGTCGTTGATGTTCCGCCTTGACTCGCTGACAGATATCACACTTGGCGATGTAGCTTCCTATCTCTCGCTTCATTCCGTGCCACTAATTGTTCTTTCGGTCTTGTACATCTTGGTACCTCGGGTGGATTGAATAAAGGGTGTCATGGGCTTCTTTAATGACTTGTTTCAAGTCGAGTCCGATGGTAGCAGAGACGTTCTTTGTACCAAAGAACTCCGGCTTCGTCTATGGTGAATCCTAGTGCCTTTCCCGCAGCTATCCGACTCTTTATTCCGTCAATACGGCATTTCCTCTCGGGCTTCCTTTATCTGGCTCATCAAAGTGGGTTGGAGTTCAATGCTGGCGAGGAATCCTTCGCTCACTAGCTCTAGTCTGAATTGTTCAAACTCTTGGTACAGGCTTGGTTGCTCTATTGCGATCATGGAGTTCAACTGACACGGCAGTCTGCTCAAGGCATCCGCTACCACATTGGCCTTGCCGGGGTGGTAGTGAATTTCCATGTCGTAATCCTTGATTAACTCTATCCATCTCGCGCTGTTCCTTGTTCACTCTGTGAAAATGTACTTCAGGCTCTTGTGATCGGAATATATCTCGCATCGATTACCCATGAGGTAATGACGCCAAACCTTCAGGGCTAACACTACGGCTGCTAGCTCCAAGTCATGAGTTGGATAGTTCTGTTCATGTTTTCAGTTGCCTGGATAGGTAAGATATCACTTTGCCTTCTTGCATCAACACACATCCCAGTCCAGTCTTGGATGCATCACAATAGACATCAAATGGCTTGGTGACATCGGGCATGATCAGGATTGGGGCTGTGGTTAATCTGAGCTTGAGTAGTTGAAAGCTTTCTTCACATTTGTCATTCCAGTCAAATTTCCGGTCCTTCTTCAGCAGTTGGGTCATTGGTCTTGCGATGCTTGAAAATCCTTCAACGAATCGGCGGTAATATCCCGCCAATCCTAGAAATGCTCGGACTTCAGTCTGGGTGGTTGGGGCCTTCCATTCCTCAACAGTTTTGATTTTTGCGGGATCTACAGCAATTCCTCCTGCAGACAAAATGTGTCCCAGGAATCCGACTTCTCTTAACCAAAACTCACATTTGCTAAACTTGGCGTACAACTGATGTTGCCTAAGGGTTTCTAGAACCACTTCCAAATGTTGCTCATGTTCTTCTTCTGTTTTGAGTAGATAAGGATGTCGTCGATGAAGACAACGACAAACTTATCCAGAATTCCATAAAGATCTTATTCATGAGATTCATGAAGTAAGCGGGGGCATTGGTCAGTCCAAAGGACATGACATTGTACTCATACAGTCCATATCTGGTGGTAAAGGCAGTCTTTGGAATATCTGTTGCTCGGATCTTCAGTTGATGGTAACCCGTCCTCGATCAATCTTTGAGAAAACTTGGGCACCGGTTAGCTGGTCAAACAGATCTTCTATCTTTGGCAGGGGATATTTGTTCTTGATGGTAACATCGTTAAGCTTACGATAATCCGTAACCAAACGAGTGGCACCGTCCTTTTTATCCACAAACAAAACCAGATCTCCAAGGCGACGCACTTGGTCGAATCAGACCTTTGTACAACATATCATCCAAGTTGCTTCTTTAGTTCCATTAATCTGCGGGGTTCATGCTATAGGCTCTCCGGCTATAGGTCCTGCTCCAGGGATTAACTCGATGATAAATCGATATCCCGTCCGGGGCATACTGGTAGATCCGAAACACATCGGTATCGACAACGACCCGATTTGATCCAGTTGGCTTGGCTACACTTTGGTGGCATGTGAATGTTCTGGGTAGTTTTTCAGATAAGTGTTCTATTATTATTCCGGTGCTACTTGTCATGGTGATGGCCTTCTTGGCGCAGTCTATCAATCCATGATGTTTCGCCATCCAGTCCATACCCAGGACTACTTCCAATCCTTGGTTCCCAGTAAATCAAGTTTGCATAAAAGTCTATTTCATGGATTCTGATGGGTACATCTTTGCAAAATTTTCTAGCTTTTGTTGTTGATCCAGGTATTTGAACTACCATGACATGTTTCAAGCTGATTGGTTGAATCTTACTAGTGCACACAAAATCTTCTGTAACGAACGAATGCGATGCTCCGTAATCAAACAACACTCTTGTGGCATTGAGTTAACAGAGAACATACCCAGCACCACGTCGGGTGCTTCCTGGGCTTCCTCAGCATTCATGTGGTAGAGGCGACCTCCGCGGTTGTGCGGGTTGTTGGGGGCGAACTTCTTGCCGGTGGAGACACGGCGTTGCTGCTGAGCTGGTGGTGCGGGGTTGCCTGCGAGCTTGGCGAGTCTCTTGGGACACTCATTGGAGTAATGCCCCACTACACCACACTCATAGCAAGTGATGGTGGTCTTGTCCTGCTTGTTCGCGACGGGGATTGCATTGCTCCCGGTCCTTGGTGCGGTGTTGGTGTTGGTGTTGCTGTTGTTGTGGTTGGGGGCTCTTGGCGGAGCGCGGTTGAAGTTGTTGTTGGTGTTGTTGTTGTAGTGGCCTCCTGGCCTGGGGTTTCCTCCACTCCGGTTCTGATAAACCGGACGTGACATCTGTGCATTGGGCTTGTTGGTCCTGAAACCTCCGCCTGAGTTGGGGCGATACCTTGGGGCATTGCTAGGCCCACTCTGATTCATCATGCGGCGCTTGCGGTTCTCGCTGGCTTGGTGCAGTTTGCCCTCCATCTGGATGGCGGAGTCAACAAGGGCTTCGAGGTCGACAAAGGGAATGTTGATCAACACAGTCTGCATCTCATCATGCAGTCCATTCAGGAACCTTTCCTTCCTCTTCTCAGTAGTGTCGGTCTCATCCGGGGCGTACCTTGACAGGGTGAGAAACTTGTCGCGGTATTCCACCACGGACATCCGGCCTTGCTTCAGTTCACGGAACTCATCTCTCATCTTCTTTATCAGACCCGGGGGCACATGGTACTTGCTGAACTTGAGCTTGAAATCAGTCCAAGTGATAAACTGTCCCGCGTTCATGGCACGGGTGCTTGTCCACCAAGCTCTTGCTGGTCCTGCTAAGTAGTGCGTGGCAAACAGCACTTTCTCATTCTCTTCCACTCCAGCTACTTCTAGATTGTTCTCCATAGTTTGGAGCCAATCATCTGCATCAAGTGGTTCCTCAGTCTTGCTGAAAACTGGCGGGTTGGTATTCTGGAAGTTCTTGAGCTTGGATCCTGGATGATCATGGTGGCCTTGGTTGTTGTTGACAAGCTGTTGGAGTGCTGCAATGTTGGCTTGCCTTTCAGCTCTTTCTGCTTCTCTATCTTCCAGCATAACTTGCAACATCTGCATCAAGGGGTCTTGGTTCGTGTTGCGAGTGGGAGGGGCCATCTGAGTATTGAGATAGATCATGAGATAAGAGGGAAATTTTCTATGGCTTGTTTGGTGTTTGAGTTTAAAGGCTTAAAACTTGAAGTCTTTTCATGATGACACAACATGCATTCATTCATAGCAAACAACACACATTACAAGCTAACACACTAAGGATTTTAAGAACCCTTCTTCTTCAAGCTACGATACATGGGACGGGATACAACTCACACCTACGATAGTGCACAAGTGAACTACTCCTCATCAACATCGATCGGGGTGTGGTCATCATCTTCGTCGTCCAGGAAGTCGTAGTCTTCCCCCTCGGTGTTCTCATCCTCCTCGAAGTCGTTGTCATCACTCAGGTAGTTGCTTCCTCCCTGAATGTCTTCTCCATCTTCCTCCATCTTCTTCATCTGTTCCTCCTGGGCCTTGACAGTGGCCTCAAGTGCTGCGATCTTCGCGCGGAGGCGGTTGATAGTGGCATCCTTCTTCGCGCGCTGCTGGCGGAGAGTCCTGCGGTCCTTGGCGAGCATCTTGATGCAGTCACCTTGCTCGATGATGCGGACGTGAGTCTGGTTGGCGTACTCACGGGAGTGGTCGAGATCCTGCTGAGTGTGATACAGCATGAAATCGAGATGCTCCACATGGTGCCTCAGCTGCGGGTGCGATGACATGTCCATGGGTTCTCCAGCAGAGTTACGCCTCGCAAGGTGCGAAAAGCGAGGGTGCTTGAGTGCCTCCCCGCTCATCCCGCACAGGCGTGCGAGTCCCTCCTGAAGTCCGCGGGCAAGTCCGTCCAGCCAGTTGCTTTCCATGAAGGAGAAGAGGATCCTCTCAGAAGTGGGAGGCTCCATCTTGCCCCTCAAGTCAGCGGTGATGATCCACTGCAGCTCGCCTCCTGGCTGGTTCGCGATCTGCGATCCGTGGAACTCTGGGTGCGGGCGACCCAGGTGGTCGGACAAAGCGTTGAGGTCGTTCTCGAAGATCAAGCTTCCTCCATTCCCAAGCTGGTAAAACTTGGTGTTCACGGGCTCCATCTGAAAGTGAAGTGAAGGATTAAGTTAGAGAAGTGAACAAGTGTGGCAAAATTTTAGTTATATTTCTAAGGAAGAGCATGACTTCTTGTTTTCCAAAGAACTCAAAGAGAAGACAAAGACTTAAATTTTTAGAAATACTTCATTCCTTTTTGAAACTAAATTTTTCAGAACGTCCATTTCTAACTAGGGTCTCCTAAGGTCAAACAATGGCTCTGATACCAACTTGTCAACACCCGGATTTTTAAGTCCGGATGCCTATTATGTCATACATCGCAATCCCAGGAAATTGTTGTTGCGAGGCATAATAGTTAAGTATCACAGTCATCATTCATTACAAACCATAAAGTCTTACAACTTGGAATCACATGATCCATATTACACAAATAGTTGATCTAATGATCAACGAACAAACACAAGTTCATAGCGGAAGCGTAAGATACAAGGACTCTCTAGTCCACAAGCAACGCTTGACGTTAGAAGCTCCTAGTTGTAGTAGGCGTCCTGCTGATCGTCCTCCTCGTACTGCTGCTCGGCTTCGTATTCTGGCCATTTGAATAGCCAGGGACAAAGCCGTGAGTACTTTAAGTACTCGCAATCTAATACTAATGCAAGTACTAACATTGATGTAAAGGTGTTCTAAGCTCTAAGTTTATTTGCATAAAGCTAATTTTATTTCATAAACACTTTTGTAAACAACTCCTCATGTGCTAACTAACTCAAGTGGGAACATTAGTGTCATTCCCACAACTCAGTTGTGATTCAAGAACCAAGTCACCGTTCAAGTTCAAAAAGATATAAATTCTGATGACGGAAATAGAATGGCCTTTCCAACTGTCCATATCCGCGGACGCGGCTATTCGAATAGTTACACTCTGCAGAGGTTGCACACTTGTGCCACAACATTTGATTACATCCGTCAGGGATAAAACCTGAATAATCGTAACTCAGTACGCGGATCATCAACCGTTAACCTTTCACTTACACACCCTAGTATAGGCACCTCTCCCCATGAGCTTGGCCTCCGGTGAAAACCAACTGTTAACCCGGAACTGCACAGGCTTGGCCGTACACCTTCAGTTCACATCATTTCTCAACAACGGAGGCAGCCTCAAGCATAACCCCTATGATGTGTGTTCGAGGGAACCCATACTAAGACACATAAATTTCCAGCTAAGCCCTACCCATAATCAGGTATTGTGGGGGTACTCAAAAATTGGAATGGTATCGCATCCAACTCAATCATCAGTTTTTAACCAAAGTTACCAAGTCAACTTCAGTGTCATATTCACCTTCAAAATCTTTCAATGGAAATGACTAATCATTCCAAGGTTTTCACCATCATCATTTCACCAACACATGTTCCCATCTAGAGTAGTCATTTTTAATTTAGCACTAGCCACTATGTATGAGGGGTGCTAAGTATTTGCTTTGCTTCTAGGCTAAGTTTGATACTCTTGTACTAACTCCATACTAATCTCGTAAATCATAAACCAAAGGTACTTTGATAAAACAAAAGTAAATAAAACTTGTAAAGTAAAACTGGGAAATAGGATCATAAGCATAAAGTAAATGGGGTAATGCCTTGCTCATGGTGAGCTTTGCACTTTGCAAGAGTATTATCTTGCCTTGGTTGGGTGGTCAAAGTGGTCTTCTTCTTCCTGGAAGTAGACCTCCTCCTCCTCCTGGTACTCTTCGGTACTAGCGTCTAAAATACGAATACGGAGTACACAATCATCACACCAAACTAATTTACTAAACTATGCACAACCATGGTTCACATACTTAAACTAGCATCACATATTACTATTTAAGTTGTTGGATGTGTTTTTCTTAATATTTAAGAAAAATAATTTCCTCTCATGCTAGTCTTAATGTTACTTTGAATTATTTAGAGAAATAATTTCCTCTCATTATCCTTTAAGATTTAATTTCTCTTATGCATAATATGTGACCTAGGTTGACCCAAGTCAACCTCTTCACACTTATCATATGGAGAAAAAGATTTAAATGAGGTGAGCACCTCATACCATTTAATTCTAGTATATCAAAGATTTAATATCACCAACAATTCCTATGGGACCTAAATAACCAGAGTCTCCACTTCACTTGGAATTGGTGGTGACAAGATTTAAATGAGGGAAACTCCCACATAAGATGTATTAATAGTTTTGGACAATATCTTTGACTAGAAAATAGCCATAAGGGTATTTAAATCAACTCAACCATGATCATTCAAAGTAAGCATGGCATATTTTTGTAGAAACAATTAGTATAAGTGAAATGTGAATTATGGGAGGTGGAATTTACTGAAAAGCATGTATGGTTGATTTTTAAGAATTATTATAAGGCAGAAAAGTCCCTGCCTTGTTTATTTTGTCATTTTAATTCTACAAAAGATCTAGGGGTCTATCCAGTGGCATTGGGTAGATAATTTCATAAGGTTTCCAGAAATATAAAGTTTGTAAATTTTGGCCAAGTAGATTTGTCACAATTGAATTTCAAAGTTTGCATCAGATTGGATATTTCATATACTCTGGAAATTTGAATTCAAACAGGTGGGCTTGCGCGGGAAAAAGGAGTTGGGCCGGCCCACTTCGCGTCCAGCGCGAGCAGGCCGTCTGACGGCGGGTCCCACGCGTCAGTGGGTTTTACCCCAGCGAAACGGTATGTGGAATGTGAGCCGCACGATTAGAAGAGGATCGCACGGCCCAGAGACGTCATCGTCTCCGGCGAGAGAGGAGCTTACGGGCGGCGACGGTGGACGGTGGGCGAGGTCGTCGGAGCTCCGGGGGTCGTCGGAGGGGTGCGCCGCGTCGTTGTCGATGATGGGGAGGCGCCTGGAAGCAGCGGCGCGTCCTGGGGCGGCCTCCTTCTCCGGCGAGCTTCGGCTACGGGCGGCGGCAACGAGCTAGCAATTGCAGCGGTGGGGTGGCTATCTGGTGAAATTGAGGCGGCGAGGAGAACTCTGGTGAGGTGGGGAAGAGATTGGCGTGCTTAGTTTGGGGCGCGGAGTGCTCCCTTTATAGCGGCTGGAGGTGGCCGCGGCGGAGCTAGCTGGTCGTCGACGGAGTCGTCGTTCCAGGGGCGCCAAGGGGCAAGGCGTGGGCGCGGAGTGTTGGCGACGTCCATGCGGTGCTGACGCGCTTGATTGTGGGGAAAACGAGGCACTACAGCGGCGGCGATCGTGATGGGAGCTTGCGGGTCATGGCGGAGGGGCGTGGATGCTCACGTCGTCTGCGGCGTTCCCGCGGGCCAGCGAGCGTGTCCAGGCGTGTCACGGTGAGGTGAGGCGTCGACTGGTGGTGAGCGTGAGGGCTGAGGTGATGCGATGACGCGGGGCTCGTCACGCTCTGGGCGTCCAGGGTGCTCGCCATGCGCGCTCTGGCGCGGCATGGGCGTTGCCTGGGCGTCACTGGGCGCGCTGTTTCCGGCGTGTGCGTGCGTCGTGTTGACAAGGTGATGGTACGGGCGTGTCCAGGAGAGTGAGGGGAGGCCTAGTGGACACGGTGGTGCAGGCCGGAGGTGACCAGGTGAGGCGATGGCATGAGGTGGCCATGCCATGCCACGGCATGGCATGTTTGTGTTGTTTTAACAAAACTCTGGTCAGTGCAAGTGGTGAAGTTGATGTGGTGAGGTGAGAGGGAGACTCCAGGGTGCAGAGAGGGCAAGGTTGGACCAAGTCCAAATGGAAAATGAGGTATGGGCTCCAATTTTTACCCTGCCTGCAAAGTGTTCGACAGAATGCCCGCAAGAAAAATATTTTCGAATTTTGAAATTCTTTTTGGTGGGTTGAAATCATATATTAAGTGGAGCATTTTGGTGGTGGTGGTGGTCAAAATGGAATTGATATGCAAAATCACATTTTGCATATGATCTTAAATTTGTGAGAAAGTTCCAACTTTGCTTGCTTCCCATTTGAAATTGGTGAAGAATTTGAGGGGGTGGTTTTGGGCAAAGTTGTAGTGCTTGATGTTGTCTTGGATGAGGTGAAAAGGTTTGACAAAGTTTAGAAGTGAAAAGAAGAAAACCAGGGGCTCAAAGTGGCCATCAGGTTAAAAATGGCACAAGTGACCATATTGCATGTATGTTGGAAAATGAATTTGATTTTGGTTTGAGTTGAGTTGGCTTGATTCCAAAGATGATAATAAGTGTTTATTAACCATTTACAAGTAATGGTGCAAACCAAATTGGCCTAGATTAAGTATTTGCAAAAATGGCATAGGCCTTATGTGAGAGTGAAATGGGTTTTTGGAAATTCTTTTATATTTCAATTTTTATTGGCTAAGGGTGATCAAGTGATCCTTGCTAGGGTTTTAGAGTGAGAGAGAACACATAAGCAAGCATCATGGCAATTGCACACTCAAAATAATTAATAAGGTGAAGCTATATGCATAAACCTATATGATGAGAAAAAGTTTTTGTTAACCCTGATTTTTGGATTCTTGAATCTCTCTCTTGTTCATTTGATTGAAATTTGGGATGTTACACCGCCCTTACATCTATCTCAGGTGTAGGGGCGGCACCCCGCTTGATCATAGTTTAGTAGATCCGATCCGTTACGGTTGCTCCTTGTTCTTCAAGGATTAGTATAACATCCGCAATAGTTAGGCCTTACAAAGGGTTGGAGGATCCAGCGGCGTGTAGGGTGGAGTTTGCTAGCCCTAGACAGGATGTTCCGGGGATCAACCTCGTGTTGGTTTTTAGGCCCTGTCTAGGATCGGCTTACGGTCACCGTGCGCGAGCGCGAGTAGGATGATCCGATTATGCGGTGAAAACCCTAAATCGTCGTAGATCGCTTTAACTTCATCTTGATCAAGCAGGACCACCATATATTCGGACACCTTGTACGAATCATGGGTGGATCGGCTCCTTGAGCCGATTCACAGGATAACCTGAGAGCCGATCGAGGCTCGTATTTAATGTTTACGTGTATGCCCTGCAGGAAACTAAGCGAGGCATCATCCAACACCTTCCTGACCAGGTATAGGTCAGGTGGCACGCCCTGCGAGCATCGGACGTGTGACCGAAGGCTTTGCGGGCCGTCGCTCGAGGGAGGCCAGCCGCAGCCCTAGTTGTTCCCGGCTCTACGGTGTTGCCAGTCGATGCCCGCCGGTGGGTTTCTGACGTCAACACATTCTGGCACGCCCGGTGGGACCACCTTCAAGATCAAGGCTCGTATTTAATGAACACGAGAGACTTCTTGTATCTTAATTGCAGGGTTGCTTGAGAGGGATATCTTTGACCTCTACCTCCCTGAGTTTGATAAACCTTGGGTGATTCACTTAAGGGAAACTTGCTGCTGTTCTACAAACCTCTGCTCTTGGAGGCCCAACACTGTCTACAGGAATAGAAGCGTGCGTAGACATCACCGCCATGGCCAGCAGAGGTGGTGGTGGGAATAATCACGGGCGAGCGCCGCCGTCGGGAGGGTGCGGTGGAGGCCGTTGGGAGGGAGGTCCCAATGGTGGTCGCACGCAATATGAATAGGGGGGGCCGAGCGGCACAGCGGATTCGGAGGGAGATGGCGACAGGCAGGCCAACAACACCGTCTATGGCGATGGTGTGTTTCGGGCTGGCGATATCCGCCCAAACAGCTATGGAGGTGGCCACCGGAACCCAAATTTCCGTCCAAATAATGGCGCCGGCGATGGCCGTCGTAATTTTGGAGGAAACTTTGGGGGTTACAACAACCGGAGGTTCACTAATTCTGGCTATGGAGGAAGGTATGATTCAAATCGCAATGCATATAATCATGGAGGTTTATCGGCTAGAGAGCAGCAGTTGGTTAAAGAGATAGCTGAGGCATTGGCGCGACAATTTGTTGATCGCCCTAGCCAGAGAGAGCATGTGAGTTCATCTATAGTTTCTGCTCAACCAACAGTACATAGTAGCAAGGATTTGGTGCGGCCTAATTATAATACTATGGCTAGACAGACTTATGTGCCTAAGGTTACTTCAAATGCAGCTCATATTCCAAACCTTGGTCAAGTGCAGCAGGATCAAGAGATGGAGCAGTGATCATTGGATGCATCCATTGTGGAAGCAGACATTGATGAACATGGCATAGGAATGGCCTCGGATGGGGGGTCGGACGCTGGTGGTTCTGTACAAGCAACCAAGAAGAAGGGCGGTCCAACATGTTATCACTGTAAGAAGACGGGCCATTGTTTGAATGATTGCTCTGTCATATTGTGTGACTGTTGTCAGAGATCAGGACATGCTACTGTTGACTGCCCACTTCTGAAAGCACCGAGGCCGAGGATCTCCATGTATGGTCTAGGGCATCCAGATCTATCATTTTGGGATTGCCGCTATCAGACTCCGTGAGACCTTGTGTGGAAAACACAAGGCTTGGACGTGTGAAGATTAATGGAGGGTCTCTCTCGATTGATGAAATTGTCACACAATTGAGATGGATAGTGGACACAGATGATCAGTATCAGTGGGATGTGCAGATGGTGGAGGAAAACATGTTCAGAGTCAATTTTACGAGCAAACATGACTTAGTAAGAGTGCAGCGGTTTGGCCGGTTCTAGGTTCCAGGTACACTTATACATATGCATTTTGATTTTTGGAAGATAGACATACAGCCAGCATGGACTCCTGAGGATGTTTGGGTACGGGTATTTGATTTACCCCCTCTGGCCCTTGATGATTTTCTAGCCATGTGGGCTATTGGTGATGTTTTTGGTAAAACAAAAGACTTGGATATTGTTTTCACTAGAGCCAATAAAGTTCTACGCATTCTGGTTACATGTCTTGATCCTACTTTGATACCTAATACTTGGGACTTACAAATAAAGAATGATTTTTTTCGTCTTCGGTTTGAGGTAGAGGGATTGCAATGTCCACCTCCGACTGATGTTGTCATGTCAGATACTTCCAAGGAGGATGATGAAGGTAATGGTGGCAATGGCCAGAGTGGAAATGCATCAAACAGAGAAATAAAAAGGTCTAAGAGTATTTCTAATGCTGAAAACAGTGAGGGTGACAAGAGTAATACGTCTACCCAGAATAATGGGAATGTGCTTGCAAAGTCCCCTTCCAATTCAGCACAAAATTTGGGGAAGAAAAATAAAGTTATACCGACTTCTATGAGCATGGAAACTAAACACACTGAGAATACAGTGAGGTATTCTAGTTCTAGTTTTGCATCTCCTTTTTTTAGTCCAACAATTCTTGAACCTGTATTTGATTCAGTTATTTCCCCATTGTCCAGTGCTCAACTTGGAGGCGTGAGAGGTTGTACTCCACCTGCTAGGCATTTTGTGAACAGCCAGGCAGTTTTGGAGGAGCAGCTACAGGGGACGGGACGTCGATCATCGCTGATTGCACAACGACCGAGGCATGCAGAGCATGCAACGTCGATCACGCCGGCTGCGGCGGCAACCATGGCAGGCCGGAATGTGGACGCGGGCGCGAAATCTGGGCGGCCTGCCGCGCCAGCTATGGCGGGAGCTGTTGGGCCTGCCGCGCCGTCTGCTTTGGCGGGCGCTGTTGGTCCGATGACGCCGATGGGCTCTACTCGGCCGGGGCATGGCAGTGTACAGGGTGGAGCTACCTAACCCAATATGCATGGGAAGGGGGTTTCCCGAGGTACGTCGATCGCTGAAAGTGATTTTAATCCATCTTCTATGCAGCGAGTTTTTTTCCGGATATCCCAACAATTGATAATGCCAATTCACTATCTTATGCGGATGTGGTCACAGAGGGAGTTAAAATTTACTTACGAGAAGAGATTATAGCGTCCGGAGGAATTCTAGAGCCAAGGGTGTCGGAGGTGCGTTCAAGCGTGAGGATTGGGGCTCAGGCTACAGCGGATCACACGCAAATGGAGCGGGCTATGTATGCTGCTCAGCGTCGGTCTGATCCAAGTGCAACAGGTTTGTCAACAACTAAAAATGCATCTTTATTATCATTTTCTCCCAAACAGATAATTAGTAATGCTAGTTCTTTGGGTGTTTCTTTGGGTAACTCGAAGAATGAGGCAATCAAGTCGGCCAAAATAATTCTTGATAATGAATTCAGTAGGTCACTTACCATGTTACATACAAATACGGAAAATATATACTTCTTCAATTGAAAATATGCAGCATTGTTTAATTGTTAACAAGGCCTCAAATTTGTGTGAGGACTTAGTTGATGAAGAGGATATGATCGATGAAACTATACTAGATGTACATATACCGAATAATGCTCATAAACGACAGAGAAAAAAGAAGTCTTATGATAAGACTAATTTACGGAGGAGTAATAGAGTAAGGTTTAAAAAAATGTATTCTTAAAATGACAGGATTAAGGGGTATGTCATGGAATAGTGAGGGTTTTAAGGATCCTGGGAAGCACCTGTTTGTGAAGGAGGCTATCCGGGAACATCGCCTAGATTTCATTGCTTTGTTAGAGACGGGCCGTTCAAATTTTTCAAGATCTTTTTTGAGTAGCCTCGCCGGTACAGCTGACTTTGGTTGGTTTTGTCTTCCAACTTGTGGGAGGTCGGGGGGAATTTCAATTGGCATTAATACTACAACTCTAATGGTTAAGAACGTGGATAATGGTGATTTCTGTGTGAAATTATATCTCCGTTCTAAACAGGATGGTTTTGAATGGATTCTGGTCTCTGTATATGGAGCAGCCCAAGACTCAAGAAAACCGGAATTTTTATCGGAATTGGTGAGATTGTGTGATAATGAGACCCAACCAATTTTGCTAGCCGGAGATTTTAATAGTCTTCGCAGACGAGAGGAGAAGAGCAATGATAATTTTAACCCTTGATGGCCCTTTATGTTTAATGCCATTATTGAAAATTTGAACCTTAGAGAAATTGTGCTCTCGGGTAGGCAATTCACATGGGCTAGTAGAAGGGCTAATCCTACTTTCGAAAAGCTTGATCGGGTTCTCACGAGTGTGGAGTGGGAACAAAAATTTCCACTGGTTTCGGTTAGGGCTCTCACACGGGCCGGATCAGACCATACCCCCTTTTAATTGATTCGGGCGATCATGCTCATATTGGGAACAATGCGCGGTTCTCTTTTGAGCTTTCATGGTTCGAACAAGAGGGCTTTTATGATCTGGTTACAAGGGAATGGGCAGCGGTCTCCGCTGGAAAAAACACCGATAATAACTTGGCAGAACAAAATAAGGCATTTACGGAGATTTTTACGTGGTTGGGCAAAGAACTTAAGTGGGAAATATAAAAAGGAGAAGGAAAGATTGCTCAATATTATCGACTTCCTGGATATTCAGGCTGAGTCATGTCCTCTAAATGATGAGGAAAGGGCTGAATTAAGGAAGGCAAATGAACAATTAAATAAGCTTAGAAGAGATGAAGAGACCAAATGGGCACAACGGGCTAAAATCAAACACATACAGGAGGGTGGCAATAATACGAAATATTTTCACCTAATTGCTAATGGAAAACATAGAAAGAAGAAAATTTTCCAACCTGAACAAGAAGAAGGGACGATTATTGGTGACGAGAATTTAAAAGTTCATATCACTGAATACTATATGAAGCTCTTTGGAGCACCTGAAGATAATTCTTTCACTATGATGGAGGATCGCACCAATGATATCCCACAGTTGTCTGTTCAGGAAAATGAACTTCTATCAAATTTTTTTACAGAGGATGAAGTGTTCAATGCAATCAATCAGATGGAACATAATAAATCACCAGGACCTGATGGCTTTCCAGCGGAGTTCTATCAAAGATTTTGGAGTGTAATTAAAGGGGATTTGATGGCCATGTTTGGGCACTTCCAAAATGGTGGCTTTCCCTTATTTAAATTAAACTTTGGGATTATTACTTTGCTCCCCAAAAAAGAAAATGCAGTCCAAATTCAACAATATAGACCTATTTGTCTGTTAAATGTCAGCTTCAAAATATTTACTAAAGTAGCTACTAACTGTAGGGTTCGAAGCATAGAAAACAAAAAAATTCTATCGCAAAGACGAATAAATCCAAGATCCAATCTACGGAAAAGCCAAGATCTAATATATGAGATCGGAGCAACGAGATAGATGAGAACTAACCCTCGTAGATCCAAAGCCTTAATGAGATCAGATCTCGTGGTTGATGTAGTCAATCGTTCCGGTGCTGCAATCCGGCAGCACTTCCGTACTCGGTCGTGCGTACGGTGTCGATGAAGTCCGTCCTCTCCCCATTCCAGCGGGCAGCGGAGGTGTGGTAGATCTCCTCGGAATCCCAGCAGCACGACGGCGTGGTGGTGGTGGTGGAGGAGAATTACTGCAGGGCTTCGCCTAAGCCGGAGCAGGAAGAAGCAGGAGGGAGGAGAGGTGGCAGCTAGGGTCGAGGGAAGGGGTGAGGGGTCGGCTGCCCCTCTCCTCTATTTATAGAGGGAGGGTGCGGCCAGGGTTGCCCCCCTTGGCCCACCTCCTCCTAGGGCCGGCGCATGGGAAGGGGGAAGAAATCTTCCCCCCAAGTCTTCCCCCCTAACTTTTAGGGATTTGATCTTATCCCCTTGGGATTTGATCTTATCTCTTGGGGCTGGCCGGCTGGGCCCTTGGGTCACCAGCTGGTCCATGAGGCAGCATTCCCTCAGCCCATGTGGCCCCTCCCAGGGTGGTGGGCCCACAGGTGGCCCTCTAGAACCTTCTAGAAACTCCGGTCAAAACACCGGAACTTTTCCCGAACCCCGGAAGATGACTTCCATTATATGAATCTTATTCTCTGGACCATTCCGGACCTCCTCGTGATGTCCTGGATCCCATCCGAGATTCCGAACAATATTCGGTCTCCAACTCATATTCTGAATCTACTTATACGACATCGAACCTTAAGCGCGTCACCCTACGGTTCGTGAACTATGCGGACATGATCGAGACTCTCCGATCAATAACCAATAGCGGGACCTGGAGATCCATAATGGCTCCCACACATTCAGCGATAACTTAGTGATCGATTGAACCATTAACATACGATACCGATTTTGTCGCGCGATACTTTACTTGTCCGAGGTTTGATCATCGGTATCTCCATACCTAGTTCAACCCGTTACGACAAGTACTCTTTACTCGTACGTGGTATGTCATCTCTTGTGACCTTGTCACATGCTTGCAAGCTAATTAGACGACATTCCACCGAGAGGGCCCAGAGCATATCTATCCATCATCAGGATGGACAAATCCCACTCTTGATCCATATGCCTCAACTCATACTTTCCGAATACTCAATCCCATCTTTATAACCACCCATTTACGCAGTGGTGTTTGATGTAATCAAAGTACCCATCCAGTGTAAGTGATTTACATGATTTCATGGTCGAAGGACTAGGTAACTATGTATCAAAAGCTTATAGCAAGATGAACTTAATGACTTGATCTTATGCTACGCTTATTATGGGTGTGTGTCCATTATATCATTCACCCAATGACATAACCTTGTTATTAACAACATCCAATGTTCATGATCAGGAAACCATGATCATCTATTAATCAACAAGCTAGTTTAACAAGAGGCTTACTAGGGACTCTGGTTGTTTACACAACACACATGTATTAATGTTTCCGGTTAATACAATTATAGCATGGGGTGTAAACATTTATCATGAACACTAAGATATAACAATAACTACTTTATTATTGCCTCTCGGACATATCTCCAACAGTCTCCCACTTGCACTAGAGTCAATAATCTAGTTTACATTTGTAAAGATATAACACCATGGCCTTCTGGTGCTTATCATGTTTTGCTCACGGGAGAGGTTTCAGTCAACGAATCTGACACGCTCAGAAACGTATGTATTTTGCAATTCATTTGCGTCTCCACGCATCACTCATTTTCCAAATGAGTCGGCATTAATCGTATATGCTTAGTCTTCTGGTGGAACCTTAATTCCGCGGTCTGAAATATGTCACTTATATTTTCACACACACTATAGCTTCAAAGTTCTGACACTACCGGAACTACACCAAGTTCTCAAAGAACTCCTTGACTCAAACACCCTCGGTCATTATCAAAACAATGACATAATCTGCCTTCGTTTGTAGAATCCGTCACAATATTTAGACCTCATCTAAATCTAGCATTGTGCTACCTTTTAATGAACACTTAGCCTAATTGAGATTTGAAATTCATTTTTATATGTGACCAAACTAATATCGGTGCAACACCTTACAGCGATTTGTTTGTCATTACCCCATACAAAACTATATATATCCTTGGTTCTTCTAAAGCACTCAGGGATATTCTTACTGTTGTCCAATGATCATTACATGAATCATTCTGGTATATGCTCCTAACTCTTTAGAGCACAGGACATCTGATTGTGTACATACTATTCGTGATCTAAAATCACTCATTTGTTTTTACTCATTGAGTGTCAAATACACTCAAGTCTTGTTAAACCTTCACATGGAATTCATAATGTTTTCGTATTGAACTATTTCAATATTCATTCTATGTACTTTGACTTAAACTTACTATGCAATTCAATCTATCTTCATAGATCTTAACGCTAAATATGTTTTAGTCCATATCCTTTCATTGAAATTAATTCTCAATGAAACCTTTTAATCACATCAAGTGCATAATTACATCATTTATAATCAATGATATGTCATCCACATATAATATTATAACTATGTCTTAGCGCTCCCACTTAATTTCTTGCAAATGCAAGTATCTTCATCGTTTCTGATGAAATCAAAACTCTTTGATTATTTCATTCGGTGAAGATTCCAACTCCGTGATACTCACTTCATCCAATTGAAGTTTGCATACCTATCTAGTATTCCACGGACCAGCAAAACTCTTGATTGTATCTGGTATACATCCTTAATACACACTTCTGGTAAGGAATGTATTTCTGCCATCCTACTAACATATCTCTATATAGCGATTACTAGAGTAATCCACATAGACTATAAGCATAGCTACGGAAGATCTAATCTTATCGTAGTCAACTCTTTGAACTTTATCGTAAACAACTTTTTGACAAGTCGAGCTTCTTCAAGGATATTGCATCCAAGTCCATCAATTTTATAGATCCATTTACTTTCAAAAAGTATTCATCTATCTTGGATTTCATGGCACTTAGCCATTTTGACGGAGTCAGGGCCCATCATAGCTTCTTTGTATGTAGTTGATTTATTATTGTTCAAAATCAATCCTTTGTCCACAAATCATTAATTTGATCACAAAGTAAACTATACCTACAAGGTTCAATAGGTACTTCGATCTCCATGACTATAACACTTTGTAGACTGATGACCCACAAGTATAGGGGATCGCAACAGTCTTCGAGGGAAGTAAAACTCAATTTATTGATTCGACACAAGGGGAGACAAAGAATACTTGAAAGCCTTAACAATGAGTTGTCAATTCAGCACCTGGAAACAGACTTGCTCGCAAGAATTTATCAGTAGTAACAATTTTATAGCAGTAGTGGTGAAATATCACAGCAGTAACAAAGACAGCAGTAGTGATTATAGTAAACAGTAGGATTAAAATACTGTAGGCACAGGGATGGATGAACGGGCGTTGCATGGATGAGAGAAACTCATGTAACAATCAAAGTAGGGCATTTGCAGATAGTGATAAAACAGTATCTAAGTACTAAACAATCCATAGGCATGTGTTCCATATTTAGTCGTACGTGCTCGCAATGAGAAACTTGCACAACATCTTTGTCCTACCAGGTGGCAGCCGGGCCTCTAGGGAATCTACTGGAAATTAAGGTACTCCTTTTAATAGAGCACCGGAGCAAAGCATTAACACTCGTGAACACATGTGATCCTCACATCACCGCCTCCGGTTGTCCCAATTTCTGTCACTTTGGGGCCTCGGGTTCTGGACAGGACATGTATACAACTTGCAGGTAAGATCATAAAACAATGAATATCATCATGAAACAATAACATGTTCAGATCTGAGATCATGGCACTCGGGCCCTAGTGACAAGCATTAAGCATAACAAGTTGCAACAATATCATCAAAGTACCAATTACGGACACTAGGCACTATGCCCTAACAATCTTATGCTATTACATGACCAATATCATCCAATCCCTACCATCCCCTTCAGCCTACAGCGGGGGAATTACTCACACATGGATGGGGAAACATGGCTGGTCGATGGAGAGGCGTCGGTGGTGATGATGGCGATGATCTCCTCCAATTCCCCGTCCCGGCGGAGTGCCAGAATGGAGTTTCTGGTCCCGAGACGGAGTTTCGTGATGGCGGCGGTGTTCTGGATGGCTTCTGGCGATTTCGACTTCCCGTCTCGCGTTTTTAGATCGAAACCCTTAAATAGTCCAGAGGGGGCGTCAGAGGCTGGCCGAGGCGGCCTCACCATAGGGCGGCGCGCCCCTCTCCTAGGCCGCGCCGGCCCATGGTGGGGCCGTGGGCCCCCCTGGCCTGCCCTTCGGCTCCGTGAATCTTCTGGGAAAATAAGCTCTTTGACATTAATTCCGGGATTTTTCCGAAAGTTGAATTTCTGCACAAAAACGAGACACCAGAGCAATTCTGCTGAAAACAGCGTTAGTCCGTGTTAGTTGTATCCAAAATACACAAATTAGAGGCAAAACAATAGCAAAAGTGTTCGGGAAAGTAGATACGTTTTGGACGTATCAACTCCCCCCAAGCTTAGCTTATTGCTTGTCCTCAAGCAATTCAGTTAACAACTGAGTGCGATAAAAGAACTTTCACGAACACATTTGCTCATATGATGTAAATATTCTCATTATATGGACGAGTACTTAGGCAATTCATAATAAGATACATGCAGATAAAGTCATCTAATAGCTATGTCAATCATGAAAAAGATACCAACAAACTAATAATAAGCAACATGAATCATGTCTATCAGCAGGATTGCAATGTTCATAAAAGGATATGATAAAGTGGTATCTCGCTTGCCCGTATTTGTACAGCAAAACATAAATGCCCAGGCACCTCTGAATTTCATGGAAAGACTAGAAGTAAAGATTATCAAAGATAAAAGCATCAAAGTTATACCACAGTTAACCATATTTTGGGACAAGCATATTATACTAAGAATGACAGTTGTGCTCTCAAGAAGGTGCTCAAAGAAAGGATGGTGACTCAATGTAAAAGTAAAAGATTTACCCTTCGCAGAGGGAAGCAGGGATTAACATGTGCTAGAGCTTTTCATTTAAAAACATGAGTAAAATTGTTTTGAGAGGTGTTTGTTGTTGTCAACGAATGGTAATGGGTACTCCAACTACCTCGTCAACCAGACTTTCAAGAGTGGCTCCCATGAAGGACGTTATCTCTACCAGCAAGGTAAATCATCCCTCTTCTCTTTTGTTTACACATGTATTTTAGTTTCATTATGGATGACACTCCCCCAACCTTTGCTTACACAAGCCATGGCTAACCGAATCCTCGGGTGCCTTCCAACATTCTCATACCACGGAGGAGTGTCTATTTGCAAATTAAGTTGCTTACTGATGAATCAGGGCAAAACATGTGAAGAGAATTATTAGTGAAAGTTAATTAATTGGGGCTGGGCACCCCGTTGCCAGCTCTTTTTGCATATGAAAGTCTGTCAGGAGTAAATGACAAGGTTGAAAGGTAAACACCACATACTTCCTCATGAGCTATAAAACATCGACACAAATTGAGAAGTATTTTGAAGGTTTAAAGGTAGCACATGAGAATTTACTTGGAATGGTTTGAAATGCCATGCATAGGTATTTATGGTGGACACTTTGGAATAACTTGGTTTTGAGGTTTGGAAGCACGAGCAGCGTTCCCGCTCAGTACAAGTGAAGGCTAGCAATAGACTGGGGAGCGACAATCAAGAGAGCAGTAACTGTCATAATCATGCTTGCGGCAAAATAAATTAACGGAGGCATAAAAGTGATACAAGAACTCTGAGGCAAAGTAAATCATCGAGGCTCAATTGACTTTTGTTCAGTCATATGCATGCGTGAGCATGTGCCAAGTCGATTCAAGTGAATTATTCAGAGGAGGATACCACAATGTCATACCTATTTATGAATAAAACAATGCAAGCAAATATCTATGACATGCTACTCATATTAATAAATTGGAGCTAAAACATGAGAGATCATGAACTACTAGACTTTCTTAAATGACATATACCTCACATGAACCAACTAAGCATGCTCACATGGATGAGTATATGTACAAACATGAAAACAAATAGAGTTCATACCAGCCTCTCACCACAGTCGAATTGTCGTAGATCGTCATTATTGCCTTTCACTTGTGTAGCTTGAATAATATGGAATGAAAACCACGCTCCAGCCACCGAAGACCATTGAACTCCATAATGAACTTTACAAAACCAAAGAAGAACAGCAAATATTTTTGGTGTTTTCGAATTGGAAACAAGAACAAAAGGAAACAAGCAAACAAAGCAAAATCTTTTTGGATTTTCTTATAGCAAACCAACGATAGCAAATAAAGCAAAGTAAAAGCAAGAAACCAAAATAAACAAATGATAAAGAGAAACAACAGAAATATTTTTGGTCTTTTTGTGTTTTAGGAAAGAAACAAGGCAAAAACAAGAGAATGAAAACTAAAAGGGTCACATAAAAGCAGAGCAGCAGAAATCCGTCAAACTTGACAGCAGTACAGTAATCATTTTTTACGAAAATCTTCCACTGTTCAACGCGAAAAGTGTTCAACTAATGAAAGTTAGATAATAACCTGGGGAACATGCACAAAAATTGGCTTCGCAAAATAACGTTCTGGCTATTTTTGGGAATTTTTTTGGTATCAGTCCAGAATCTGTTTTCAAACAGCACTTCCCCAAATATCATCTCCTCTTATTAGAAACCACCTTAAGAAGCTAAACAAGTATGTACAAGTATCCAGCAATTGTAATATGCGATGAATGAGTGATGCCGGCATACCTCCCCCCAAGCTTAGGCTTTTGGCCTAAGTGGAGATCAACCCCACCGAGGGTCAGGGTTCCACGACGGTGGATCATACATGGCGTGGTCATAATAAGATCCCTGTGCAGCAGAAAAGGATGAAGGCTCCACATGCCCAAAATGCTGATTTGAAGAACTTGCTGCATCGGATGACAAGTCGAGGGGTTCCTCGGCCTCCTCCATGCCGTCCCCTGCATGATGGCCGCTCCTCTCTATGTATGCATCAAGTTCATCTTCTGTGACCGACCAATTTTCCCTGGAACCAAGGTTAAACAAAGCAGGTGCAGGCAATCCAACTAGCCTTTCAGATTTAGTTACTCTCCACTTTTTCTTGAAAAAGGTTATCTCATAGGACAGGTTATTCAAATTAGACCAATTAGAAACAAAGTCATGTTTTATCATGGAAACAATATCAAGTTTCTCTATGGAGAGCTGAATGTCAAGAGGGTGAGGTTCTACACCATGCATAGCTAGCAAACGAGAGGCAATGAGACCTCCACAAATTCCTCCTTTATCACGGTTAGTAGCAAGCCTAAAAGCTATCAAAGCACCCAAATTATAAGTTCTATCACGTTGCAATGCAGCAGCTAAGAAAACCAAATCATGGATGGATAACTTATTTGCATTCTTTCTAGCAAGAACGCACTTGGTGATAAAGTAAGCAAAATAGCGAATAGATGGGAGTTGAATACTATGAATTTTACCACTCTCATCCGAGAAGCTTCTCCCTTGACAGATCATCTCGTATAGATTCAAGAGTTGCCGTGGCAGCCCCCTAATCTTCTCACATGATCCCCATTGTGGCACTTTAATAGCTGCACAAAAATCATCAAAGGGCAAGTTGATAGTTTTATTGTAGATTTTATATCGAACCATGGGGTTAGGTTGGGACCAATGGAATTCAAAATCCTGCACCACCGACATGGTTAGTTTTGCATATTGGTAAGGTTCACCAACAACAAAATCTTCCAACCCTGCATTAGAAATCAGATTTTGAACATCCTGAAAAATTCCCGCACTCCTCATGAAATCGGTGCATGGGTAGTAGGAGGGGTATACTCCCTCTTCACGGTGGACTCTCATAACTTCATGTACCTCCAATTCATGTTGGTTGAGTTGGTGTCTATTCCACTCCATTTTCTTATATTGTATTGATATGGACCCAATCATAATGCTTTGATATCCTCGTATAGGCTCATATATAGGACAATCAATAACTCCCACTTTGATAGTTCTCAAATTAGAAATTGTATTAACTCCACATACTTTATCAATCCTCTTGGGAAAATAAACAGTATGCTCCTTGTTATCAACATTAAAAGTAACTTTTCCTTTATTGCAATCAATAATAGCCCCTGCAGTGTTAAGAAAAGGTCTTCCAAGAATAATAGACATATTATCATCTTCAGGCATTTCCAACACAACAAAATCAGTTAATATTAAGCAATTATTAGCAACTTGAACAGGAACATCCTCACATATACCAACAGGAATAGCAGTAGATTTATCAGCCATTTGCAAAGATATATCAGTTGGTATCAACTTATCTAAATAAAGTCTCTTGTAAAGAGAAAAAGGCATAACACTAACTCCTGCTCCCAAATCACATAGAGCAGTTCTAACATAATTATTCTTGATGGAACAAGGGATAGTCGGTATACCTGGGTCTCCAAGCTTCTTTGGAACCTTGCCATTGAAAGAGTAATTAGCAAGCATAGTGGAAATCTCCTCATTAGGAATCTTCCTTTTGTTAGAGACAATATCTTTCATATACTTTGAATAAGGAGGCAATTTAATAGCATCAGTCAAAGGGATTTGCAAGAATAAAGGTTTCATCCAATCACAAAATTTATTATAGTGTTCTTCCTCCTTTGATTTTAGTTTCTTAACAGGAAAAGGCATTTGCTTTTGAACCCAAGGTTCTCTTTCATTACCATGTTTCTTAGCAATAAAATCTTCTTTAGTATACTTTTTATTTTTAGCATGCTTTTCAGGTTCATCTTCAACCTCTTCTTTATCAGAAGCATCATTCTTATCATTATCTTTATCATGTTCATTACCACTTTCAGTCTCAGCATCAGAAATAGAAATACTATTAGGATCATTAACAGGCTCAGAAGATTCTACAATAGTTTTATGTTTCTTTTTCTTAGAAGGAGCACTAATTTCTTTAGTTCGTTGAGAATCTTGTTCAACTCTTTTGGGATGCCCCTCAGGATATAGAGGATCCTGAGTAGAAACACCGCCTCTAGTTGTTACTTCATAAGCATGTTTTTCTTTAGAACTATTTTTTAACAAGTCATTTTGCACTTTAGTGAGTTGATCAATTTGAGTTTGAACCATATGAAAATGTTTAACAAGCATCTTAACATCATTGGAGGTTCTCTCCACAACATCATGCAATTCACTAATAGCTCGAGAATTTTCCATTAAATGATTCTCTACTCTCATATTAAAATTATCTTGCTTAACAACATAATTATCAAACTCATCTAAGCATTGAGCAGGAGGTTTTGAATACGGAATATCTTCCCTAGTAAAGCGTTGAAGAGAGTTTACCTCAATCATGGATGAAGGGGGAATTATCTTGCATAAATCTTCTATGGGAGGTAAATTCTTCACATTTTCAGATTTAATACCTTTCTCCTTAAGAGATTTCTTGGCTTCCCTCATATCTTCATCATTTAATTTAATCAAACCCCTCTTCTTCAATATTGGCGTCGGGCTTGGTTCAGGTGTAGTCCAATCATCATGATTCCGGCCTATTTTAGCCAATAATTCTTCAGCTTCGTCTGGAGTTCTTTTCCTGAAAACACAACCAGCACAACTATCCAAATATGCCCTAGACTCAATGGTTAGTCCACTATAAAATATATCAAGTAAATCATGCTTTTCCAAATCATGTCCAGGTCGAGCTCTGATAAGAGAGCAAAATCTTGCCCAAGCTTCAGGCAATTTCTCTCCATCTTCCTGGTCAAAACTATAAATTTTCTGCAAAACAATATGTTGAGCACTAGCAGGAAAGTATTTTCGAAAGAAAACATCAAGCAAACCACTTGGACTATCAATAGAATCAGGAGGCAAACTATTATACCAAGTTTTAGCATCATCCTTTAATGAGAAAGGAAAATTTTTAGCAACAAAATAAGTACGCTTCTTGATATCATCAGAAAACAAGCTACTCAAAGTAGAAAGCTCATTCATGTGCTCTACAGCACTTTCTTTTTCAGTACCACAAAAAGGTGTTTTCTCAACAATAGATATATGAGATAAATCAAGAGAAAAACATAATCCTTATCCTTAATGTTTATAGGAGATGTGGCAAATTTAGGATCAGGAGACAGTTTATATCTAACAGCACGTTGTGCAAGAAGCTTTTTAATGTTACTTACACTAGTAGTAGCATTACATTTATCAATAAAATCATCATCAAGTTCCACATAATCTTCATCAAGATCATCACTAGAGTGTTCAACAGACTCAGGTGAATTAACAGGTGTAACAGTATTTTCATTAGGAATTTCAGTATTTTCAATTTGTCTAGACCTAGCAATTGTAGCATCTAGAAAAGATCCTAACGAACCACTTTCATCAAGCACAGCAGAAGCATCATCAAAATTATAAGAGGAATTTTCAGATTCAGCAGAAGTACCAGCATGTGAAGCTTGTGGTGGTGAAACAAGTTGACTTATCACAGATGGTGAATCAAGAGCAGCAGAGGTACTCAGAGTTGTACCTTTTCTTGTAGTGGATGGTAATATGGCGACTTTAGCATCGCGAGATTTACCCATGATGGAGGATTTGCAGCGAACAATATCAATCCAAGTGAACTTCCAAATAAAGCTATGATCGCCGGCAAGAAAATAGTCTTGATGACCCACAAGTATAGGGGATCGCAACAGTCTTCGAGGGAAGTAAAACCCAATTTATTGATTCGACACAAGGGGAGACAAAGAATACTTGAAAGCCTTAACAATGGAGTTGTCAATTCAGCTGCACAGAAACAGACTTGGTCGCAAGAATTTATCGTAGTAACAATTTTATAGCAAGAGGTGGTGAAATATCAACAGAGTGTAACAAAGACAAATAGTGATTATAGTAAACAGAGGATTAAAATACTGTAGGCACGGGGATGGATGAACGGGCGCATGGATAAGAGAAACTCATGTAACAATCAAAGTAGGGCATTTGCAGATAGTAATAAAATAGTATCCAAGTACTAAACAATCCATAGGCATGTGTTCCATATTTAGTCGTACGTGCTCGCAATGAGAAACTTGCACAACATCTTTTGTCCTACCAGCCGGTGGCAGGGCCTCTAGGGAATCTACTGGAAATTAAGGTACTCCTTTTAATAGAGCACCGGAGCAAAGCATTAACACTCCGTGAACACATGTGATCCATCACCGCCTTCCCCTCCGGTTGTCCCAATTTCTGTCACTTTGGGGCCTCGGGTTCCGGACAGTGACATGTGTATACAACTTGCAGGTAAGATCATAAAACAATGAATATCATCATGAAACAATAACATGTTCAGATCTGAGATCATGGCACTCGGGCCCTAGTGACAAGCATTAAGCATAACAAGTTGCAACAATATCATCAAAGTACCAATTACGGACACTAGGCACTATGCCCTAACAATCTTATGCTATTACATGACCAATCTCATCCAATCCCTACCATCCCCTTCAGCCTACAGCGGGGGAATTACTCACACATGGATGGGGGAAACATGGCTGGTCGATGGAGAGGCGTCGGTGGTGATGATGGCGATGATCTCCTCCATTCCCCGTCCGCGGAGTGCCGAACGGAGTTTCGGTCCCGAGACGGAGTTTCGCGATGGCGGCGGTGTTGGATGGCTTGGCGATTTCGACTTCCCGTCTCGCGTTTTTAGATCGAAACCCTTAAATAGTCCAGAGGGGGGCGTCAGAGGCTGGCCGAGGCGGCCTCACCATAGGGCGGCGCGCCCCCCTCCTAGGCCGCGCCGGCCCATGGTGTGGGGGCCGTGGGCCCCCCTGGCCTGCCCTTCTGGCTCCGTGAATCTTCTGGGAAAATAAGCGCTTTGACATTAATTCCGGGATTTTCCTGAAAGTTGAATTTCTGCACAAAAACGACACCAGAGCAATTCTGCTGAAAACAGCGTTAGTCCGTGTTAGTTGTATCCAAAATACACAAATTAGAGGCAAAACAATAGCAAAAGTGTTCGGGAAAGTAGATACGTTTTGGACGTATCAGACATGGGAGCCATGATCGTCGTGGCCGCTTCCGGAACCATTTCCGATGCTGCGCTACTCTGATCATCATGCTCAGGTTCATAAACCTCATCAAGTTCCATTTTCCTCCCATTCAAATACTTCGCTAGAAACAATTTCTTGGAAATAAGTAAGAAACATTGACAAACACTTTTGTCTTTGATTCCATAGTGGAAAGAATTCTCAATTAATTCTCTGGGATAACCAACAAAGACATTCATCCGATTTTGGTCGTAAACTCATTTACTTATGCTATGCATACCAAAATTTAAGAAAGAACTATTAGGGTTTATACCCATGCCATAACTCATATGGTGTCATTTCAACGGATTAGGATGACGCTCTATTTAGTGTAAAAGCGGTAGTCTCTAAAGCATAACCCACAAAAATATAATGGCATCATTTTATTTTATCTCATCATTAACCCAACAAGGTTTGGATACGTCTCTCGGATACTCCATCATCACTATGATACTCCAAGAAACGTGAGTTGTAGAACAATTTCATAACTCTCTTAGATGTTTGCTAAAACTCGTAATTCAAATATTTCCACCATGATCCAATCATAGATATTTGACTTTTCTATTACGATGATTTCCACTTCATGCTGAAATTTATTTGAATCTATTCAAATGTTTCAAACTTCTTCCTTATTGAATAAATATATCCTTATATATACACTCAATTCATTGTTGGAATTTTTCATGAAGTAGAGGAATCTTCCGCACACAACTATGCCTAAGAACCATATACATCATCATGTATGTTTCCACTAAGCTAGTTACCCATTCAACTCTTTGACCTATGAACGGTATTTCAGTCATTCTCTTTAGAAGAGATTTGCAAGCGCCGATCGATTCAAAAATCGAATGACCAAAAATCCATTTGCATGGAGTTCCTTCATGCGTTCCTTTCTAACATGACCTAAATTGCGGTTCCACTAATAAGTGGAATTCTCATCATTTGCCTTATGGCATTTTAGCGTCAGTGTTATGCTTGTGTGATTCACCATAAAGATTTATAATAACTTATCCATCGTACATGGAATACTGTCATAATTTGAACAACTCATTGTTTTCATTTGACCAGAACAAAACAACAATTATAAAGTTCTTTATTATAAATCTAAAGGGCTAGGTAGAATGCCAACGACGAACACAATAACACTTTATTTTGTTCCAGACGTGCATTCCTACCATATTCCTTGTCAGTCACTTAGGCCATTGTATTCTTGTATTGCGTTGTTTTGTATGACACCTCATACCAACTAATATGGTACAAATACCCAAGAATTTCATTTTGTGATCAAACAAAGAATACATTTATAACATGTATATCATCTATATACACCTGAGCTAGACTTTCTAGTCTTTTCTTTCTTTCTGCCAAAATCTTTTGTAGTTTCTCTTTTAGCTTTCCTCATTTTCAGAAAACACTTCAACATCAATAACTTCTAGGTTTGTTGGTCAAATACCAATAACCCTGAGGTTCTTACTTTGAAGTTAATCATCACATGACAAGTGTTCCGGATTTTACTATTAGTAACTTTTTAATGTGATGAACAATTTCACTCATAATTTTATCCATCAAATCATGACGACTTTCCGAGACCATGTCTGTACATGCTAGGCTCGTAAAGTTTAACCTCAGTATTCGCATGTGCAAACCCGGCTTGCACCCGTTGTATGCACACGTAGAATCTATAACACCCGATCATCACGTGATGCTTCGAAACGACGAGTCTTAGCAACGGTGCATACTAAGGACGACCACTTCATGGATATGCGAATATCGTTAGTGTCCAACTAGTTGGAGGATCGGGACGCGTAGCGTCTTCGTACATTCCCATAAAACTTATGAGTTTATGTAGTCTCACTAAATTATATTCTATCATCTTGCACTAAGGTCTTAGATATCACATATATCTCACACCTTGCTTATTTCTGAAAACTAACTTTTCAGCTCCTTACTTTTCAAACGGATTTGAACTTCAAGTTTTATGGAGACAAGATGAATTTTGGTACTAATTGAAACTATTGCTCTTTTGAATCGGCAATGTGAGGTTTACCAAAAGTTCGCAATAGGACTTAATCATTTATTGATTCTTTAACAATACGGTACCAGTCCGTAAAGTTACTTGTCAGATTTAACCGTGTTTCTATCTCAATTACTAGACTAGCGCATGGTAGAAAATGGATGCCAATTCTACAAATTTAATTCAAAATACTATTCAGACTATGTTCATGATAATTAGTTCATGTTTTAATCTAATTACTAATGAACTCCCACTTAATACAACATCCCTCATAATTGTTTAGTGGCACACGATCCATATCCACTACACCAAGTCCGATCATCACGTGAGATGATGTAGCTTCAATGGTGAACATCAACATGTTGATCATATCATCCATATGACTCGTGTTCAACCTTTTGGTTTCCTGTGTTCCGAGACCATGTCTGTACATGCTAGGCTCGCAAACCCAAGTATTTCCGCTGTGCAACATGGCTTACACCCGTTGTATGTGAACATAGAATCTATCACATCCGATCATCACGAGATGCTTCAAAATGATGAACTTTAGCAACGGTGCATACGAGGGGAGAACACTTTATTATCTTGATATTAATGTGAGGGATCATCTTATAATGCTACCGTCGCGATCTAAGCAAGATAAGATGCATAAAGGATTAACATCACATGCAATTCATAATATGTGATATGATATGGCCTTTGATCTCCATCTCCAAAGCACACAAGCATGATCTCCATCATCACCAGCATTGCACCAAGGTCCATGGCGCCGCTTCATGGTTGTCCACCATCCATAGCAACTATTACAACTACTAACTCATAGTAATGGAATAAAGCTATTACATGGTGATTGACACGCAGGTCATGAAATAAATTTAAAGACAACCATTAGGCTCTTGCCGGTTGCCATAGTACAATAATGAACATCTCATACATCAAATATAGTCATCATCATATCATGGCCATATCATATCACCAAACCCTGCAAAAACAAGTTAGACGCCTCTAATTTGGTTTGCATATTTTACGTGGTTTAGGGTTTTCGAGAAAGATCCAATCTACGTACGAACATGAACCACAACGGTGATATTAGTGTTGTCGATCGAGATAGTAAATTGAATCTTAACTATGGTGAGAGAGACAGACACCCGCAAAGCCACTTATGCAATACAAGTTGCATGTCAAACGTGGAGCAAGTCTCATGAGACGCGGTCATGTAAAGTTAGCCCGGGCCGCTTCATCCCACCATCCCGCAAGATGCAAAGTACACATAACTAAAGATAACAAAAGCATCAACGCCCACAAATCCATTGTGTTCTACTCGTGCAACAGATCTATGCATAGACACGGCTCTGATACCACTGTAGGGTTCGAAGCATAGAAAACAAAAAAATTCTATCGCAAAGACGAATAAATCCAAGATCCAATCTATGAAAAAGCCAAGATCTAATCTATGAGATCGGAGCAACGAGATAGATGAGAACTAACCCTCGTAGATCCAAAGCCTTAACGAGATCAGATTTCGTGGTTGATGTAGTCGATTGTTCCGGTGCTGCAATCCGGCAGCACTTCCGTACTCGGTCGTGCGTACGGTGTCGATGAAGTCCGTCCTCTCCCCGTTCCAGCGGGCAGTGGAGGTGTGGTAGATCTCCTCGGAATCCCAGCTGCACGACGGCGTGGTGGAGGTGGTGGAGGAGAATTCCTGCAGGGCTTCGCCTAAGCCGGGGCAGGAAGAAGCAGGAGGGAGGAGAGGTGGCAGCTAGGGTTGAGGGAAGGGGTGAGGGGTCGGCTGCCCCTCTCCTCTATTTATAGAGGGAGGGTGCGGCCAGGGTTGCCCCCCTTGGCCCACCTCCTCCTAGGGCCGGCGCAAGGGAAGGGGGGGAAGAAATCTTCCCCCCCAAGTCTTCCCCCCTAACTTTTAGGGATTTGATCTTATCCCCTTGGGATTTGATCTTATCTCTTGGGGCTGGCCGGCTGGGTCTCTTGGGCCTGCTGCAGCTGGCCCATGAGGCGCTCGCAGCATTCCCTCAGCCCATGTGGCCCCTCCCGGGGTGGTGGGCCCACCGGTGGCCCTCTAGAACCTTCTAGAAACTCCGGTCAAAACACCAGAACTTTTCCCGAACCCCAGAAGATGACTTCCATTATATGAATCTTATTCTCCGGACCATTCCGGACCTCCTCGTGATGTCCTGGATCCCATCCGAGACTCCAAACAATATTCGGTCCCCAACTCATATTCCGAATCTACTTATACGACATCGAACCTTAAGCACGTCACCCTACGGTTTGTGAACTATGCGGACATGATCGAGACTCCTCTCAGATCAATAACCAATAGCGGGACCTAGAGATCCATAATGGCTCCCACACATTCAGCGATAACTTAGTGATCGATTGAACCATTAACATACGATACCGATTCCCTTTGTCGCGCGATACTTTACTTGTCCGAGGTTTGATCATCGGTATCTCCATACCTAGTTCAACCTCGTTACCGACAAGTACTCTTTACTCGTACCGTGGTATGTCATCTCTTGTGACCTTGTCACATGCTTGCAAGCTAATTAGATGACATTCCACCGAGAGGGCCCAGAGTATATCTATCTGTCATCGGGATGGACAAATCCCACTCTTGATCCATATGCCTCAACTCATACTTTCCGAATACTCAATCTCATCTTTATAACCACCCATTTACGCAGTGGTGTTTGATGTAATCAAAGTACCCATCCAGTGTAAGTGATTTACATGATCTCATGGTCGAAGGACTAGGTAACTATGTATCAAAAGCTTATAGCAAGATGAACTTAATGACTTGATCTTATGCTACGCTTATTATGGGTGTGTGTCCATTATATTATTCACCCAATGACATAACCTTGTTATTAACAACATCCAATGTTGATGATCAGGAAACCATGATCCTCTATTAATCAACAAGCTAGTTTAACAAGAGGCTTACTAGGGACTCTGGTTGTTTACATAACACACATGTATTAATGTTTCCGGTTAATACAATTATAGCATGGGGTGTAAACATTTATCATGAACACTAAGATATAACAATAACTACTTTATTATTGCCTCTCGGGCATATCTCCAACACTAACCGGGTGTCTGATGGCGTGTATTTCACACGTTCGTTGGGCAACCCCAAGAGGAAGGTATGATGCGCACAGCAGCAAGTTTTCCCTCAGAAAGAAACCAAGGTTTATCGAACCAGGAGGAGCCAAGAAGCACGTTGAAGGTTGATGGCGGCGGGATGTAGTGCGGCGCAACACCAGGGATTCCGCCAACGTGGAACCTGCACAACACAACCAAACTACTTTGCCCCAACGAAACAGTGAGGTTGTCAATCTCACCGGCTTGCTGTAACAAAGGATTAACCGTATTGTGTGGAAGATGATTGTTTGCAGAAAACAGTAGAACAAGTATTGCAGTAGATTGTATTTCAGTAAGAGAATTGGACCGGGGTCCATAGTTCACTAGAGGTGTCTCTCCCATAAGACGAACAGCATGTTGGGTGAACAAATTACAGTTGGGCAATTGACAAATAAAGAGAGCATGACAATGCACATACATATCATGATGAGTATAGTGAGATTTAATTGGGCATTACGACAAAGTACATAGACCGCCATCCAACTGCATCTATGCCTAAAAAGTCCACCTTCAGGTTATCATCCGAACCCCCTCCAGTATTAAGTTGCTAACAACAGACAATTGCATTAAGTATTGCGCGTAATGTAACTAGTGACTACATCCTTGAACATAGCACTAATGTTTTATCCCTAGTGGCAACAGCACATCCATAACCTTAGTGGTTCTTGTCACTCCTCCATTCACGGAGGCATGAACCCACTATCGAGCATAAATACTCCCTCTTGGAGTTACTAGCATCAACTTGGCCAAAGCATCTACTAATAACGGAGAGCATGCAAGATCATAAACAACACATAGACATAGTCTTGATAATCAACATAACAAGTATTCTCTATTCATCGGATCCCAACAAACGCAACATATAGAATTACAGATAGATGATCTTGATCATGATAGGCAGCTCACAAGATCCGACAATGATAGCACAATGGGGAGAAGACAACCATCTAGCTACTGCTATGGACCCATAGTCCAGGGGTAGACTACTCACACATCACACCGGAGGCGACCATGGCGGCGTAGAGTCCTCCGGGATGATTCCCCTCTCCGGCAGGTGCCGGAGGCGATCTCTGGATCCCCCGAGATGGGATCGCGGCGGCGGCGTCTCGGGAAGGTTTTCCATATCGTGGCTCTCGTACGGGGTTTCGCACGGAGGCTTTAAGTAGGCGGAAGGGCAAGAGGGGGGCCCAGAGGACATGCGCGGCTGGCCAAGGGGGCCGCGCCGCCCTAGGGTTTGGCTCCCCTGTGGCCCCACTTCGTTTCGTCTTCGGTCTTCTGGAAGCTTCGTGGAAAAATAGGCCCCTGGGCTTTGATTTCGTCCAATTCCGAGAATATTTCCTTACTAGGATTTCTGAAACCAAAAACAGCAGAAAAAGAACTGGCACTTCGGCATCTTGTTAATAGGTTAGTTCCAGAAAATGCACGAATATGACATAAAGTGTGCATAAAACATGTAGATAACATCAATAATGTGGCATGGAACACAAGAAATTATCGATACGTCGGAGACGTATCAGCATCCCCAAGCTTAGTTCTGCTCGTCCCGAGCAGGTAAAACGATAACACAGATAATTTCTGGAGTGACATGCCATCATAATCTTGATCATACTATTTGTAAAGCATATGTAGTGAATGCAGCGATCAAAACAATATGTATGACATGAGTAAACAAGTGAATCATAAAGCAAAGACTTTTCATGAATAGCACTTCAAGACAAGCATCAATAAGTCTTGCATAAGAGTTAACTCATAAAGCAATAATTCAAAGTAAAGGTATTGAAGCAACACAAAAGAAGATTAAGTTTCAGCGGTTGCTTTCAACTTGTAACATGTATATCTCATGGATATTGTCAACATAGAGTAATATAATAAGTGCAATAAGCAAGTATGTAGGAATCAATGCACAGTTCACACAAGTGTTTGCTTCTTGAGGTGGATAGAAATAGGTGAACTGACTCAACATTGAAAGTAAAAGAATGGTCCTCATAGAGGAAAAGCATCGATTGCTATATTTGTGCTAGAGCTTTGATTTTGAAAACATGAAACAATTTTGTCAACGGTAGTAATAAAGCATATGCATCATGTAAATTATATCTTATAAGTTGCAAGCCTCATGCATAGTGTACCAATAGTGCCCGCACCTTGTCCTAATTAGCTTGGACTACCCGGATTATCACCGCAACACATATGCTTTAACCAAGTTTCACAGAGGTACCTCTATGCCGCCTGTACAAAGGTCTAAGGAGAAAGCTCGCATTTGGATTTCTCGCTTTTGATTATTCTCAACTTAGACATCCATACCGGGACAACATAGACAACAGATAATGGACTCCTCTTTTAATGCTTTAAGCATTTGACAACAATTAATTCTTTTCTCATTAGAGATTTGAGGATATTTGTCCAAAACTGAAACTTCCACCATGAATCATGGCTTTAGTTAGCGGCCCAATGTTCTTCTCTCACAATATGCATGCTCAAACCATTCAACTCAGTGTAGATCGCCCTTACTTCAGACAAGACGAACATGCATAGCAACTCACATGAAATTCAACAACGAGTTGATGGCGTTCCCCAGTAAACATGGTTATCGCACAACAAGCAACTTAATAAGAGATAAAATGCATAATTACATATTCAATACCACAATAGTTTTTAAGCTATTTGTCCCATGAGCTATATATTGCAAAGGTGAATGATGGAATTTTAAAGGTAGCACTCAAGCAATTTACTTTGGAATGGCGGAAAATACCATGTAGTATAGGTAGGTATGGTGGACACAAATGGCATAGTGGTTGGCTCAAGTATTTTGGATGCATGAGAAGTATTCCCTCTCGATACAAGGTTTAGGCTAGCAAGGCTTATTTGAAACAAACACAAGGATGAACCGGTGCAGCAAAACTCACATAAAAGACATATTGAAAACATTATAAGACTCTACACCGTCTTCCTTGTTGTTCAAACTCAATAATAGAAATTATCTAGACCTTAGAGAAACCAAATATGCAAACCAAATTTTAGCATGCTCTATGTATTTCTTCATTAATGGGTGCAAAGCATATGATGCAAGAGCTTAAACATGAGCACAACAATTGCCAAGTATCACATTACCCAAGACATTTATAGCAATTACTACATGTATCATTTTCCAATTCCAACCATATAACAATTTAACGAAGGAGAAACTTCGCCATGAATACTATGAGTAGAAACCAAGGACATACTTGTCCATATGCTACAGCGGAGCGTGTATCTCTCCCATAAAGTGAATGCTAGGATCCATTTTATTCAAACAAAACAAAAACAAAAACAAACCGACGCTCCAAGAAAAAGCACATAAGATGTGACGAATAAAAATATAGTTTCAGGGGAGGAACCTGATAATGTTGTCGATGAAGAAGGGGATGCCTTGGGCATCCCCAAGCTTAGACGCTTGAGTCTTCTTGATATATGCAGGGGTGAACCACCGGGTGCATCCCCAAGCTTAGAGCTTTCACTCTCCTTGATCATGTTGCATCATACTCCTCTCTTGATCCTTGAAAACTTCCTCCACACCAAACTCGAAACAACTCATTAGAGGGTTAGTGCACAATATAAATTGACATATTCAGAGGTGACACAATCATTCTTAACACTTCTGGACATTGCATAATGCTACTGGACATTAGTGGATCAAAGAAATTCATCCAACATAGCGAAAGAGGCAATGCGAAATAAAAGGCAGAATCTGTCAAAACAGAACAGTTCGTATTGACGAATTTTAAAATGGCACCAGACTTGCTCAAACGAAAATGCTCAAATTGAATGAAAGTTGCGTACATATCTGAGGATCATGCTCGTAAATTGGCTTAATTTTCTGAGCTACCTACAGGGAGGTGGACCCAGATTCGTGACAGCAAAGAAATCTGGAACTGCGCAGTAATCCAAATCTAGTACTTACTTTTCTATCAACGGCTTAACTTGGCACAACAAAACACAAAACTAAGATAAGGAGAGGTTGCTACAGTAGTAAACAACTTCCAAGACACAAAATAAAAACAAAGTACTGTAGGTAAAAACATGGGTTGTCTCCCATAAGCGCTTTTCTTTAACGCCTTTCAGCTAGGCGCAGAAAGTGTGTATCAAGTATTATCGAAGGGTGGTACTTCTACAGCGGGGTGCGGAGTTTTCTCAACTATGCATACTATCTTTTCTATGTGAGTTTCAGAGGCTCCCTTTTCATTAGTCTTGGGTTTGCTACTCTCATCAAACAAATCTTCAGGAACAATCCAATCAAAATTCTTTTCTAGTGCCTCACACATTCCCAAGAGCTTGCAAGGTATTGATGTTTTAATATCCCCCTCATAATTAACTTCATTAGTGTACTTTTGTCTATCCTTTTCCATCTTCTCAAGGGTACTAGCAAAGTTGGTATAAGAGCCTAGCATATTATATTTAGTGAAGACTTTTCTAGCTTCTCTCGCTATTCCTCCAAATTCTTTAAGAAGGGTTTCTAATACAAAATCTTTCTTTTCTCCTTCTTCCATATTACTGAGTGTAAGAAACATATGCTGAATCACAGGATTAAGATTAACAAATCTAGCTTCTAACGCGTGTACTAAAGAAGCAACAGCAATTTCATAAGTGGGGGCAAGTTCTACCAAGTGTCTATCTTCAAAATCTTCAACCGTACTAATATGAGTGAAAAAATCTTCTATATTGTCTTTCCCAAGGATAGACCCTCGGCCTACCGGTACATCTTTAAGAACAAACTTAGGGGAAACATGATGAAATAAGTAAAGTAAATGCAAGTAAACTAATTTTTTTGTGTTTTTGATATAGCAAACAAGATAGCAAATAAAGTAAAACTAGCAACTAATTTTTTTGTATTTTGATTTAGTGCAGCAAACAAAGTAGTAAATAAAATAAAGCAAGACAAAAACAAAGTAAAGAGATTGAGAAGTGGAGACTCCTTGCAGCGTGTCTTGATCTCCCGGCAACGCGAAAATGTGCTTGATGGCGTGTATTTCACACGTTCGTTGGGCAACCCCAAGAGGAAGGTATGATGCGCACAGCAGCAAGTTTTCCTCAGAAAGAAACCAAGGTTTATCGAACCAGGAGGAGCCAAGAAGCACGTTGAAGGTTGATGGCGGTGGGATGTAGTGCGGCGCAACACCAGGGATTCCGGCGCCAACGTGGAACCTGCACAACACAACCAAACTACTTTGCCCCAACGAAACAGTGAGGTTGTCAATCTCACCGGCTTGCTGTAACAAAGGATTAACCGTATTGTGTGGAAGATGATTGTTTGCAGAAAACAGTAGAACAAGTATTGCAGTAGATTGTATTTCAGAAAGAGAATTGGACCGGGGTCCACAGTTCACTAGAGGTGTCTCTCCCATAAGACGAACAGCATGTTGGGTGAACAAATTACAGTTGGGCAATTGACAAATAAAGAGAGCATGACAATGCACATACATATCATGATGAGTATAGTGAGATTTAATTGGGCATTACGACAAAGTACATAGACCGCCATCCAACTGCATCTATGCCTAAAAAGTCCACCTTCAGGTTATCATCCGAACCCCCTCCAGTATTAAGTTGCTAACAACAGACAATTGCATTAAGTATTGCGCGTAATGTAACTAGTGACTACATCCTTGAACATAGCACTAATGTTTTATCCCTAGTGGCAACAGCACATCCATAACCTTAGTGGTTCTTGTCACTCCTCCAGATTCACGGAGGCATGAACCCACTATCGAGCATAAATACTCCCTCTTGGAGTTACTAGCATCAACTTGGCCAAAGCATCTACTAATAACGGAGAGCATGCAAGATCATAAACAACACATAGACATAGTCTTGATAATCAACATAACAAGTATTCTCTATTCATCGGATCCCAACAAACGCAACATATAGAATTACAGATAGATGATCTTGATCATGATAGGCAGCTCACAAGATCCGACAATGATAGCACAATGGGGAGAAGACAACCATCTAGCTACTGCTATGGACCCATAGTCCAGGGGTAGACTACTCACACATCACACCGGAGGCGACCATGGCGGCGTAGAGTCCTCCGGGGATGATTCCCCTCCGGCAGGGTGCCGGAGGCGATCTCCTGGATCCCCCGAGATGGGATCGGCGGCGACGGCGTCTCGGAAGGTTTTCCGTATCGTGGCTTTCGGCGGGGGTTTCGTCACGGAGGCTTTAAGTAGGCGGAAGGGCAAGTCGAGAGGGCACAGGGCCCCAGATGACAGGGCGGCGCGGCCAAGGGGCTGCCGCCCTAGGGTTTGGCCCCTGTGGCCCCACTTCGTTTCGTCTTCGGTCTTCTGGAAGCTTCGTGGAAAAATAGGCCCCTGGGCTTTGATTTCGTCCAATTCCGAGAATATTTCCTTACTAGGATTTCTGAAACCAAAAACAGCCAGAACGGCACTTCGGCATCTTGTTAATAGGTTAGTTCCAGAAAATGCACGAATATGACATAAAGTGTGCATAAAACATGTAGATAACATCAATAATGTGGCATGGAACACAAGAAATTATCGATACGTCGGAGACGTATCAGTGTCAGATGTGGCACACAAGGTAGTGAGACCATCCCAGACTGCTTTCATGCTGGGTAGGCATATTTTAGAGGGAGTAGTTGTGTTACATGAAACGATCCATGAATTACATAGTAAGAACCTGGATAGAGTCCTTTTCAAAATTGATTTTGAGAAGGCGTATGATAAGGTGAAGTGGCCTTTCCTCCAGCAGGTACTTCAGATGAAGGGGTTTGATAACATTTGGTGTGAGCGTATTAGAAGTTTTGTAGAGAGGGGTAGTGTGGGGATTAAGGTGAATGATGATGTGGGACATAACTTTCAGACACGCAAAGGATTGAGGCAGGGGGATCCGTTATCACCTATTCTTTTTAACATTGTCGCCGATATGTTGGCTATTTTGATAGCTCGGGCTAAAGACGAGGGTCAAGTTGGAAGCCTTATTCCACACTTAGTCACGGGAGGGGTATCAATTTTGCAGTACGTTGATGATACCATTTTGTTTATGGAACATGATTTACCTAAGGCCGTTAATATGAAACTCATTCTTTGTATTTTTGAGCAATTGTCCGGTCTTAAAATTAATTTCCATAAGAGTGAGTTGTTTTGCTTCGGTAAAGCTACAGAATTGGAACATCAATATAAAAACATCTTTGGGTGTACATCTGGGACTTTACCTTTCCGATATTTAGGGATTCCCATTCATTACTGGCGACTTCGCAATTCTGAATGGAATCCGATGGAGAACCGTTTTGCCTCAAAATTAGGATGCTGGAAGGGCAAGATGTTGTCCTATGGGGATCGCCTGGTGCTTGTAAATTCTGTACTTACGAGCCTACCTATGTTTATGTTATCATTCCTAGAAATTCCTAAAGGGGTGCACAAGAGACTCGATTATTATCGTTCCCGCTTTTTTTGGCAAGAGGAGGATGATAAGAAGAAATATAGATTATCTAGATGGAATATAGTATGTAGGCCTAATTAAGGACCAAGGGGGGTTGGGAATCGAGGTGCTTGAATTGAAAAACTTGTGTCTATTAAGTAAATGGCTTTTTAAATTGTTACACGAGGAAGGGATGTGGCAACAACTGCTTCATAATAAGTATATCAAAAACAAAACGTTGGCTCAGGTAGAGGCTAAACCTACAGATTCACCTTTTTGGAAGGGGCTTTTGCTGGTTAAACCAGAGTTTTTTAAGAGAGGGAGGTTCAAAGTTGGTAATGGGATGACGGTGCGGTTTTGGGAGTATACTTGGCTTGGCAACTTTCCTCTATCTTTACAATATCCGTCGTTATATAATATTGTCCAACGGAAAAATGAGTTTGTTTCTACGGTATTGGCAAACCCACCGCTGAATATTGGTTTTAGAAGAACTTTCGACGATTATAAATATAATTTGTGGTTACACTTATGCCAACGGCTTATGTCTATTCATCTATCTGAACCTGACACTTTTGTTTGGAACCTAAATGAATCTGGTTTATTCTTTGTTAAATCCATGTACCTTGATCTTATGAATGGGCATACTAGATTTTTACGGAAATACCTTTGGAAGATTAAGGTTCCTCTAAAAATTAAGATTTTCATGTGGTTCCTAAGTAATAGAGTGTTGCTTACTAAGGATAATTTGGCAAAGAGAAAATGGACAGGATGTCAAAAATATTGTTTTTGTAACAATAATGAAAATGTTGACCATTTGTTTCTGCATTGTCCTTTTGCAAAAATTGTTTGGCGAATGATATTCTTTACATATAATATTCCACCTCCTTCCAATGTAACTAATATGTTTGGTAATTGGCTAAATGGAGTGAATAAGAAGGATAAAGCATATATTCGAATTGGTGTTTCGGCAATTTGTTGGTCGATTTGGACTAGCCGGAATGATATTATCTTTAAGAAACAAAAGGGAACAAATTTTTTTGCAGGTTATTCGTCGTGCGGCGCATTGGCTACAACTATGGGCATACTTGCTCCCGGCGGACCAGCGGGATACCATGTTTACTGGATGCAACCGGCTCCTGGAGGTCACTCAGAACTGCTATTTCCAGGCTACTGGATGACGGCACATTAGCAGAATTCTAGATGGATAGTTCTTTGTATACCATTCATCTGCATATGCTTTGTTTCGTTAGTTTTTAGTTTTCTTCGGCTACCAGACTATCTTTTTGTAATAAGTACTTGACATTGACGTTTTTTTAATAAATGGCTGTGTGCATCGATTGATGCAGAGGCCGGGGCTATGCTCCCATATCTATAAAAAAAAACCTGCACGAATATATCTTGGCTTTTGCTTCTCAACCTGGTTGATGAAGCTAAACTCGAACTTGGCCTCTATGCCCCCCACCTGCACAACCTCGGCCATCGATGACAGCAGCGGGTACCACCTGCTCATCGTCAAGGACTACTCGCGTACCGTACAAGAGACTCCAACCGGAGAGGAAATCAGATCCGGGACGTTCGTTGTAGGAGGCCATAGATGGTACATCTCGTACTATCTGTTGACTGCCAAAACCCACCGGCGGGTAGCGACTGTCAACACAGGTAGAGCCGGGAAGAGCCTAGAGCTGCGGCTGGCTGAGACCCCTCCGAGCGACGGCCCGCAATGCTCTTCTGGTCACACGCGGCGATGCGAAGTGCAGGCGTGCCACCTGACCTATACCTGGTCAGGAAGGTGAGGAATGCCTCGCTTAGTTTCCTGCATGGCATACACGTAAACATTAAATACGAGCCTCGATCGGCTCGGTTATCCTGTGAATCGGCTCAAAGAGCCGATCCACCCATGATTCGTGCGGGGTGCACGAATACTTGGTGATCCTGCTTGATCAAGATAAAGCTAATGAGATCTACGACGATTTAGGGTTTTCACCGCATAATCGGATCGTCCTACTCCAGGTTGGGCCTCGCGCCACGCACGGTGCTCGTAAGCCGATCCTAAACAAGGCCAAACAACCAACATGACGTTGATCCGGAACATCCCGTTTAGGACTTGCGAACGCCACCCTACGTGCCGCTGGATCCTCCCCCCTTTGTAAGGCCTAACTATTGCAGATATTAAACTAATCCTTGCAGCAAGGAGCAATCGTAACGGATCAGATCTACTAAATAATGAACAGCAGGGTGCCGCCCGCACCCGAGATAGGTGTAGGGCGGCTAGACATGCAAGGGTTGCACTACGTAAGCATGTTATACGAAGAACTATGCTAACCCTAACACATCTATGATAACAACGTTGCCCGCCATCAAAGACGCTTCAGTACGGGCAACGCATGAACAACGTGGAGCTTGTGCTGCCTAGATCGCAAGATGCGATCTAGGCATGTCGCTTACCGATTGAAACCCTCGAGACGAAGGAGTTGGCGATGCGCCGAGATTGGTTTGTTTTGGGGTGAACGTTGTGTTGTTGTTTATTCCATAAACCCTAGATACATATTTATAGTCCAGGGGACTTTCTAATGTGGGCGTGCACTAAACCGTGCACGGGTAAAACTCTATCTTCTAAACTAAGATGCGATCTAATATGATACACGGGCAGTTTAGCCCAACTTGGTATAAAAGGCCGATTCACGTATTTCTTCCATGTATATCTTCAAATCCATCTTGATCGCGGCCCACCTCTGACTCGGTCAAATTCTGGTGATAACACATGCCCCCCTGGTTTTGGAATTGATAATTCCAAAATCATTATGCTCTTCTCCCGTCGGGTCATGTCGTGGCAGAGCAGAACTGCCGCAGAATCCTCATCATGATGCCTTGCCCCTTTCACTTCTCCACGTGGCCGCAAAACTTTACTGTTGGGCAACATCTCCTCGGAAACTGCTGTGGCATTGAATCCCTCTCATATCCCCTTTATTTAACCGTTCTAAACAGTTTTGCATCTCCTTCGTCCTCCTCGCATTAGCACCAAAAAACCCTCTGCGCCACCATGTCTTCTTCCTCCTCCTCCGAGCTCTCCTACGGGTCCGACTCCTCCCGCGAGACGCCGCCGGAAATCCGTGCCCCGGAAGACTGGGACGAGGAGAGCCATGCCTCCTCCATTTGGTCTGAGGATGACAAGTCCTTGACCAGCGGGGATGAAGATCTCCAGTTCCTTGCCGATGGGGAACTGGAGCCCAAAAGCGAGGACGACCAGTTCTCCTGGGACGGCTGCCCCACCTCCGAAGAAGAGGGAGAAGAAGACGATGACGACGACTCCCTCGAGGGCTACCCGCCAGCGAAGCGCTTCCGCATGTGGGGGGACGATGACAGCAGCGACGACGAAGACGGGAATGAAGCCCCCGTGGAAGGCTACGGGAGTAGCGATGAGGAGCCCATCGGCAGCAGTGCCGATGAGAGTTCTGAGGACGACGATGAGGGCAGTGATGGCCCGTAGATTAGGATTTAATAGTATAGGCCTAGCAGTAGTAGATTGGTCAATAGACCCTTCTTTTGTTCTTCCCTCCTTGAGCAATCGGCTTCCCATTGTAAGAAATCCTCATATTAATGAAGAATTCCCCTAGCTTGATCTCGCCGATTTCTTTCATGCTGAGTTTGTCGACTGTTGGCCTAACCCATGCTTAGTGACTGAAGACAACGCCTCAGTTTCATGATAATCTACGAGACGGGCCAATTTAGCCATCCCTCCAAGCTAGCTGGCTTCTGCCGATGACGATGACACAGCCGATCCTGGCAAGCTGGCGACTTGATATTTGAGCAAGCGACTTTAAAAGAGCCCTGGAACCGTCTTGGATGCTCAAGCTGATGACTTTGTAACAGTACACCGCTCCCCAAACCAGTTGTGTAGCAGGGCTAGCCGATTCCAACCAAATCGGCTCTCTAGAGCAATGACCTTTAGGACGAGCTGCCCCCGAGTTTCTTCAGTTCTTCCTGCGCCTCGCCAGTTAGATCGGCTCCTTTCCTTTGGTGGATCTGATGTGCTCCATCCTTGACCTGATCTGCACGTCCAGGCTGCTCTTGGCCTCGTCCTTGAAGAGAGAGTTCTTAAAACCCTCTTCGTGCTCCATTGACCCTCTGGCCGTACCAGTTATTCCCCTTGAGTCGATGGCCGTGCATCGGCTTTCACATCCTTAAGCCGATGTCTGCCGCATCGGCTGTGCTCGAAAATTTTCGAATTTTCAGATTTTTTGTTTTTTTTTTTTACGGCCGACTAGCGCATCGGCCCCCATATTCCAATGCCCATCACCAAAGGATGAGACGCTGAGATGCTTCCATTGCATATCCTCGTGTTCTATCCACTGGGTGCCCCCGAGCCGATTCTGTCAAGAGAATTGATGGTATCGGCTCTGTCGGATAACATGTTGAACCCAGGCAGAACGGTGGGTGAGGATAATTTTGGCCGATTGCTGGAATCGGCCTCCACGTTGCTTGCTCGGTGAAGGTTTTGTAATGTCCCCTCATAAATTTTTTGGGGCCGATCACAAGGATCAGCCTCGCCATGTTTGCTCGCGTTCTTGTTACTCGTTCAGGCCGGTAGATAAGACCAGCCCAATCTCTGACTTCATCATGTTGGCACGCTTGCTGTCGCCCACCTTGAATGCATCGTGTGATCGTGGAGCGCTAAGCTCTGCCGGAAGAACGAGCACCATGTTTGTGCCAGCCGATGCTTCATCATCGGCTTTCCTTTGCTTGGGGCGCCATTCCATTTTCCGTTGACGACCCTCTTCATCCAGGGTTCGCTGAACCTTTGCAGCCAGGTCAGGCCTTGCCTTTCTCAATGTATGCTAGTATAACCTCTCGGCTTCTTCCAGGCCGCGCAATCGTTGAACCCTGCGTTTCTGTGAACGGATGAGTCCGTCAGGGCACCACCTTGGACGGTGGTACCTGTCTTCTTCTTCTTCTAGTCCCTCGTCTTCGGAATCCTCAAGATCTGCCCAACGAGGTGACTCAGCACGTTTGCTCGTGGCGGGAGAGGCCCTAGTTGCCAACACAGACACGTTGGCTGCCTTCTTGTTGCATTCTGGGCAATTGCCGATTGTAGGCAATCGGCTCATTCCTGAATCCCAGCAGTGCTGAAGAAAGGGCAGTCCCAGTGTCCGGCGTTGTCATCTTGCTCCCTTGACTTGTCCGTGGCACGGCGCTCGTGCTCCTCCTCATCGCGATCCTGCTGACGATGTCTTCTGGCTTCTCTAGCCAGACGATCTCCTTCATCATCATAGTTGGACCGTCGGCGTTGGTCATACCGACTCACATATTTGTTGAGGAGGTGATCGAGAGAGGTCGTTGATATCTTATGTTCTTCACTTCCCCCTCCGTGACGTAGCGCTTGCCATCATGATGGAGCCGATCGCGTGGAGCGGCCTCCTCCGTGTCCTTGCTATGAGAGCAGCTGCCCTCATCTCCATCTTTGCCAGAGTGGTTCCCAGGTCCTACCATGTTGATGCTGAATGTGGGACCTGGCTGGCAACCCTCGGGTAGATGACTTCTACCATGTTAACGGCGGGGAAGGGCTGGGTGTCTACCTTCATGGCGTACTGGTTGAAAATTAGACGCCCCTTCTCTATCGCCGCTTGGATGTGCTGACGCCACACCCTGCGGTCGTTGGTAGCATGGGAGAGCGAGTTGTGGAATTTGCAGTACGGCTTTCCGTTTAGCTCTTGCGCCGTGGGGAACTTGAGACCTTCAGGAATCGTCAACTGTTTCTCCTTGAGCAGGAGGTCGAAGATTTGTTCTCTTGGCCACGTCAAAATCAAATCCCCGGGCGGCCCGGTGGCTTTACCCATTTGCAGGACACGGGGTTCCTCCCCGAGTCCACTCAGCCATGCTACTTCTTGGTCTCCCGCAGGCACTTCACCTTCCTCTCGTATCGACCATGACTACTGCACGCTTGAACTTGTCTTGGTACAGGTCTGGGTGGCGCTGTTCATATGCTGATAGTTTCTGAACCATGTGCGCCTCGAGGGATAATCTGCTTGGGAGGCCATGTCCTTGAGCTGTGTTGCAAGGCCAGCTACCGCCAACTCGACTGCTTCCTTTTCAGCTATACGAACCGAATAACATCGGTTCCTAAGATTCCTGAAGCGCTGGATGTACTCTGTCACCGTTTCTCCGCTTCGACGTAGTTGTGCTAGATCGGCAATGCTAGACTCGGAAGCTTCTGAATGGTATTGCATATGGAACTGTTCTTCCAATTGCTTCCAAGACTGGATGGAGTTTGCTGGCAAAGAGGTATACCATCCAAAAGCCGATCCTGTGAGGGACCGAAAGAGCCTCACGCGTAGCTGATCCGACACTGAAGCGGTCCTAGTTGCGCCAAATATCGGCCGATGTGCTCGATGGAGCTGGAGCCATCCGATCCACTGAATTTGGAGAAGTCAGGGAGCCGATATTTAGGTGGCAGCGGGATCATCTCGTACTCGTCGGTACGGCTTGGAATAGCCGATTGCCCTTCTTTTCGGCACCATGCCGAACTGGTCTCTCAGATGGTACCGATCTGATCCGCCGTGCTGGCTGCAGGAGATGCACTCGAAGATTCGCCGGGGTGGCGTACTTAGCCAGCCATGTTTGCTTTTCCAGCTCTGAGCCAACTGCAGGAGCGGGCTCGGGAGTTTCGTCGGGGTGGCGACTTAGTTAGCCACGTGCTTCTCAAGCTCGTTGCGACGTTCCTCCTGTTTGCGCCGGAGTCCTGACGTTGTGGCCTGGTTTGAGAGTGGCCGTTGCCACAATCTGGCACATACGTGCACGCGTATCCTTGAGGGATCTCCTTAGGCGCTCAGCCAAGAACCGGTAGTCACTAGGGTCACCACCGATCTTGTAGACGACGAATGCCGGTGTAGCCGGCACTTCAGTGCTGCCAACGCATATGGGCAGTGGACGGACTGGAGTGGCAACTCTCCTTGATGCGTCCCGAGAGCTGGTCCTGACGGCGAGTACCGGTGGCTCATGATCTCCTGGATCACGCGCAGAGCGAGACGCTCCAACACGTTGACCAAGTTTTCGAGTGGCGGTGTAGCGAGTGAGCCACCAAGTAGTTGATCTCCGCCGTAGGCCCTGGTGCGTTCCTCCGACGGGGCAGAGAGATCTATGTGCGGTGAGAATCTCTTCCATCTGATGCCATGGGTACGGGTTCTCTGAAAAGAGCCGATGAGGTCGGCTTCGAGGGTGACCTTGATCTCGTCATATTTCTTCTTGAGCTCGGCAGTAACTCCTCGTAGGTGACTGGCGTGTCCGCCGCCATCTCGATGTAGATGGCGATGTGGTTGATGTAGACGATAGTCCCACCGGGCGAGAATGTGTTGACTGCCAAAACCCACCGGCGGGCGTGTCAACACAGGAGAGCCGGGAAGAGCCTAGAGCTGCGGCTGAGACCCCTCCGAGCGACGGCCCGCAATGCTCTTCTGGTCACACGCGGCGATGCGAAGTGCAAGGCGTGCCACCTGACCTATACCTGGTCAGGAAGGTGATGAGGAATGCCTCGCTTAGTTTCCTGCATGGCATACACGTAAACATTAAATACGAGCCTCGATCGGCTCTCAGGTTATCCTGTGAATCGGCTCAAAGAGCCGATCCACCCATGATTCGTGCGGGGTGCACGAATACTTGGTGATCCTGCTTGATCAAGATAAAGCTAATGAGATCTACGACGATTTAGGGTTTTCACCGCATAATCGGATCGTCCTACTCCAGGTTGGGCCTCGCGGCCACGCACGGTGCTCGTAAGCCGATCCTAAACAAGGCCAAACAACCAACATGACGTTGATCCTCGGAACATCCTGTTTAGGACTTGCGAACGCCACCCTACATGCCGCTGGATCCTCCCCTTTGTAAGGCCTAACTATTGCAGATATTAAACTAATCCTTGCGAGCAAGGAGCAATCGTAACGGATCAGATCTACTAAATAATGAACAGGCGCCCCGCACCTGAGATAGGTGCGAGGGCGGCTAGACATGCAAGGGTTGCACTACGTAAGCATGTTATACGAAGAACTATGCTAACCCTAACACATCTATGATAACTACGTTGCCCGCCATCAAAGACGCTTCAGTACGGGCAACGCATGAACAACGTGGGATGTTGCCTAGATCGCAAGATGCGATCTAGGCAGCATGTCGCTTACCTGATTGAAACCCTCGAGACGAAGGAGTTGGCGATGCGCCGAGATTGGTTTGTTTTGGGGTGAACGTTGTGTTGTTGTTTATTCCATAAACCCTAGATACATATTTATAGTCCAGGGACTCTCTAATCGTGCACTAAACCGTGCACGGGTAAAACTCTATCTTCTAAACTAAGATGCGATCTAATACGTTACAGATACACGGGCAGTTTAGCCCAACTTGGTATAAAAGGCCGATTCACGTATTTCTTCCATGTATATCTTCAAATCCATCTTGATCGCGGCCCACCTCTGACTCGGTCAAATTCTGGTGATAACACTATCCTAACGGCAACAATCCTAGTTATGGCGACTTCATCTCCTTCTTCATTTGCCTTTGCCATGACGGCGATGATGGAGTGAAGTTTGAATTTTTTTGAACTTTTTTTAATTTATCTTTTTATTTTTCCAACTATAGGGGTGTGTGGCACCCGAGAGCCAATCTGCATTTCCCGCTCAACAACCCATTATATTCCAAGATTCTTAGCTGAGATCAATGAGGCGAGGGGGCAAACCTGGTGACCAGCTGTCAAGTTCTCGCCCAATCTTTCGGCGATGATCTTTGTTCTTGTACGTGTATTGCCGCGCCGCTCAAATCTAACATACGCACTAAATATATCACCAAGAAAAATTAGCATGAAGTTAGTGACGTGTGACGACGTATCCAATCTCTCGGCAAGAACACAATGCAAGCTGATCTAGGATTTTACACTAGGATGGTGCAGGTCGACATGATTTTTTTCCCGTATCAGGAATTTAACATGCTAACGTGGATGCAATTTTCTTAGCAAGCAGAATAGAAATAGCTTTATAAGGTTTCACATATACAGCATAAATCAAATTGTTACACACCTGCAAAATTCCGAAGAATTTAAAGCTAATGAATTGACACCGCAATTCCGCAAAGGGCAAAAGCTATTTAGAAATCGGAATTACAAAGATAGGAGAGAGAAGAAGAAGAAGCTAGCACCTGCCCTAGACTCACTCAACTCGGCCCGTGGGCGCCCGTGCCGGCGAGCGTGTGTCTTGCCAGGCGGCCTTCTGCCTTCGTCGTTCGCCGCCGCCACAGCTAGCTCTGGGGCAGATGAGATGGAAGTTGTGCGATGGCCGAAACATTAGCCCTAGGACTAGGATGTAAGACGTACTGTATATGTACTCTGGCGTGGCAGGCTATAAGTTGAATCGTACCATATATATATATATATATATACATATATGTACTTCCTAATGCATGCACACGTGCTGATGACGTGCATATATGCAATTAGGCACCTTCTCTAATTTTCTCACAAGTGGGACGTTGCACCCGTTTTACTGCATCGTGATTCGTGCATATAAGTTGCAAGTTGAGTTGCAACTAGGTTTTTTCAGGACCATCCACAAACTCCCTCTCCCTCGCGTCGCCCCTCCAGGCGACCGGGGGGAAACCCTAGACCCCACCGCCGCTGCCTCCCCCTCCCTCTCCTCCCCCATCGTCGCCCCCGGAGGCGGCCGCCGGCAAGGCCGTGCGACGCCGGTGATGGGGGTGGCGGGGATCTCTCCTCCGGCCCCCCGTGTGTTGCTGTAGGGAGGACGACGGCCGCGCGGGGGTGGCCTCCGCCGCTGGGTGAGGTCGGCCCGATTCCCCCCGTCCCCCTCGCCGGCGCTGGGAAGTGGTGGCCGGGGGCTTGGTGCCCTCCGATGACCGGGTTGGGGCCAGGATTCCAAGGCGGCGGCCTTGGGTGCAGGGTGGGGCACCGCCGGCCTGCCGGCGGGCGACGGGTGCCGATGCTGCGGTCGGCTCTCTTCGGCCGCGCGGGCGGTGAAGGGGCGGCGGGTGTGGGCATGGTGCGGAGGTCGCCCCGATGGGCCTCTGGTACCAGATCTGAAGACGGTGGCTCCTCCTCCCTGCGGTGCTCGTCGCACCTCCCCGACCCCGGACTTCCTCCGGTGGCTGGGGGGTGTGGTCGGATGTGGGCTCTGGACTGGGGGAAACCCTTGGCCGACGGTGGCGGCCGCGACGTCGACGACGCTGACGGCGCCGTTCTCCTTCCTGAAGGCGACTTCGAGGTGATATCCCCTCCCTCCCTGCCCTATCTATCTCGGGTGAAAACCCAAAGCTTTGGTTTGGACGGTGGCGGCGCCCAGGTGGTGTCGTTCTCTCGTTGGAGGCGCCATTTTGAGATAGTGGGTTTGGGTGGATGAGCTCGGCAGAGGTTGGTATGCATCGTCTTCGCCTACTCCTGGTAGCTTGGTCCGGTTTGTTGGTTTGTGCTGCGGGTAGCTGTGATGCTCGTGGGTGGCGGCGCGGCGAGGCGAGGCGAGTGCTCGGAGTCTTTCTCCCCGGCGGTAACTTCCAATATCCATGCGTGCTCAGGGAGAGCGATCTACCTCCGACAGGTACGGTGCCCTCCGATCCGGGGCGAGAAAGCATGGAGCTTTCTTTGGAGGTGGAAACGGATGGTGCCTGGGCTTTGCTTGTCCTCTGGAGGTTGACGATGGTGCGAGTCCCTCAATGGCGGCCTTCTTCACCAGCTTCGACGCCTCTCTAGTCGGATCGCAAGACTGGACAATGGTCTCGGAGCTCAAGCTGTGTTGCACTCCTTTTTCTTGTTTTGCTTGTAGTTTTCGGTTCCTATTAGCTGGTTTTCAGCATCCTGTATCAACTTGCAGGCAACGGCCTTATTAATTTAAGGCAGGGCTACGGCCTAATGTTTACAACTAGGTTTTTTCAGTTGCAAGTGGAGTTGCAATTGAGATTTCTTCAGTTACAATTGATGATGCAACTAAGTAAAATTATCTGAACCGTTATATTTGCTTTGTGATTCGTGCTAGTCATCAGTTGAAACATGAGTTACAACTAAGATTTGATGATATCATCTGAGTGACAACAAAATTCGACTAAAAAAATAGTCACACCCACCCTTTCTTTTATACGTGGTAGGTCCGGACCCATTCCCCTCAGATCCTAGCGGCCCACACCCATAGTTTTTTTTTTCTAATATGAAGCAAGCAATATATATGCGGGGCCGTCTCCTCCAGGAGGATTTCATCCTCCAGATTCCTTCCAAAAACCACATGGTTTCCTTTCACTCGTTTCCAAAAACTTGGTGAAATCAATGGAAACCAAGAAATCAGTTTCCTATTAATCAGCTATTCAGCTTCCTTAATATTCGGATTGTTTTTTTGTGTGTGGAAGGAATCGATTCCGCATTTACGGACGGCAAATTGATGTCTGTGCAAATTAGGTAGCGATTACACACAAATGAAACATGGAGAACTTATTTTGTTTGCCTGGTTGGAAGGAAACAATATTATTGGCCTTAATAAGGAAAGAAAATCATGCCAAAAAAATCGCGTCGACCGATTGGAATTTGAAGAGCTTCCATAGTTTTGCACCCCCGCAGCGACATAAAACCCGTCGCCTCTCCACCTCCCTCCAGATCCATCGCCATCAAACTATTCCCCCCACTGCCAGCTGCAGGAACCATGACCGCCAACATAGTGTTCACGGCGGGCGAGGACGGCGAAGACGGCGGGCCAGCCCTGCCGGGAGGGCTCGGCGGCGGCCGTGGCGGGAAAGCCAGAGCTTGCGGCCGTGGAGGAGATGGCGGCCAGGGAGAGCACGGCCGCGCCGGCCAGGAAGGTGGCCGTGGTGGCAAAGGCGGCCGTGGCGGCACCGGCCAGCAAGGCGGCCGCGGTGGCCGCGGGGGCGACGGCGGCCCTGGCGGTGATGGCGGATGTGCCATGCGGCGGCTGACACGCGGCCGAGGGAGTGGCCAGGACGAGGAGCTCGGTGACGATGGACAGGCCGGTCGCGGACGGCGTGTGCGTGCCCGTGGAAACCAGGCAAGGAGTTGCAGCGGGAACGGTGGCCGCCGTGCCGCTGCCTTTCCCGGCGGGGATGGCGGTGCAGGCGGCGATGGCTTCTTCGGCGGGAAAGGTGGTAATGGCGGGAAAGGTGGTCCCGGTGGTGGGCCTGGAGGGAAAGGTGGGAAAGGCGGGGATGGCTTCTTCGGGAAAGGCGGTCATGGCGGTCGTGGCGGGGATGGCGGCTACGGTGCGCCTGGCGGGGAAGGAGGGAAAGGCGGCGATGGCTTCGTCGGGAAAGGCGGTCGTGGTGGACGTGGCGGTGACGGCGGCGGCGTTGACGCGCCCGGTGGCGCAGGCGGTGATGGCGGCGCTGGCGCTGGCGGGAGTGGTGACCCTGGCGAACTCGCTGAGGGAGGCCTGGGAGGCGCTGGTGGAGCGGGCGGACCAGCAGGTGGTGGCATTCGTCTAGACTGATCTCGGCGCGCGTCCGCTGATGATTCATCGGCGCTTCATATCTCTGGGAAACTTACAGTGGGATGGAATCTGTGCTAGTTGCTATTGCTACAAGTTCTGCAGAAATATGAATTATCCATGTTAAGACTCTAGGTTTATCTATATTGAGATGTAATGTTCGTTCTATACAGCAATTTCATGCCGTTTTTTCGAATTAACTAAAGCTTCAAGCTCTATACTGGAGGTTGCAATTCCAAGAGGTGTTACCTCGTCACACATTTTGTTGGTATTGCACCTTACTTTTCATATACTCCCTCCGTCCCATATTAAGTGTCGAAAAATGGATGTATTTAGATGTATTTTAGTGCTAGATACATAATAGGTGCTTCTGAAGTGAAGTAGATGCTGCTGGTGTACTATTTTCATGCGCAACGTTGACAACTCAGTCAAATTCATGGATGACAGAGTGTCATGCATTAGACCTTCTGATACTTGCAGGTTAAGTGAATATCCCGGATGGGTGCACGATCGCGGCATATCTTGTTCTTTGTTCATGGACGGCTTATGTTCGATGAGGCCACTAACTGATTGCTACTGCTAGCCGTTAAGGAAAAATTGCAATGTCTAAAGTATTGTATGTGATTCCCAATGTTATTTGATAATTCAAGCAAAATCGATTATGAAGATGACTGAAAGATGATAGCTGAGATCTCAAATTTGGCCAACTCGTGTAGTATTTCTATTCGGCAGAAATTTGTGGTTGATCAATCGTATATTTGCAGCAGCAGCATGCATTTGATCTGATCCACCAAACATGTTCGAGTAATTTTCTTCTATAACTATAAGTATCTTGTGCTTGTTAGATCTTATCATGTGATCCACCAAACACATATATTCTTACTAGCCCATTCTTGATATTCTTCACTCTCCATTTTTTTTTATCTTTAGTCCTCCTTTATCAGTCTCCCTTTCTTGTTTGGCAACTCGGTGTCCCTAGTTTATTGTAAGGGCACATCTAGATCGAAGTCTTGTAACTTATGTGCAACTTATAGACCAGCACGGATCTTGAAGAAAATTTAACGGAGTGGATATTTTTTTCTTAATTACAACATAGGAAAATTGCAGTTGCAACACACCTGCAACTAGGAAAATTGCAGTTGCAACCCACATACAACTAGAGAAATCTTAGTTGCAACCCACTTGAAAATGTTGTATCATATTTTTTTTTCTCAATTACAACCCTATGTGTTACTCAGAAATTCTCGGTTGCAGTCCACTTGCAACTAGGAAAATCTACCTGCAAGTAGGGAAATCTCCGTTGCAACCCTCTTCCAACTGTCATATCAACACAAATCACAAGGCAAGTCTAATGGTTAAGTAGTCGACTGAGACATAATAAAAATTAGGCGGCTGATTTCTAGCAAATCCGTTTTAGTAAGTATATTTCTCCAGTATGGCTACAATGGCGAGGAATAAAACAGACCAAGTGTATGACTACCTGGCAGTTGATGGCAATTTAATCAGACCGCCTTGACATCGCTTCACAAACCTAATGTAGCTCCTTCAACGACAGTGCTTCCTTCGGATGAAGCCGCCGAATCCCCAAAGCTGAAGGACGTCGCCACGAGCCCCCGGGTCCCTCCTCCGAAGAAGAGGAGCAAGAATGCCGACAAAGGCATTAAGATCTTCGACGCACCTGCTGCTCCTTCGGATGACATGAGTTTTCGTCGGCTTGTTACTCCTTTACTATTTTCATCTCTCTTACTTATTCCCGAACGAACTATGCAGCCGATGATTTGTGAGTTCATGGACCTAGCTACCCGATGCGTCGGGTTCCGTGACCAGTGGCGGACCTACAGGGTATGCCGGGTATGCCGCGGCATACCCTGCAGGCCGGCCGTTCTGTGTACTAGTAGTAGGAAAGCTAGTACTAGGGAAAAAGGCGCCGATCGATTGCGGAACGAGATCCTCTGACTTACTCCCGAAAACTGCAGAGGGACGTTCGGCCTGTAGTCCGTCCATTCGCATCCGACAACACGTATCCAACCCTCTGAAAACACAGCAACATGACTCGGCCCAAAGCCCACTTTGACTCCCATCGTGGTTCCCTTCACTCCCATCGTCGTTCGCTCGCAGAAGCTCGCCGACATGCCCAGGACTCGACCATGCTGTCGCCGCCGCTCCTAACCAGCGCTTGTTCCTTCCTTGTCGCGCCGCTCGACCTAGGTGTTGCCTCTGCCCCGGGGCGCGCTGGCCGCGTCCTCCAAGAGGAGGAGCATGTGTCGGTCAAGTCGCCGCCCGTGACCTCAGCGTCACCGCTTTCCTGGCGCACACCAGCCGCACCCTCCAAACGGAGGAGAAGGAATGGTGTCATCATGGTCGCCGCTCTCAACCTCAAACCTGGGGAACAAACCACACTTAAAACTGAATCAACCTCCAAAACAGCTGACAATGGCCATTAAAAGACAGCTACACTGAATCTTGTTTAAGCTTAAACTGTTTCTTTGCTAATCCAAATTGTGCAAATGAGGTACAATTGGAAATATATGACCATGCACTACAACTTTTATTTTGTGCCTAAGTTAAAATTTTGCATGGATTAAGAGCAGTTTTAAGTTTGATTTGCTCTCATATAAATTACTGTTCAGCTGGACAGAATCGTGTTTGGGCTAAAACTATTTTTCTGCTGATTCAAATCGTAAAAATTAGGTACCATTGGAAAGATATGACCATGCACTACCACTTTTATTTTGTGCCTAAGTCAAAACTTTGCATGGAGTAAGAGCAGTTTTAAGTTTGACTTGATGTCATATAAATTACACTTTAGCTGGACAGTATCTTGTTTGGGCTCAAACTATTTCTCTGTTGACCCTAATCGTGAAAATAAGGTACCATTGGAAAGGCATGATCATGCACTACAAATTTTATTTTGTGCCTAAGTCAAAATTTTGCATGGATTAAGAGCAGTTTTAAGTTTAATTTATTGTCTTTCATATTACTCTTCAGTTGGACAGAATCTTGTTTGGGCTTAAACTATTTGTCTGCTAATCCAAATCTTGAAAATATGGTACCATTGGAAATATATGACCATGTACTATAACTTTTATTTTGGTCCTAAGTCAAAATTGTGCACGGATTATGAGCAGTTTTAAATTTGATTCGCTGTTTTTCATATTCTTCACACTGATTGCATCCACCTAGGACAAATCCTTCTATTTCCTTTTCCAGTCTATGGAGAGAAACGGAGAGAGCCAGGATCGTTAAACTGGGCCGTGGGCCGACGATGTCGCTGCGTTTCTTACCTCGTCGCTGCGTTTCCAGAGGCTACCGTAGGATGCTTATCGAACGAATCAGAGTGATCAACGTCCCTCTGCAGTTTTCGGGAGTAAGTCAGAGAATCTCGTTCCTCGATTGCACACAGAACTGTCTAGCTGCTGATCGTTCCATCCGGTCTAGTAGGAAAAAAACTGATAGATTGAGTGCCATAGCTTATCTCGCAGTGCAAATTGTATGCATCTTCTTTGACTACCGATCCTAAATCGAGGCGCCGCAACTGCGTCCGTGGCCGCCACCGCGATCCTCGAAACAGGCTTTCGCCCCGCTTTATAAATAAAGCCACAAGCATACAAGGTTCAGATACAACACGACAAGCACAGCACACACAACACCAACAGTCTGCTGGGGCAACAGCACAACATGCCCAGAAAACTAGCAAAGCGATACATCCCCATAGCAAGGGGTCACTCAGAGGCTGGACGACGTAGAAATGCGACGGACCGCCGCAAGAAGATCCTCCAACATGCCGTCCAGGCGCTCCCTGTCCCGCTGCCTACACAACGGGTACCACTGCTGCAACAAAGCCAAGAAAGAGTATAAGGAGTCAGAAGCGCGTCGGGGTAGGATACGCTCAATGACCAACTTATTACGCACAGTCCACAGGGTCCAGGTTAAGGCCGCAAACAGTAACCAGAAGAGGCGCCTCCTCCTACCGGTGTTGTTCGCATGGGCCTCGATGAACTCTCCGACGGCTGAGGCCTGCCACTCAGGCCCCAGCGCCTCCTGGAGGAAGCTCCAGAGGAAGCGGGCCGCGGGGCAAGAGAACATTATGTGGGTCGTCGTCTCCGGGACCGCACACAATGGACAAAGCCCGTCGCCCGGCCCGTGCCTCTTCGCAACCTCCACCCCAGAGGGAAGGCGATCCCTAAGCAACTGCCAAAGAAAAATCTTCGTCTTAAGTGGAATAGGCGCTTTGAAAAGAGGGGCCGTCCATGGCAGCGATGGGCCCCTAAACATAGCCCTATAGGCAGACCGCACGGAGAACGAGCCGGAAGGCGACAAGCGCCAAGAGGGCGAATCGAGACCTCCCGGCAGGGCGTCCGGAAGGAGGTTCCGCAGCAGGGTCAAGCTCAGGGCCTCTCCCTGGGTAAGACCACGACGGAACAGGATATCCCAGCCCCCCTGGGCGGCGTCGGCGACAAGAATAGGGGGGTCGGCGCAAATGGCGAAGAGGTCCGGGAAGTCAAGGCAAATGGGGCGATCACCCAGCCACGGGTCAAGCCAGAACATGGTCCCTCTACCATCGCCTATGGAGAGAGATAGTCCCGCTCGAATCTCATGCTTAATGTCCTGGAGGGCTCTCCAAAACTGAGATCCCTCCCGGCGGTCACAAGCAAGAAGTGGCCGGCCCCGTAGGTATTTAGCCTTAATTAACTTAAGCCACAGTCCCCCGTCGTCAGAAAGGATCCTCCAGACCCATTTCAGCATGAGGGCCACATTCATGTGGCGAGAGGAGATAATCCCTATGCCCCCAAGATCCTTGGGGGCGCACACATCGGCCCATTTGACCATGTGGTATTTTTGACGGCCTGTCCTGTCTTGCCAGAAGAAGCGTGAGAGCTCTTTGTCGAAGGCCGCATGTACTCCTTCAGGAAGGATGTACAGGCCCATGATATACATGGGAAGACTAGACAGGCACGAATCAATGAGAATCGTCTTGCTACCCTTGGAGGTGAACCTCCCGCACCACGGTTCAGCCTTCGCTCTAACTCGCCCCACCAAGGGGGCGAGGTCTCTAATAAGGATCCTAGAATCCCTAACAGGTACGCCCAGATAATTCACAGGGAAGGTTGCCAACCTGCAATTGAGGTTGTCAGCGATCCGCTGTTGGGTCTCCGGAGGGTACCCCAAGACCACTACCTCACTTTTGTCAAAGTTTATTTTGAGACCCGACATGGCCTCAAAACAGAGGAGTAGGAACTTGGTGTTTTGGATATCTAGGTCCGAACCCTCGAACATGATCATGGTATCGTCCGCATACTGGAGATGGGTCACCCCTCCACCAGGGATTAGGTGCCCGACCACTCCAGTAATATGGCCCGAGATCCTAGCCCTCTCCAGGATCTCGGCCAGGGAGTCAACCGCCGCGTTGAAGAGGATAGGGGACAGGGGGTCGCCCTGTCGCACTCCACACGCCGGCCTAAAATAGGGACCCACTTCCCCATTAATGTTAATGGCCGTACTGCCAGTCATCACCGTCTGCATAATCCAGCCAATCATCCGGTCGTCAACGCCCCTCCTCTGAAGGACCTGTCGGAGGAAGGACCAATCCAACCGGTCGTACGCTTTTTGGAAGTCTAGTTTTAGGAAGACACCCCTCTGGTGTCGACTCCTGACCTCATGCACGATCTCATGAAGCGCTAAAATTCCATCATGGATGTGGCGGCCCTTAAGGAAGGCAAACTGGTATTGGTGCGTAATCCGCTCCATCACCGGAGCCAACCTCACCGCGCACACCTTGGAAAACAACCGCTGGATTACGTTGATGACAGTAATTGGCCTGAACTGGCGTATATCCGTGGCCCCCACTAACTTGGGGATCAAGGTAATAACACCGTAGTTCAGACGCCCCATATCAAGAGTTCCAACGTAGAACACTTGAAACATTGGCATGATGGTCTCCTGGAGTTTCGCCCAGAGTTTCTGGAAGAAGACAACCGGAAGCCCATCAGGGCCAGGGGCCGAGTTAGCCTTCATGCCCTCCAGCGCGCTCCGGACTTCCGTTGAGAGGAACGGAAGGGTGAGAGCGGCATTCTCATCGTCGGAGACCCAGGCCCTAGCTGGCCATAGGTCTGCCGCGAGGGCCACCCCAGTTCTGGGGCTAGCCGCAAATAGACCTTTATAAAAGGTATAGATATGGGTGGTGATCTCCCCGGCCTCCTCCAGTAGGAGACCACCATCCCATAGACAAGGGATGGAACACTTCCTGCGACGGCCATTTGCAATCGCATGGAAGTATGCAGTGTTCGCATCCCCCTGGAGGAGCCAATTCTGGCGACTCCGTTGTCGCCAGAAGACCTCCTCCCCACGGTAGATCTCCATGAGCGAGTGTTCAAGGGCATAGCGCTGAAGCCACTCCTCAGCGGCTAAGCCCTCCTCGTCCGCGGCGCGATCTAACTCCTGGATCTGGCGAAGGAGGAGGTCCTTCTTCTGGCGTATCTCCGCCCCGAGGTTAGCCCCCCAGCCTCTCATAAACTGGCGGGCAAGCTTCGTGCAGTGATGCCAAACATCAACTGCGTTGAAGACCCGCGGAGGGGACTCCGCCGCCCGCTCCCACTTGTAGCCAACCGCCTCCACGAACCCTGGCTGACGCAGCCAGAAGTCCTCAAAGTGGAAGCGGTTTAGCCTCGGGGGGGTAGAGCCCCCCGAGCACAGAAGGAGTGGGGAGTGATCAGACCCGATCCTGGTAGCCGCCCTGAGGGAGCATAATGGGAATTCCATTTCCCATTCGACTGACACAAAGACCCGGTCTAGCACACTCTGGACCGGGTCAATGCGGTTGTTGCTCCACGTGAACCGAGCTCCCACTCTAGTGATCTCTCTAAGGGCGAGATCCGCAAGACAGTCGTTGAACATCCTCATCCTAGGGATGTCCACGCGACTCGAGCTCTTGTCCTCCGGGGAGCGTATCAAGTTAAAATCGCCGGCCACCACCACCGGGGTGGTGCACCGGTCGATCTTACCCCGCAGCTCCTCTAAGAAGGACTGAGACCTCGAGTGGTCCGCCGGCCCATACACGATAATAACCTTCCAGCTAAGGTTAGATCGTTTATGGGTAACGGCCATGCTCACGAAGAACTCGCCATGCTCCATATCCTCAACCTCGAAGGTATCCTCCTTTACGCCTAGGAGGATGCCGCCAGAATGGCCCGAGGCAGGACGCCAATGCCATGCAAACTTGTCTCTACTAAGGCCCTCCAACTCGTGGAGGAGGAAGGACTCCTTAATCGTCTCTTGGAGTCCCACAATGTCCACGTTCTCGCGCCTTATATATTCCTTCAACTGTTGTTTGCGCCCCGGGGCCTCGAACCCCCTGATGTTCCAAATGAGTGAGAAGAAGGGGTTACTCATTGGAACGCATCAGATTGGGGGGTTCCCCTATTGGGAACCGATCGAGCCCTACTACGTGTCGAGGGTCCGGACGGTGGACGAGGAGGTCTCCCTCGCGGCCCCCCCAACTGGGGGGCCACGTCAGAGCTATCCAAGGGGTTAGACCCAATGGAAGGCTCCAGACCAGACCCAGGTGCCACCTGCACAGGGTCAGTCAGGGAAGCGCTGGTCGCCCTCTCGCGCTCCAACTGAGCGCGAGAGGCAGCGAGCACGCCATCGTAGACCTCCTTGGCCTGAATCGCCACCGCGATCTAGCCACAACTTATCAGGAACAGCTCCAATGAAGTGATCGTGAGTAATCGTGACTGCGGTCTGTGGATGATCCTAAACGGCAACATGCCGCGAGCTTTTCTAAACGCCGGCTGGCCTCAACACAGCGAGGTCGAAAACTAGTTTGTCCTTCCTCCTCTGCCGGCACCCTCTCGAGGTTGAAGACCAGTTCGTCTTCCGGCGGCCAAACCTACCCTACGACCATGAAGTCGTATCTGCCCGGAGGTAATTTTCCAAGTACCTGACTTTTGAGTTATTTAGTTATGCATATATCTGACTATTAATTTGGTACCTTTGAAGGTAGTTTGTATAAAATTTTAATTTAATGTTTTAATTAGATATTATTTATTGATTCTACACTGTTTTACCATGCGAATTGTGTAGTTATTTATTTATTTAGTAAATATTTTTTTAATTGCCATCAATTTTTTTTTGGTGCGGCATACCCATTCGTAAGATTCTAGGTCCGCCACTGTCCGTGACGACGCCATCAACCTTCAGGGTAACCTTGCAAACCTTTTCATGTGTCCTGTTATTGTAGTTTTTATACTTGCTTATCTTTGAAGACGTGTTACAGCATCGCTAGAGACCTCCCGCAAGCACGCAAATGATCTAGAGGCCAAGCTCAAGGTTGCCGAGAAGGCACTCGAGGAGGCCAATGCAAAGCTTACCAGCAAAGCCGACGAGGTGGTTGAGATAAAGTCTCAAGTGGCATCCCACGAAGCGGAAATCTGCCTTCGTCTTGACCAACTAAAATCTTCGTTCACGAGTAAGTTTTGAATTCTTCATTGTGCTATTTTTTCCCTTAAATCCATTGTTCTTCTGCTATCATGTTACTCATCTTCAAGCTCTATTTGCAGCAGAAAAAATTGGGACCGCCTACCAGATGCCAGTGGATCAACGACAAGACGTGCTGCTGGATTCACTGACTATCCTTGAAGCCAACAGCGTGCGAGTCCACAACGTCTTGGTCCGGGCGCGCCGGGTCTTTTCGAAGTTTTTCGGCCATTTCTTCCCCAAGAAAGAGGCACCTGAAGATCTTCTAGACCTCATTCAACGACACTCCGGATCCAGTGTTCTCATACCGCTGGAACGCGACCAAGTCTGGACTGGAGGTAGCTATGGCAATGGTTATGGCACACGAAGAGACTGCCGACTGGGAGAAGGTGAGCTCTTTGCACGCCGTCGATGCCACTGGCGCACCAAAATCTCTGGTGCCCTTCATCCGGAAGGCGAGGAACTTTTCGAAGAAGATGATCCCCCTCGTGTGCCCAACTGAGGCACCCTCCAAGGATTCGTCTGCAGCAGCTCCTGCATCTAGCTCTGCCCCCTCTAAGGTGCAGTAGATACGCCTTCTGCACTTCTCCTTTAGGATTTTTATTTCTACTTTTGCAATGAATTCGCCATATGTATGGCAAGACCTCGTTTATCCTTTTCTGTAATATTCGATCCATTGCGACTTGATGAAAATAGCTCCTTTTGAAATCTCGCCTTTTGTCGCATTAGTTTTTCAGACTCCTGTTAATATGTGCCCCATTCATAATCCTTCGGATGATGAGTCACCACAACATAATCCAAATTCGCCCAGAGGTGCTAGCACCGAGGGTTCCGAACCTAGGAAAACGCCTCACTCGGATTATTTGGACCGTATATCTGATTTACAATCCAAACTTTTGTCTGTGAGGAACTTGGTTGCTGGTGCTTTATCAAAAGCCAAACGAGCCGAAGACCGGGAGAATTATATTCTGGACTTGGTCTCGGAAGCGAGCGTCACTCTGCAGTGTAAGTGTCGCAGAGCCCCCGAGTGTCTTTTTGCGTGTATTTTTCCAATACTTAAGCTTTGTTGTTTTTCCTCTGGCATTCAACTGAATCCTTTAACCGAAGAGGAGAGAGTAAGCACTCGAATAAATATGTTAACCGAGCTTTCTGCCGGGACAGGAGCCGACTTCTGGACCGATTCCAGGACAGGAGGTGCCGAACTTTGGTGTTACTCCAAGATCACGCCCATCAGACCAATCGGCTTACTGAATCATTCTGCGGCATTCTATCAATGATACTCATGTTGATGGAGGCCTTTGGGAGCGCCAAGAAAATCCAGGACTTTGTCAAAGTTCAACAGATAGTTGGGGCCAAATTTGCTCTTGCCTGGTTGCGAGTGCACAAGCCTCGGCTTGACTTGGAAACCATATCCCAGGGCCTTCCTTCGACTGAGAAGAAAAAGGGTCATGCGATGAACCGACAGTATAATGCTGTAGATGAACCGGCTACTCGAATGATCGAGCGACTTCTCGAGGTGGATCGTGGATACTTCGCCGAATTCCACTATATTGATCCGTAGACTTGTACATAAAACATGTCGTGATGTAAAATGTAATATATTAAGGTTTTTTGATTATGTTGGATGTTTCTTTTGTTTGGGTACAGCCCCCGAGTGATTCGTAAGATATGTAATAAAAACATTGAAATAACAGAAACGAAAGAAAACTTAGCTTATATATATATATGACAAAAACTGAGGTACATGTTTTGGCTATGGTAGTCTGCCCGAGTTGCTGATATGACTAAGTAGCCTGGCCGAAGGCCTTATTGAATTGTAAATGCTAAATTGATAAACTAAGCGTAGAATCGTCGGAGTTGTGCGATGTTTCACGGGTTGGGTTGGATTTTCCCTTCTTCTTATCTTTGAGTCGATAGGCTCCTCCTGGTATGACTTCGGTGATTATGTAGGGTCCTTCCCACGGTGACTCCAGTTTATAGTGGCTTCCCAGCTTCAGTCGAAGGAGTAAGTCACCCACGTTGAAGCAACGGGATCGAAGTGGATGACTATGGTAGTTGCACAGATTTTGCTGGTAAGCGTTCGCTCTTGCGAGGGAGACATCTCTTGCTTCGTCAAAAGCATCGACAACATCTTTGAGTACTTCCGTGGAGATGATTTCTTTGTAATCCATGACTCGCGGGGCGTCATGTGTAACCTCAACTGGCAGTACTGCCTCGGCACCATGGACCAGGAAGAAAGGTGTTTCCCGTGTCGAAGCGTTTGGGGTTGTGCGTAGGCTCCATAAGATGGAGGGTAACTCTTCGACCCAAGCGCTTTTTGCCCTTTCAAGTGGTGCCATTAATCTTTTCTTGGTTCCATTGCATACCAACCCATTGGCCTTCTCCACCTGGCCATTGGTTCGAGGGTGTGCGACGGACGCAAAACTTAGTTGGATGCCCAACCCTTCATAGTATTTTCAAAATTCTTCGGATGTGAAATTGCTACCATTGTCTGTGATGATACTATGAGGCACCCCGAAGCGAAAAACAATTGTTTTGTTGAAAT